>LR749758.1:1295319-1417205 GCA_902729485.2 Mus minutoides
GGGAGCAGCCTATGGCCCATAGACCCCCAGCCACCTTCCAAGCCAACAAGACCGATGACTGCTCAGGTGAGAGAAGAGAGGGACAGATTCACACATAGAACCTGGATCAGGGATACTGGATAGGATGTGGGAGCTGGGTTCAAGATGGAAACAGGTAGATACTTCAGCCAGACTGGAACCTTGCCTCCCTTTCTACATTTTTTTTTAAAGACAGGGTCTTATTATGTAGCCCTGGCTGACCTGGAATTCACTATGCAGACCAGGCTAGCTTTCACAGAGATGGGATTAAAGGCGTGCACCACCAGGTCCAACCAGACTCCTTTGCTTTCTTTTTCAACCCCCTCATCAGCTTAAGGATGAGATATGAGCTGAGAAGGGCTCAGAGGAGCTGGGTGTAGTGGCCCACACCCTTGATTTGGGAGACACAGGCAGTATGTCTCCAAGAGTTCGATGCCGTCCTGGTCTACATAATAAGTTTCAGACCAGCCAGCAGTACATAGTAAGATCCTGTCTCAAAAGAGAAAGAGATAAAGGAAGGTAGCATGCAACTGAGGCAGACACCAAGGTCCACTTCTGACCTCCATAACCCCCCCCCAACGCCACAGCACCAGCGTACCCCACGACCCCTCCTTTCATACCCAGGTTCTGATCTTCCAGCCATGGGAAACCACTGCAGCCATGTTGGAGGACCTCAGGACTTGGAGAAGACCCCAAGGGACAGAGGTAGCCCTCTTCCACCACCCAGGGAGGCCTCGCTGGCTGTACGTGGTCTCTTGCAAGAGCTTTCCTCCATCCGTCACTTCCTGGAGAAGCGGGATGAGATGCGGGAGGTGGCAAAGGACTGGCTGCGGGTGGGGTACGTGCTGGACAGGCTGCTGTTCCGCATCTACTTGCTGGCCGTGCTCGCCTACGGCGTCACCCTGGTCACGCTCTGGTCCGTTTGGCATTATTCTTGAGTGGGCACAGCCTGGCAGGGAGGGGCTATGGGGCTGGTTAGGATAAGGATGGGGGAGTTCCCCCCTTAGGTCCTGCCTCCTGTTTCCAACACCAATTCATCTGAGCAACCCTAGTCTCTTTGTCCTCTAAACTTAGTGCTGAAGACCCAGTCTGCCTCTCTGACTTCTCTATCATGGCTTTAAAGCATGATATCCTACATCAAGAGAAACCCAGTACCCTCTAACTTTACTTATCAGGGCATCGAGCCCTGGTTTCCTTTCCAGTTCTTCTGTGATTAGGGCCCCTGGAACTGCTCATTTCCACATTTTTTTGATCAAAGAAAAGCAAATCATCTTGCATAGATGCCTGAGACTTCTGCCTTTATTTTACTCAGCCCCTAATGGCTCCTTCTTCAGCTCACCTGTGGGTACTTCCCTAGCACTCAGCTTCATCAGCCAACGGGAGCAGGGGATAATAAAATGCTATGATACCTTATTCTCTGTCTGTGACCATTTGTATTCAACTTTGGGGAAAGGTTGGAGGATGGCGTTACCTGTAGCTTCTGTTGACTGATGCTTCCTGGACCAGGGAACTAGAAGACGGCATGATCTCCATCATGACAAAATAGGAGGTGGATCTCAGTTTGGAGGTCAAGACTGTATATTTATCAGATGAGAGGAGAGAGGAGGGCTATTTGCGATCCACTGGGGAAATGTCGAAAGGATCTATATGTTGGCCAACTATTCTGGCCTTTAGAGGAAGCAGGCTTTCTCTGAAAGGAGAGATATGCTTCAGCACCACGGCTAGTACCCACCATTTTCTGTGCTTAGGAGGCTCTGAGAATGCAAAGCTTTGATTGATGTCTCTGAGAGTCTCTGAGAACGTTTACTATCCAGCGCATGATGCTCCTAACCAAAAAGCAGAACTTGGAGGAAGGCAGATCCGGGTTAGTGTCCGTGCATATAACCTGTCCTGACCACTGGTCCTAGATGTCAGGCCTTAAGACATACTAAGGAAAGTCCCTAACTACTCCACCCACCTAACAGGCATCCAGGGATAGGAACATTCCCCCAGTCTCAAGAGTGTACAAAGGAGGTTTCCTCTGACACTTTATCTTGTTCCTATCTTTTTCCTCTCCCTGTCTTGAGTTGTTTGTCACTCAGAGTAAAGCATGCCTTCGTAGAGGGGGACTAGACAATAAACCAGGCTAAAGGGACAGCACCCACCCGCCAGAAATGTCTCAGAAGAAACCAAACAATTTCATTACCTCAAACTATTTCAGGGCAGCCAACAATAAGAGAGTCGATTCAAACACTCAGAACGATACATTCTCACACGCCCTAACTTTGCCTTTTCAGTTCATAAAACCATATGGGAAGCTGGGCAGAGGGCAAAGCCCTGGAGTATTTTGGGTTTGTCACATTTGAAAGACTCTAGGGCTAAAGAAAGGGTTCCCCTGGCTTATCTTTTCTTAGTTGCCTCTTGTCCCAGGATCCCCACTGTACAGAAAGAGCTTCTAGATTCCAACTAGCTGCTAGTTCCTAAAGAGAACTGAGATTGAAATCTCATGGCCACTTCTACTCCAAACACATGAACTTTTGAGATGACTTCGGAATTTCACATTGGGGTGGGGGCGGGGAATTAAGGGCTTTTAGCAAGCCAGAGAGTACAGGGTGTGGAGTTGCCTTTGACTGAGCAAGATTGGGCAAACCGTGGGAGTTCCTCACTTGGAGCCTAGTTTTAGAGCCAAAAGCTGCCCCACCTACTAGGACTGCCAGGCATAGGCACACACTATCAGAAGGGTCTCATGTCCCAGGCCACAAGGATAGAAAGATGGGCAGTCAATGCACCACTGGCCATTAAGTGGGTGGCTATTGACAAAGTATTCAAACAGAAAGCTAGTAAGACACTCATCAGCCTATCGATTCCCCATCTCCCCCTTCTCACCCTTCATTCGCAATCAATGGGGCGACAGAGCCCAGCATTGAGGCGGCCAATTAACCACCTCAGGAATGAGCTGCCGCATGTAACATCTTCTGGTCCAGTGGCCACATCCGATAGGAGCATTGATCTGGCATATGGGTCATGCTTCCCAGGGATGGGAAACTGAGGCCCAGTACTGGAATGCAGCATCTTCTACTCATGAAGGCTACCCTTGGACTAGAGGTGTCTCTGTCTGGGGATACCTCCAGGCACTTGCTTCATCCCTCTGTTTCATAACCAAAGCTTAGGCTGAGGCAGTCCAAACAGGCTAGGCTGGGCCTCCAGTCCCCAGTATGCCAATTAAAGAGACAAGTAAAGCCAGGAATGGTGGTTTACACCTTTAGTCTCAACACTTGTGAGGCATGAGGATCACAGTTGAAGGTCAGCCTGGCATACAAAATGAGATCCAGGTTGGCCTTCGATGCTACTGTGAGATCCTGTTGCTAGAGGATGGTAAAGTTGAATGGTACAGAGAGAGTTATCCGACGTAGCCATATTGGGATAAATCAGATAAAAGGGTACAATGACCCCTAAGTTCATGTTTGGGGTACACACGTGAGCTTTCGGATTAAGTCAAGGAAGATTGTGGCAAGTGATTCATACCTCTTGGTATGAATAATTAATCAGTCTTGGTCTAGATAAGGAACTGCCTACTCCCACCCATCATCATCTCATCTGCGTGAGAAAGTCTTTGGCTTGAGGGGTCGAGGTGGTCGGGAGACCATGGTTTCCACCCCGGAGCTGTCCTTATCTGGGGAGAGGCTAGCCTGAAGTAGGAATAAGAAAAGTTAGTCAGCCACTCCTTCAGAGTTGATCATTCAAATGCACAGAAGAGAGCTCCAGGCTCTAGGTAAAGAAGAGAGAAGAAGGAAGACAGAGCCAGCCTGTCCTTCAGTTTCCCGTTAGCTCTGAGGCATCGAGGACCTGTAGGGCACTCAGCTTCTACTTGCCTGCTTTAGTCTACATGGCCCCACTGCATCTGATTCTGTCCCATACAAAGAGATAAACTAAGAGGTCTCCATGCCCCGCACCCATCTTACCCGCTAAGTGCTCCTCAGCCTATCCCCACCTACCCTGCTTTAATCAGTCTCCCCAAACCTCTACCAGAGATAAGTGAGCATGCGCTGCAGCCCCGAGAGCCTCCCTCTCGGCTGTGCTCCGCAAGTCTGCAGCTGATGCTGCTAAGAGATTGCCCCTGGTTGCCAGGAGCGAAGCTGCTTTTGCTCCCGATGCTGGCCACCTGCGCTCGACGGCCTCAAAGGCATGCCCCAGAGTGGACACCTGGCAGCTTTCAGGAGAGCTGGCACAGGGAAGCCAAGCTTAGCAGCCAGTGCTGGAGACAGTGAGTTCCCCCCAGCCTAGCTCAGAGGAAAAACTTTCCTGGTTGATGGAGGGGGGGGGGAAGTACAGCCCAGTGTTCACCAGCCAGATTCTCCTCCCCCCCCTCCTTCCCCCAGCCTCCGAATCAATACATTCTGAATCTAATCTAATAACAGAGATTTAACGAGGGGATAATGCGCGTGGAGCCGCCAGGCGCTTTGTCTCTTCTTTCAGGAGGCAGCTGGGGCCCATTATCTGGGGACAATGCCCCATGCTAATCACTCCCTCAGCCTCCCTCCGCATGTTTGGGGGAGGGGGGGATGCTGGGCTAGAAGGGGCAGCTCCTCTGACTGCACTGGAGGCAGGGAGGATAACGTCAGACTGGTCCAACCCACCCCGCACAATTGTCTTGGCCTAACACCAACTCCTTGGTCTTCTCTAGCCACATGGGGTGCCCTGACCTTTGAGGGGTTGAGGATACCCCACCAAGGCATGCACACAGCTACCAACTAGGTATCAGCTGGGAGCTGGATGGGTTTCTTTTTTTCTTTTTCTTTTTGTCTTTTCATTTTTCTAACATTGTCCTCTATAATTTAAACGATTCCACCGAAGCTTGTGATGGCTAGCCCCGAGTGCCACGGTTAGAGAATAAGAATACCCCATCTTAAAATAGAAGCCTGGCTCTTTAATCTCCTCTCTCTGACTCTTTCTCTGTCTCTGCTCCCCTTTCTCCCCCACCCCCTTCTCTCTGGAAGTTAGACTGGAGAAAGAACTTCCTGGCAAGGCCAATGCTAAGAACAAATAACCTTGTATTTCCTTGAAGACTTTCAAAAGGAGGCCTCCGGCTCTAGCTTGGAAGGGGGCTGCTAGGGAGGACTGATGCCCTGCTAGGGAGGACTGATGTGCTGCTAGGGAGGACCGATGTGCTGCTAGGGAGGACTGATGTGCTGCTAGGGAGGACTGATGTGCTGCTAGGGAGGACTGATGTGCTGCTAGGGAGGACTGATGTGCTGCTAGGGAGGACCGATGTGCTGCTAGGGAGGACCGATGTGCTGCTAGGGAGGATTGATGTGCTGCTAGGGAGGACTGATGTGCTGCTAGGGAGGACTGATGTGCTGCTAGGGAGGACCGATGTGCTGCTAGGGAGGACTGATGTGTTTCAGTTTGCTATTGGAGCTTTTAGAAGGAGGGAGTCCAGAGCTATACTCGGGCATCCCACTGCTTTCTGAAACATGTTTACTGTTGTGGAGTGTCAGACTCCAAACATAAAATCTGTCCCTACCCTGGGTCTCCTTGTGTATCCACCTACTCATCTGTAAAGTGGGGCCCACACAGTTCCTACATCTTAGGAATTAGGGGTCCCGATATCCCAGTGAAGAACTGTTCAGAGAATCTACAAGGCTCTCGTGGAGACATCTAGCGCCGTGCTGGCCCTTCTTGATCAGCTCAGGGAAACATTCAGAATTGATCCTAGTAAGTGGTGGCTGGGAACCTTTGTTTTGCTTACCGCTATTAATGGCAAGCTGAGTCAAAGAGCTAGGTCAGAGCCTGACTGTGCCATGCTGTATCCAGACACCAGTGTCCTTTCTGTCCCTCCCTCATCTCTCACACTCACCCCGTCCCCTCCACCCCCAGCTTCTTAACAGAATTTCTCTATAAATCTTGAGCCTGGAGTTCCTGCTCTGCCAGTGTGAGAGCCGTGGGCATTCTAGGATCACATTCTGAGCCTGGCCAGGTCTCCCATGCAGCCCTAACCCCCTGTGTCCCTTTGTATGAGCACCAAATCCACAGAAGAAAGAGCTTTGTGAGTGTGACACTTGGGACTACAGGAACTCTGGAACTCACTCACTTCCCCCAGCTAGAAAAACTTCCCCCTACACTAAGCAAAGACTCCCATATGTGGCCAAGACAATCACAACCTGACTTCTAGATTCTGTCCACCAGGTGGCAGCAAAGCCCAGAAGTTCTATGGCAAGTCAGGCACAAAGCCTGTTGTTACCCCTTCCCCGCTGTGCCTTCCAAATAAACCTTCCTATGCTTCACCAGTGGTGTCTGCAGCCCCCTTCCTTAAAGGACAGCCCTTTCGTTTGAGCCAGCTCTCCCCTTTTCTGCACGTGTGATGAAGATGTGGTGGTGTGGAACCCTCTCACCCAAAGCTCTCTCAACACAAGTCCTCAGAGGACTTTGTTTCTCTCCTCTGTCCAACCCCAACCCATGCTATGCAAACTTGGACCCACCCTTCACCATCCTGGGGAAAGAAGGGCCAGAGAGGACTACTGGGCACAAGTACTAGGAACAGATCAGACAAGTGGACAGACAAGGCAAGTGCCTGGGGGACACTGATTTACCCCAGGCTTGTCTCAGGAAGGACAGGAACACATGGCTGTCCTGAGCAGGACTTTCGGGGATCTACTCCTTTAGGTATCAGGACAACATATACCATGTCCACACTGTGGCTACAATCCTGCCCCCATCTCCCCATGCTCACTAATCCCTCCCCTCCCCTGTTCCCACTCCACCTTGGCATAATGCCCTTGCCCTGTGGTCAGTCCCTGTGAACTGCAGTTCTCCCCCACCCCACCCCATGCCCCCAGAAGCCACATCTGTGGTGACAGTTTTGAATATTAATTGACTGATCAGAACGCCCATGGCTGTGGAGATTTGGCATGTTGCAGATCCGGAGCTAAAATTATCATGACTATCTTTAGTGCCCATTAATAGCCATTAATGACCCATGTCTGTATCTAGCCTGACATCCTTTTGATTATCAGGTAAAATGTTTGGAGGAGAACTTTAACCTAACATACCCTGAGTGAGCTTCCATTAGCCAATGTTAAGCATGCCTTCAGATCATACAGCACCTTAGCTCTATAGCAGGGAGTTCCCTGCTTTATTGTGCCCCGTGTAGTTTTTGCTACCCCACTTTAAGCTCTGGGCGGACCAAACACACACACACACATACACACATACACACACACACACACACACACACACACACACACACACACACCTGTTAACCTTAAAATGCCTTTGCTAACTCAATACTGCTAAACCTAAACCTCCCCTGCTTCCTCAGGCACGATCAGATAGAATGACCATTGGCCACTCCAACCGGAAACTCACATGGCTGGTTGGCTTTATCTCCTGCCGATACTCCCTTCTTCTTTTCCTCCCAGTTCTCCCAATTCTCCCTGCGTCCTCCTACACAACTCCAAGTGTCCTGCCCCATCCTCAGTCATTAGTCACTAGTATCATTATTGATCAATCAAGAACCAACTGGGGAGCAGGACCTTAGTTAGCATCAGCACCATCCTCTACACACTGTAACCCACCTACCTGCTACTCCCACAGTGTAGTTAGTAAATGCACTAACTGGCATTTGCTCTGAGGCTGTAACTATTTCCACAGTGGAACATGGCATTCAGGACAACCAGAATCCATATTGCTAGCCATGGTCTCTCATAGTTGGCTCAGAATAAGCCAACTGTTTCCCCTGGAATGAGAACTGTAGTTTGTTTTTTTTGGGGGGGAGGCAGGGCAGGGTCATTTGTTTGTTGTCAACATCCTGGAGGACAGAAGTCCAAGCAGGGCTGAGTGCCTTCTAGAAGATCCAGGAGAGAATGTCTCCTTTCCTTTCCTAGACTTGGGCCACCTGTACTGACTGTGGGGAGTTCTTTCCCACCTTCAAAGCCAAGCTCAAACTGTCTCAGCTCAGCTTGATATTGATATTCACCTTCCCCCAACTCCCTCAATCTCTCCCTCAGTTCTTCCCTTCCTGAATTTTATCTTTATGCAAAAGATCAGGTTTTCATTAAGCACAGGCATATGTTTTAGCAGGAGATTGCGTACATGTGTAGGCAGGTGCCCAAAGAGCTCAGAGTTGTCAGCTGCCTCTGGTGACAGTTACAGGTTATTGAGGGCTGCCAGGTATGTGTGCTGGTATAAGACCCAGACTAACTTGAAGATGCCCCTGAGTGAGACACTGAGACTCAAATCAATGTAAAAGCAAGAGGTTTATTTTCTGGTGCCTCGGAGTCAACCTTCAGTCAGTCCCTCAAGGCGAGTGACTAGAAGGCAACCTTAGATGGCTATTACAAGCAGTTTTTTTATGTTTTAGGAGCACAGGTTACATCAGCAAGGTTACAGTTCAAACTTATTGGCTGAGCATATTGACCTTTAAATCTATTGGCTAACAAGCATGACATGCATTTGAACTCTACCTGGGACTTTTCAGAGGGTCAGTACATTCTGAACATTTTTTTCCTTAAGAATGTTCCTGTGGGAGCTGGGCGTGGTAGCTCATGCCTTTAATACTAGCACTTGCACTTGGGAGGCAGAGGCAGGTGGATTTCTGAGTTCAAGGCCAGCCTGGTCTACAAAGTGAGTTGGAGGAAAGTCAGGGATATACAGAGAAACCCTGTCCAAAAAACAAACAAACAAACAAACAAACCACCACCACCAACAACAACAACAAAAAGAACGTTCCTGTGGGTGGAGAATGGAACTTGACCTAGCCTTGACCCCAGGCTGGAGGGGGAAGCTGTAAGGAGGGTGTGGGACTGGAAAATGCCCTTAGGGTCCCTCACTGGAAACCCAATTCAGATCCTTGGGTGTAGGGTTAATGGGTTCATGCTTCTGCTCTGACACAGGGTGCAGCCACTTGGGGAGGCAGGACTCGGGAAGTTGGCTGTGCTTACCCCATGAAGTTGCTGGGCAGGTGTTGGGCTGTAGGGAAGCTGGGGAAACTTCTCTGGGGGTAGAGAAGCCCAATTTGAGGTTCTAGGGACAGCCAGAGCTGGCTGGCTGGTTCTCAGGCTCTTGGACACCCAGGTGCCTCTGGGAGCTGTAGAAGAGCTGAGAATGGAGTAGGGGCCCACAGGCTGGATCTAGCCAGGGGCCGAGGGGGAAAAGAGAAGAGCTCCAGCTGGTCCTGCAGGGAGAGAGTCCTTGGTTTGTAGGTGATGGTGGACTTGAGCTTGGTGGCCGTGGCTTAGGAGCACAGAGATGCCTTCTACAGAGTAGACAGCTGCTCTATAGGCGAAGGCCTTCTCCATACCTCCCCACAACAGATCCCAATGAAAAGAGGCAGTCCATGGTTTTAAGGCATTTATTGCCATGTCGGAAAGTAGATGTGTAAAACCGTACCCCACTTCTCAGATCGGGCCTGAGATCAAATACCTTTTGCAGGGAGGAGTGTCTGGGAAGGGGAGTTTATTGGCTAAGCCTCCAGGACTTTAGGTACCTCATTTAAAATGGAGATTTGTCCTGAGGCTATGTGACCACAGGTCACTTCCTTTACCTGTGGAGGGGCTTGGGGCCTTGCCTTTACGTGACTGAAGGCTACAGATCTATGAAGGACTGCGGCCAGTGACAGGAGCCTGGTGGCAGGGAATCAGAAGAAATGTCTACCAACCCTTTAGGGTCACTGGAGTTTCTAGCCTTAGCTCAACCAGGAACCAGTCTGCCTTTCACTGTCTTACACTAGGGTACAGAGAAAAGTGCTTTTAACCACTGAGCCCCCTCTCTAGCCCCAAATCACTGTCTAGGTTTTCCTTTGTGTGTGTGTGTGTGTGTGTGTGTGTGTGTGTGTGTGTGTGTGTCTGTCTGTCTGTCTGTCTGTGTGTCTGTGTGTCTGTGTGTCTGTGTATCTGTGTGTCTGTGTATGTGTGCGTGTGTATGCAGAGGCCAAGGATCAACAATGGGTATCTTCCTTAGCCTCTCCTTGTACCCGGATCTCACTGATTTGGCTAGGCTACTGGCCAGCAGGGCCCAAGGATTCTGCCTCCCCCCTCCCCCTACTATCCACCCTGTCTCTGCTTTCCTCCAGCATTAGGATTACAGTACATCCCCCACCCCCGCTCCCACCAGCATTTTGTGAGTGCCAGGATCTGAACTTGGGTCCTTATGCTTGCACATCAAACACTTTACAGACTGTGCCATCTTCCTGGCCTCTCTCTCACACAAATCACTACGGCTCACACTGATCACCTAGAACCTGCTTATCTTGAGAAGTCTCTGTTCAGGAATGTCCTTCTGTCTCACAGTGCGTGTCATACTCACAGGTCAAGAGTAGACATCCTAACCAGGGGCATAATTCATACCCTGAGATCTTGGGCAATCTTCCACGGCCTCCATCTTCCAGTCTGTAAAAATCAACATAGCAAAGCACCTACCTTACTAGACTGCTGTGAGGATTTAGCAGATGATTAAATTTCATTCATTGGCTACTCTTGCTTTTTTTTGTAAATCTAGCTGTCTCTAACACAGGAGAGTTGTGAAGTGGGGCATCCTAGACACACAGAGTTAACACCGAAAGAGAAATCGTGCTTTGTATCAGGCAACATGTGCCATATGTTCACTTTATAAATACAATTCAGCTCTATAACCTCAGAAGAAGGGGCCAAGAAAGCAGACAGGAGGCCAGGATACAACCATGGCAAGCAACAGGACCAGGCCCATTTTTTCCCATTTCCTCCTAACCCCAAGACAGCCCATTCTCTTGAGTGGAGGTTTAAGATGGTGCCAGGGCTTCCAGAATTAGACATCCTGGAATGGGGCTTAGAACTGAGGGCCCTGCAGGCCTCTGAGATACCAGGAACCACCTAGTCCAGCTTCTCTGTCCAGAACAGTGGGTGCAGGAGATGGTACGGTGGCCTCAACAGGACCGTCCAACCCAGACCCAGGGAATGGAATGGTGCCTTTACCTCCTGATATTTCCACAGGGGTTCAGGCTCCATGTGTCCCACCCTTTTCTCTTGATTGATGTGTTCATGCCCCTTCCTTTGCTCCTAAGACCTACTCTTGGTGATGAAATTCAAACCCACCAGCCACCAGGCTTACAATTCTCCCAGGAGTCACTACATTGCTCTATAGCTGGGTCTGTATCTGCCCAAATCGTGAGCTCACACTGCATGGGTGATACTGTTTGCCCAGAGAGGTCTGCGGAGCAGAGCACTCTGCCTAGCACGGGATGGTGGCTCAATAATTGTCCAGTTAACAAAGGAAGTAGTAGTGTGGCTCTACTGGAGCTCTTTTCTTTTCTTTTCTTTTTTTTTTTTTTTTTTTTTTTGGTTTTCAAGATAGGGTTTCTCTGTATAGCTCTGGCTGTCCTGGAACTCACTCTGTAGACCAGGCTGGCCTCAAACTCAGAAATCTGCCTGCCTCTGCCTCCCGAGTGCTGGGATTAAAGGCTTGGAGCTCTTTTCTTATGATGACCATAAAGCCAGTGTGCTTTCCCGTCCTGGAAAAAAAAATCACTGTGCATGCAGCAAGCTATTAAGTGGAGTCATCTGGGGCAAGTGAAGTACACCTGCTTCCTTGGGCTCTCTTCAGTCCTTTTATCAGCCATCGCCCCAGAGGCAAGAGAGTCTCCAGGTTCTTCCACCTGTCTCTCCTCCCCTAGTCAAAAGAAGTCAGGCTGGCGGCTGGGAAAGCAATGTTCTGCTTTGCCCAATGAATGGTCATGGCTTTGCTCCTCCTGACATAGCCTGAGGAGTTAGAAGGCTTTCCTGGGGGGGGGGGGGGGGGGGGGGGGTGTGAGAGGTCAAATGACTCAGCAGACCTCCTAGGTCCTAGGGGACTAGTGACTCCTAGTCCTTAGGGAGGAGGGACTGATTCTAGAGCAGGAGGCAGTCCTGTTGAGCTGCTTGGGGACGACCATTCACAGGAAGGGCAAGCCTCCTCTATCTTCTCTGAGGGATGATCTCCAAGGTGGATTGGGGTATGACAGGTATGGTTTGAAGAGGGCACTGCCAGCCGAGAGAATCTCACTAATAGTTGACATAGCAGGGCTAGATCAACAAGAACACCTTCAATAAACTGTTGTCTTACTATGTGGGACATGATGGCACATGCCTTTAACATCAGCACTTGGCGGGCAGAGGCAGGCAGATTCCTGTGAGTTAAGGCCAGTCTGCCTATGTAGTGAGCCCTACGACAGCCAGGGCTACATAGTCAGACTCTGGTGGTTTTGGTTGTTGTTGTTTTTGTTTGGTTGGGTTTTTTTTTTTTTTTTTTTTTGAGATTTATTTATTATTATAAGTACACTGTAGCTGTCTTCAGATGCACCAGAAGAGGGCGTCAGATCTCATTACAGATGGTTGTGAGCCACCATGTGGTTGCTGGGATTTGAACTCAGGACCTTTGGAAGAGCAGTCGGTGCTCTTAACCACTGAGCCATCTCTCCAGCCCTGTTAGTTTATTTTTGTTTGTTTGTTTATTTTGTTTTTAAAACTGTTCTGCCGGGTGGTGGTGGCATACGCCTTTAATCCCAGCACTCGGGAGGCAGAGGCAGGTGGATTTCTGAGTTCGAGGCCAGCCTGGTCTACAAAGTGAGTTCCAGAACAGCCAGGGCTACACAGAGAAACCCTGTCTTTAAAAAAAAAAAACAAAAAAGAAAAAAGAAAAAACAAACAAACAAACAAACAAACAAAACAACCAAACTATTCTTACAACAATATTCTTACTACCTTTGCACACAAGGAATCCAGGAAGAGACAAGTAGCTTGCTCCCACCGGGACCTCTGGTCCTGGATGTCAGAAATGCTAAGACATGAAGATCTGCTGAGGTGTATGTATGCTGGGACTTAGGCGCTGCCTCACCCTCTTGGCATGCATCTAATGCTCCAGCTTCACAGGTGGCTGTGTTGGCTCAGACAGGTTGTACACTGCAGGGCAGAAGGTATGCTTCTCTGGAATTCCTGACACAAAGCCTTACAAAATCTGCATAGGTGCATCCATGGAAGTAGGTCACGGGGGATACAGTCTGCCCCCAAATCCAGCTCTCTCTCTCTGCTCCATGTTTGCTGTTGATGATGCAATTTTTTAGTTTCCTGTTCTTGCCGCCTGTTACCATGCTGTTCTCACCAGTGTAGACTCTCCCTCTGAATCTGGAAGCCCAAATCAACTTTTCCTTTCATATGCTGCTTTTGGTCACAATGTTTTAGCACAGTAACAGGAAAGTAGCTAACACAGAAGCGTATCTTTTTCTTTCCATGTGTGTTTTTGTGCACCTGGTTATGTGTGAACTTCAGTGTTCAGCATACAGTAAAGAAGGCCAGAGGTTAACCATAAGTGTCATCCGCCTTGTTTTTTTAAGACATGATCAATCCTTGGTCTGAAGCTCCTTGTTTGGTCTGCCAGCCCTATGGTTCTGCCGATCTCTGTTTCCAAAGCATCAAGAATACAAAGGTATACAATCATATCTGGCCTTTTCCCTCCATTGTCTGTCTGTCTGTCTGTCTGTCTGTCTGTCTGTCTATGTATTGTGTTCCATAGTACACACATAGAGATCAAGGAACCTCTGGGAGCCAGTTCTTCCTCCACCATATGAGTCCAAAAGACTGAACTCAGGTTATCAGGGTCAAAGGCAAATCCACCTACCCTATCATGGTGGCTCCACAGTCCTGATCCTTGAAGTATATCTTTTTCTAAACTGTTTTTTTGCTTCTGCCACAACAGTGAGTCTCTGCTCAATTCCTCTTTCAGGGACATAGAACCCTGGAACCCCTGTGGAGGTGCCTTCTGAACCCTGCCATTAGCTGCTATGGCATATCTACAAGGATGTAGTATGAACAGACCCTTGGAAGTTATCTCACTCAGGAGCACTCATACTAGTACAAGGAGGGCTCTTCTGGGTTACAATATCATTCTGGAAAGTTTCTGCCACCAAGACCCAACTCACCCCTCTGTGGTGCTTCGAGTCCTCTCTGGTACCTGTCCTGTCCATTCTTCTCTCAGCTCATCTAGACATGCCTCTGACCTGCTCGGCTTTCCATTACCCATGGACTCTCTCCCACCCCAGCTGCTAGCACAGTGCCAGGCCTATGGAGGCACAGGGATTGAGTGGGAGCTGAGTATTGGGGTGGGAGGGTTAAAGATGCTATTGTGTCCTGTCATTAGTCATAGATCACTACAGTCTAGAAAAGGTGTCTTCTCCACTCCTCTGGTGGTGGTAGACTGAGGATGGAAAAGGTAAGCCAGACATGGGTAGTGTCCAGTCATTGCTATTGGACATGGGCAGCACGTTTGAACAGCAGCACTCTCTCTTCTAGAAGAAGTGCTGATTATGGGATGGATCCCTGGGTGGGGTAGTCTCTGGATGGTCCATCCTTTTGTCTTAGTTCCATTACCCAAGGAGCTGAAGGGGTCTACAACCCTTAAGGTGGAACAACAATGTGAACTAAACAGTACCCCCAGAGCTCATGTCTCTAGATGCATATGTAGCAGAAGATGGCCTAGTCGGCCATCATTGGGAAGAGAGGCCCCTTGGTCTTACAAACTTTATATGCCCCAATACAGGGGAATGCCAGGGCCAAGAAGTGGGAGTGGATGGGTAGAGGAGCAGGGTCAGGGGAGGGTATAGGGAACTTTTGAGATAGCATTTGAAATGTAAATAAAGACAATATCTAATAAAAAAATGAAAAAAAAAAAAGGATTGCAATTTGACTCCACTCTTTCTAGCAGGTCACCCCTTCCCATCTCTTTTCCTACCTCCTTTCACTTTGCAGTGTGGGGTTTTTAAAACCTATTTTGATCCTTCCCGTTGTAATAAGAAACTAGCAATTAACTATTATAAGGCTGTTTTACAATCGCGTAGAAACCCCTTTTATCCACTTTGTCTTAAATGGTTATATCTTTTATCCCTAGTTTTCAGGAATATAAAACTTTACAGCGCTCGCTGCAAACCTTCATACTTTGCTTTACAGTTTATTGTTCCCTCTGCAGATATAGCTCTCACATAAATAGTCCTTTCATTGGTACAGTACTGGGCGGGGGCTGCTGGGGCTGGTTCCTTCAGTGGACTTGCATAAGGTGATTCTCACAGAGCTAATGTCCTGACTGGTCACCATCAATCCCTTTGTTTCCAGTCAGCGTCGGGCCAACAGACCTTGAAGGAAGTTGTGGACTTGAGGGGAGAAAGACTTAGTTTAGCACCTCCCCTCCCCTTATCATGCTCCTGGTCTGAGACTTGGCTCCCAACAGTCAAGCCAAGAATGTTCTAGATCCTCCCATTCCTGTGTAGGGAAGGTTTCTCTGAAAGTTGTTGAGGGGCAGCATTTCTAAATTCGGGCAGAGTTCCCCATGACAGGCGAGGGACAGAGTTCAAGCCATGTTCTACGTGGGACACCAGTCTTAAGGACACAGAGCAGAGACAAAAGGACACAAGGACACACAGCCATGGGAGAGAGGGTTCCCAAGTGGAGTCTCCAGAATTTGAGTTTCTATCATTGAATCCGTAGTTTCGTGATCTCATCAAGCATTTAACACAGAAGAAGCCTCATATGGCAGCCAAGAGAAACTGGGCTCTGTTCTGACTTCGGCCAAAGCTCCAGGCTGGCTCTGACATCTCACATGGCTGATGGAGGCCAGAGACTAAACGGGGCAACGATGCCAACAGAAGTTCCCTTCTGGATTGGAGATGAAGCTCAGCTATCAGATTGTGTGTCTAGCATGCATGAGGCCACATACCCAAGCTCCACCATAGCATGGGATAGGGCATGAGGGGCACATGCCTCCCATTGAGTACCCTGGAGGTAGAGATCGGAGGGTCAGAAACTCAGTTTTCTACCTAGAGATTTCAAATGTGTGCTGCCAGACTGGGATTCGGGAGATCCGATCTTAAAGAAGAAGCTGGGGAGGGGAGGGACAGGGAGAGGACTGCCACATTGTGCTGGAAGGCAGGGACTCCTCCAGCACCTCACCTTCCAGTGGACTCTCCAGTGCCCTTGCTAGGTCTCTGTTGCACTGCACAGCAGCATAGAGACACCTCCCAAACTTCCTTCCCTCATTCCTTGACTCAAGTCAGCCTTGCTATGTAGTCTCATCTCATAGCCTGGTCGTCATTTGCTTTTTATTAGTCATCCTCCTAATATAATCCTTGCACGTTTAATCCTCTCTTGACATCTGAACTCTTGAGACCTGGGATAATGCACATTCCATTTACATAAGGAGAAAGGAGTATATAGTATCATCACTCCGATCTTGCTCCTGTAGAAAAACCCACAGCCAAGAAGACAGGCGTGCAAATGTTTGTATGAAATGCTGGAAGCCAAGGGATCTATCCCGAGGTATAGATTTATGTAGGTGAGTAGATGTCAATACCTATAAATACAGTTTTAAAATGATAATCATCCAACACCTGGGAATCAATCTGTAATTAGTGGTGATGTTATGCGTGGGGAGACTGTGGATGTGTAGCCACAACACCAATTATCTTAATACACATCTTTATTTACACACGTGGTTTTACTTAATCCTTCACAGCTATTCCATGAGGGGTACAATTACTATCTCTGCAGCACAGATGCAGAAAGGGAGGCCGGGAAGAGCATTCCAGAGTTCGGCAGAAGCTAGGCTTGACTGCAGATAATTTCATAGAGGTGTAAAACTAGATAAGGAATAAGTAGGGAGAAGAGGGGATCAGAGGGCCTGACATGCAGGAATGTATGTGGAAATAGATGTAGGAACCTCAAGCAGGTGAACACCCTCCCCCCCCCCCCCAAGCCATGACTTTTCATTTATAACTAAAGGGAGCCGATAATAGCTGCTGATTTCAGAACACAGTACTATCTAATCAAATTCATCTCACTGTTTAGCAATAATATAAGCCCTTTATTGGGGTGGGGGGGAGCATGTTCCACTATGTGACCTAGGCTGGCCTGGAACTCACAGAGATCCAACTGCCTCTCCCTCCCAGTTGTTAGGATGGGAAGCATGGGCCAACACACCTAGCCCATGGCAGCCTCTTAATCATCATCTTACAAATGCATCCAATTTAGTTTACAGGACAAAGAATTGTACCAGGACATGTGGTAAGATAACAGAAACAGAGAGGAAGCTTATTAAGAAAGAGAAAGACACTCCCAAGAATGGGAGCATCTATGATTGAGGAAAGCATAGATTCAAAGGCTCTGGGCTGTAGTGAGAACTTTGGTTTCTCTATGCTTTTATTGTTGTTGTTGTTGTTGCTGTTGCTGCTATTTATTGGCTTTTCAGAGAGAGAGAGAGAGAGAGAGAGAGAGAGAGAGAGACTCACATTGTTTCCAAGACTGACCTGGAGTTAACCATGTAGCCTAGGCTAACCTTGAACCAATGGAAATCCTTCTGCTTCAGCCCCCAGAGTGCTGAGATTATATGGTAAACTATAAACCACCATACCTGTCTTGTAGCCTTATACCTTCTGTAACTAGCCTTCTGCTTTGTTTTCAGAATGAGAAGCAAGGTCAAGGAAGCCTTCCCAGTTGTCCAAGCCAGTGATGGCATTATCCAGCTCATCTGCCACAGACACAGAATTTGAGTGTAATATCACAAAGTGAACACCAGTCTTATATGATACAGGAAACAAAGGGGTAGGATGTCACAGTAGGTAAAGTACATTGAAGTTACTTGACACGAAAACAAAGGAATGACTTCAAAAGGACTTACAGGAACCAGGCAATATTTACAGTAAATAGTAAGCAGCTCTGCCTAGGATCAGCTACTGACAAAGATTTCACACCCTGGTCACAATTTGTGCCTTTCCTTTGAGCCTTGTGAGAACTAGCATCAGGGGGTTCCGCACTAGTGGCCCTCTTATCTCCTAGGCCCAGGTAGATTCTAAAGAGGAGTTTACCAGCTTGTTTTTAATCTGCAAAGTAGTTTGCTGTACCTGGCTGTAGTGAAGATTCCTTTCTCAGTGGGAAATCCATCTATTCCCTAAAGCTATTGTCCCTAGCAAACATTCTGCAGACCAATTGTGAGCTGCTTTGGCTTCTTCCTATGTAATGCTAAATAGTTTCCCTGTTTCTAGATAGTTTTCTGAATTCCCACTGAAAATCAAGAATTCTCTAGGACCTTTGGAACGCTGGAAAGCTTAGCTTATGTCAGGATTCATCCTATGCTTATAATAAAAAAAAATCCTACTAAATGAGCGCGTGGATCCATATGCCAGACTAATGTAGGGACAAACCTGGGGCTTTCTGGCTATGGGAATGCCAAGGTTCCAGGAGGATGGGTTTCCTTTGAAACTCTTTGCCTCAGGACTGCTTCCAGGTTTTCAGGCCTGCCAAGCAAGTCACTACTGGAGTGGATGTGGCACTTATCCTCTCAGTTCTCCATGACAACTAACCATGTGGCCCACATGCACCATTCTGAATCTCTTCTTCACCAGCTGAGAGCTTCCCACTTTTCCATCTTGTCCCTTTCTGGTGGGAATGGGTCAAGCATCCTCCTGTGAGTGGTGATGTACTTCCCAAGAGCTGACTGAGCTCCATCTTTTGAGATGAAACCCAATTGAGCTAAACCACTGGTTCTCAAAGAATGCTCCAAGTCAGAGGTCTCAAACTCTCATGGTGGCTCAGGGTAAGGCCCCCAAACTTAACCATCTGAGTTGAGTCCTGGAACTTAGAGTGGTTCCTGAAAGTTGTCCTTTAATCTCTATAGAAACACTGAGGTATTTATAAGCCCACCCTCAACCTGTGCACATAGTAAATCAAATACAAAATAATAAACAAATTTTAAAAACTCACATTGAGAAGCTAAGGATAATCTATTATGTTTGTCTTGAATACTTGAAGCTCTGGGTTTAATTCCCAGCACTCAAACCGTGTGTGACAGTACATGCCTGCAATCCCAGTTCTTAG
This sequence comes from Mus minutoides, assembly GCA_902729485.2. Taxonomy (NCBI): domain Eukaryota; kingdom Metazoa; phylum Chordata; class Mammalia; order Rodentia; family Muridae; genus Mus; species Mus minutoides. The sequence continues at coordinate 1,314,180 of LR749758.1, forward strand.
TAGGGAGAGGCAAGAGGATCAGGAGTTCAAAGTCATCCTTCACCACAGTCTCCAAACCTGTCTCAACAACAACACAAAACAAAAAAACAAACAACAACAACAAAACCCCTAAATTCTAGCAGAGCCTGGGGACCTTACAGTACATGTTATAGAAAGACAGGCACTGCAAAAGTTCATTGACATGTGGAAGAGGAAGCTGCTGATGCAATAGGGATAGGGTCGTGGTTATCAGGGGCTGAGAAGAGGGAGGATGGGGAGAGCCTGGACAACAGGTTCAAAGTCACGGTTGGATAGAAGCAAATTCAGATGCTTTGTCCACAGTGGGGTGACTGTAGCTGAAGGAACATACTGTGAATTCCAAAGTAGCTTCAGAAGATTCTGAAAATGATGCACCTTTGAGGTAACCTATATGACAACAACACTGATTTAATTATTTCTGCAAAGCATACACACGGATAAAAAAAAAATCGCATTGCATCCCACGGACGGACATGCACAATTAACTTGAGTCAATTAGAATAAGATAAAACTTAGGAGAAAGTTCAAATTCCAATTTCAAATTTCCAAGTTCAAATACAAGCCTCAATTCCGGTGCAGATCTGCTGAGCTGGAAACTGGAGATAGGTGGAGCCTTATAATCGGAGGGGTGTGGGTTCTCATGTTGTTGTTGTTGTTAGTGTCATTTGTTTTCCTGCTGCTAGGGATCAAATCCAGGGTCTTCCACTGGGTCACACCCCACAACCTGTTTTGTAACAAGCCCTCTGATGATTCTGATTGCTCAGACTCTGTACTGGCTAGTTTTGTGTCAACTTGACACAGCTGGGGTTATCACAGAGAAAGGAGCTTCAGTTGGGGAAATGCCTCCATGAGATCCAGCTGTAAGGCATTTTCTCAATTAGTGATCAAGGGGGAAGGCCCCCTTGTGGGTGGTGCCATCTCTGGGCTGGTAGTCTTGGGTTCTATAAGAGAGCAGGCTGAGTAAGCCAGGGGAAGCAGGCCAATAAAGAACATCCCTCCATGGCCTCTGCATCAGCTCCTGCTTCCTGACCTGCTTGAGTTCCAGTCCTGACTTCCCTTGGTGATGAAAAACAATATGGAAGTGTAAGCTGAATAAACCCTTTCCTCCCCAACTTGCTTCTTGGTCATGATGTTTGTGCAGAAATAGAAACCCTGACTAAGGCAGACTCAAACCCATTTGTCTAAGCCAATGGTGATGACTGGCCGTGTTCTCTTTCCAGTGAACCAATTGGGTTAGACATCAGTATTTGATGAAATCTTGCTGATTGCCAATGAGAAATGAGAGGAAGTCTGCCCATGAAGGAGTCCTGGGAAGGCATCAGGGAGAGGAGATCCTTCTTTGTGTACCTGAAACTGTCAATACAGATGACTTAGGGACCGTGACAGCTAGATCTGAAGCAAAAAGGCAAGTCCCATATTGACAATAGCAGAGAAGGAAAAAGAGAAAAAGTAAAAAAAAAAAAAAAAAAAAAAAGAAGGGGTTTTAGGTGTTGAATAGTCTGAAGTCTTCATTTCCAGTACCCCAGTACATGACTTTACTCAGAAAAGGGGCATTTTCAGGTACAATTGGTGTCTTAGTTAGGGTTTTATTGTTATGTAGAGACATCATAACCATGGCAACTCTTGTTAAAGAAAACATTTAACTGAGGCTGGCTTACAGTTTCAGAGGTTTCGTCCATTATTGTCATGGTAGGAATATGGCGTTATGAAAGTAGGCATGGTGCTGGAGCAAGAGCTGAGAGTTCTATATCTTGATCTGCAAGCAGCAGAAGGAGACTGTGTGCCATGCTGGGTGTAGTTTGAGCATATATGACCTCAAAGCTTGCCTCCATAATGACACCCTTCCTCCAAAAAGGCCACACCTACCCCAACAAGGCCACACCTACCCCAACAAGGCCACACCTCCTAATAGTGCTACTTCCTATGGCCAAACATTTAAACACATGAGTCTATGGGAGTCATTCCTATTCAAACCTACACAATTGGTTATGAATATGTTATATTAGGATCGGGTGGACCCTCAGACCGATGTGACAAGTGTCCTTGTGAGGACAGGAGATAACCAAGAAGAAGACATCCACACATCTCAGTGCTACATCTGTGAGCCAAGCCTATGCAGTTACAAAGACATGCTCATAGCTGAGGGGAGGGGCAGGGTGGCCAGCCATCAGGGGCCCTGTGACATGCCTGAACAACCTGCTGCTTCTGCACACCTAGGGCCAAGCCTCTCTGGCTATTGGAGGGTGTAGAAAGGCAGGCCTGGCACAGCTGTGGCTTGGCAGTCTCTTCAGCAAGGGTGGCATGGGCTGGAGCTGCCTCAGATGGTTCAATGCTGGTGGAGACTTTCTAAGACACCAGGATTTCTTGGGGAAGAAGGCTGTGAGATCTGCTGCTATGCCAGTAAGATCTGTATTTTACGGCCACTATGATAGTCTTTGGTCGTGTGACCAGGTGAGGCCAAAAGACAAGCAGAAGACACTACTACAGTAAGGAGCTGTTTTAGCTCCATTTATGTTGTGATAAAAACAAATCTTGACCAAAAAACAACTTAGGTGAGAACAGGTTTTACTTCAGTTCCAGGTCCAGGTTAGAGCCCATCTTAACAGGGAATCACAATGACAAGAGCTTGAAACAGCTTGAGGGCTGTGAAGTAGGGCATCCATTTTCTTCTTAGCATTTGGATTTAAACAGAAACATCATCTCTTTCTTGATCTGGCCAGTCTTCAGACTGAACCTACACTAAGAGAGCTCCTGGGTCTCAGGCCTTCAGGATGAGACAAGAACTACATCATATCATCTCCTGGATCTCCAGGTCACTGCTTGCAGATCTTGGGACTTTATTTTTCTGGGTCTTCCTATCCATCCCATCCCATCCCATCCCTATTCTTTGGGTTTTTATTTCTCTGGCTACTCCAGACTCATTCAGACTGCTGTAGCAGCTTCCAGAGGGACCTCCCTATCTTGCTGCAGCCCGCATGCTTCCTTATTTTGCCTTTAGAGTGATTCTTCCCCAAACATTCTCGGAATGTGTCTACATTCTAGCCAGTTACAGTAACTTCCTATTCAACTCTACAGCATCTACCATTCCTCGAATTCCTGCTGCTTCCCCATGCCTCTCTTGCTTTTTTACTCATGAGCATGAACTCCAGCATCATTGGGAAAGCATCAACCCTTCAAAAAGGTCTGGCTACCACCTGCCTCTAGGACTTCACAGAGCCTCTCGTCCCACTTAGGATGCCTGGGCATCACATCTGGTCTTGATAGCTTGAATTGGCTGCTAATGAACCTTTGCTCCAGTTCCAAGCACAGAGTTCAGGAATGTGTGTGGCTGGATGACAATTCTATCTGGGTGTAATGCATGCAAACACTGGACAACATGCTCCAAGATGACCATACATTCAATGACCCCCAGGGAGAGGCCTCTGGCAAGAACAAGACTGCATAGGTCATGTGCTGGCCTGGGGTCTAGGCAAGGATGTGTGTTTACTTGTCTGAGCAGAAGCAGATTTATGAACATCTAGGCTCCATGATGTTTTATCCCAATAAACTTCCTAGGAGTCACAAAATAATTGTGTACTAGGCTCTTTTGTTGTTGTTGGTGGTGGTCTTTAAAAATGTGTCATTCACTACAATATTCTCTCTGTCTCTCTGTCTCTGTCTCTGTCTATGTCTGTATGTCTCTCTCTCTCTCTCTCTCTCTCTCTCTCTGTGTGTGTGTGTGTGTGTGTGTGTGTGTGTGTGTGTGTTCTTGAACTTTTGATTCTCCTGCTTCCAACTCCCAAGTGTGGGATTATAGATTTGTGCTGCTTTATGCCATACTGGGAATCAATCCTAGGGCTTCATGTATACTAGGCAAGCATTCTACAGACTAAGCTAGATATCTCTACCCCCTTTGTTTTTATTTTTATTTGTTTGCTTGGGACTCACTTTGTAGGCCAGGCTGGCCTCAAGTTTGCAGCAGTCTCCTGCCTCAACTTTCTAAGTGCTGGGATTATAGGAATGAGCCACCCACACTTAGTATGTCTTCGTTTTATAGATGCAAAAATGGTCCGTACAGAGTTAAGTAGCTTTCTCACGTTCACCCAGGTAGGAGGCTGAGGGACCAAGTATCTGATCCTAAATTCTCAGTGCTCCCACCTCAGCCCCCAGGGCCACAGCCCGTCCTTGAATAGCCCTCCGCCCCTTCTGTCATCTTCTCGCCATGTTCTTTCCTGCTACACGAACACAGGTGATAGTGGCTATGTGATTGGCAGGTAGAGAGGATTGGCAGTGTCTAAGCCAGTCCTGACAGCTGCAGGTTGGGGCAGCGATGGGAATGGGATAGGAAGCGTTAGAGAAGCGATGGGAATGGGATAGGAAGCGTTAGAGAAGCGATGGGAATGGGATAGGAAGCGTTAGAGAAGCGATGGGAATGGGATAGGAAGCGTTAGAGAAGCGATGGGAATGGGATAGGAAGCGTTAGAGAAGCGATGGGAATGGGATAGGAAGCGTTAGAGAAGAGAGGTCAAGGCTTGGATCGCATAAACACAAATCCTGCCTTACTCTCTATGTGACCTTGCCCAAGTTACCCAAGCCTTAAGTGCCTCAGTTTCCATCTATCAAACAGAGCTGAGGACATACCCAGGTCCTGTGAGCAATAAAGGCTATGACTAGCAGTCTCTCTGTCCCATTGTCACCTGGAGTTGGGGACAGTGCTACCCAGAGCACTGTCTTGCTCTGTGTAGGGCTGGCCTTGGAGTCTTAGAGGGGTCACAGCAAGGAAAGGACAAGTGTCTGGGCTGGGCCGAGATGAGGGCCTTCACTTCTCAGCACTGAGGTTTCAGAAGATGCGGTTGTTTAAGGGCTGAGTCTGGTAAGGCCTCTGTGGCTATTCCCCTGCCTCCATCCAGGTAGCCTTGGTAATACGGGACCCTGAAGAACCATGACAGCATGTGGCTTCAGAGCTTTATGATGCTGAAAGCTAGCTCTGGCTTCTATTTTGGGACCTAGAAAGGTCACCGTCAGTCCCTGCCTGTGGGAATGGCAGGGTAGACTCATGGCAGCAGCTGGGGTTCCCAGCCTCCTGGGTCCCACTAAGCAGGAGTAGGAACCTCAGACCCATCAAGTGCAGGGCTGCAGTCTTCCTGCTGAACCCCATGGGTCTGCTCTGTACAGGATCCCCGGTGAGCTAAACACAAGGAGAAATATAAAGTCTCTCAGATCAATCCTGGCATTTTCTGTCTCACCCTCTGCTTATCGACATACCAATAGCTCAGCTAACCACTAAATACAGTAGCAATTAAAAGCTGCCCTACAGTGGGGCGTCTCCGACGGCTAGGCAGGACAGTGTTTACCCCAGAGGGCTGAACCTTCACTCCTCAATGGCAGTGTTGGAAACACCCCTGTGAAGCAGTCTGAGAAAGCTGCAGGCATGAGGGTGTAGCTCAGATGCTGCAATCAATGCCTGCCTAGCATGCACGGAACCCCTGGGCTTGATCTCCAGTGCTGCATAAATCAGGCATGGCACTGCATGCCTGGAATCCCAGCACACAGGAGATGAAGGCAGGAAAACCAGGAATTCTAGGTCATCCTAGGCTGCATAGAAAGTTCAAATTCAAGGACAGTTTAGGGCACAGGAGACCCTGTTTCAAAATGAAGGAGACACAGGAGGAGACACAGTAGCAGTAGTGGCCAGGGAGCCATGCCTGTGGTCCAAGTCTCTGTCCTCAGATGTTTGTGCTTACAGGAGACTTTGCCCCACCTAGGCTATTGCCACATCAACCACTTTGAGGGCATCAGCAGCGGCCCTATGCAGGCACTCTGCAGAAGGAAGCCAGCTGTGGCGAAGGACCAGGTTTGGGGTCAGAAGTGTCCATTTAAATTTTCCCGCTCGACTCGCATCTCTGACCTTGGCCAGTGGTCCTCAAAGAAGCATCCTCCACACTTACAAAATCTGTTGACCCCCAGTTCCCAGGCTCTACCTCAGACCCACAGACTCCAGAGCAGAAACGGAGTCCTGCAGCCCGTTGTACTGGATCAGCCTCCAGCTATGTCCGATGCACGCTCAAACCCAGACTGGCACTGCTGGTCATATCTCTGGACAGAGATGCTCTTTTCTTCCAGAAATGAAGGGAGAACATGCCTTTCAGGGTTTGGCTCAAGAGCAGACTGTGGTATATGAACGTGCCTGACTTCTCACCTCATCCAGCTCATGGCCTTTGCTGTGCTGTAGACTAAGGGACCAGACAGACCCAGTACCTCATACCCTACTCCGACTCCATGGAAGACCAACTTTCGTCATGCCGAAGCACACTGCCCGAAACACCTCAGGCTCCACACTACCGTACACTGTGAACCACAATGTGTTCACTATGTTCACCACATTTTCTGTCATTCTCCTTCAAAAAGATTTTATTTATTTTTATATGATGAGTATAGGTGGTTTGCCTACGTGGACTTATGTGAACCACATGCACATAAGTGGAGGCCCAGAAGAGGGCACTGGACCAGGGAGTTACAGCCAACCATGAGCCCAGGTCCTCTGCAAGAGCAGCATTTGATTTTAACTGCTGGCTGAGCCATGGCTCTGGCCCCTGTTTGTGACTGTCTAAAACAATCATAAAACAGCTACGTTTATTATCTACCTCATTTGGGCACTGTGTTCTGCAGTTGTTCGGAACATTGATTGTTTATCTAATTCTCACCTAACACTGAAGAAGGGAGCTATTCACTTCTGCTGTTTGTTTCAGAGACAAGGCCTCATGCATAGCAGGCTGGCCTCAAACTTGCTATATAGATAAAGACGACCCAAAACTTCTGATTTTCCTACCTCTGCTGCTTGAGTGCTGATCACAGGTACACACTATCATGCCTGGTTTTAGGGTACTGGGGATTGAACCCAGGGCCTCAGGTATGCCAGGCAAGCACTGTGGCTCACTATCTGAGCCACATGCCCAGTCCCTGGACTCTGCTCTTATTAATGAAACAAATAGAGGCAGAGTGAGGTTGTGTAACATATCTGAGACACACTGGGAAGAATAGGTCTAGAATGTTCTGCTCGGTTCTCTCTCATTCCCAAGCTCTTCCTGCAAAATTATCCAGCTACCATAGCGCCTCCTGTACCTGTACTTACTTATTGTTCTATTAACACATAATTCTAAGTACCTACTGTGTACCAGGGCCCAGGCTAGCAGCTAAAGCTAAAATGTTCTTTTTACTTCAATATAAGCCAACATTTTGTTCTTTGTTGGGGCTGGGAATTGATTCTGGGGCCTTATATATGCTGGACAAGGGCTCTATCATGGAGCTGTACCCCAGCCCTAAGACAGTTCTTCTTTCTTGCTTGTTTGTTTACATTTATTTATTCTGTCTGCCTTGTGTGTGTGAGAGAGAGACAGAGACCGAAAGACAGAGAGAGACACAGACGCACAGACAGACACAGTGGGGAAGGAGATGGAGAGGAGAAAAAGGAGGGGAAGGGAGAGGGGGAGAGAGAAAGAGGGAGAGCATGAGAGCAACTTTCAGGAGTCAATTCTCTCTTTCCACCATGTCGTTCCAGTATGGAACTTAATTTGTCAGCTTGGCCACACAAGCCTTTGCCAGCTGAGGCATCTCGTCAGCCCCAGCTATTTCTTATCCTGGTTACAAAAAGAAAAGATGAAATTGTCCCATTCTTTCCATTACTTGAGAAATTGAACCTAATAAGAAACCATGATAGGGCCGGGAGGTGGTGGCGCACGCCTTTGATCCCAGCACTCAGGAGGCAGAGGCAGGCAGATTTCTGAGTTCGAGGCCAGCCTGGTCTACAAAGTGAGTTCCAGGACAGCCAGGGCTACACAGAGAAACTCTGTCTCGAACCCCCCCCCAAAAAAAAGGAACCATGACAAGCCTGAGCCAGGCTGTATGAAGTCTACCTTTCTCTTCTGTCTCTTACCCCCTTGTAGCTCTCTTCACTAGTTAAGAAAAGACCAACTGGTTTTAAATAGCCGGGGGCCATCGGAAGTGCTTGAAGAGACATTCCTTGGTATTAGAAGATAATGGCCGTTCCTGGTCTCTTCCCTTCTCCATCCATACACTTATACCACACATCTCCAACCCACCCCTGATGCACACATCCCTTATTCTGAGATAACCAAGGAGTTCCAGCAAGGGCCGTCTGTATTGACCTCTTCTTTGATCAGCACTTACTAGTTCTTTCTTCAGGTAGCCATGGGACACAGGGCTGAGACACAGCCCAATATGGCCATCTGCAGCAGCCCGAAGGGTTCTCAGAAACCTCCACTTAGGAGAAGATGGGATTCTTGGCTGCACCTTAGAAGAGGATTTGAGGACCCAACAGTGTAAAATAGAGTCTCAGTTTATTTGGGAGAAAGTGTAACATGGGTTTAAGCACAGGGTCGGGGGCAGATTTAACAGAGTGAAAGCATGACTCAGGAGAAGATGGGAAGGAACCAAGCATGGGTGTGGGAGACTCAGAAGAGTGCCCATTGTTTTTATGGTAGTCCCTGGGTACACTAACAGAGCTGCTGCAGATCCAGACTGAAGTCGCAGGCGGCCCTGTGTGCACTGGGTGAGGCTACAGCCGACAGTGCAAAACTGAGCTCTCGAGATGTTTTTACCATCAAGTTTATTCTTATTTGTAAGACTTCCAGGAAATATCTGGGAAGGGAGTAGGCATGCTTGAAGTAAGCACGATTCATTGCTATTTTAATATTCTTCGCTGAAAGTATCTCTGTGTAATAGAAATGCTATCACTCTGCCGGGCAGTGGTGGCGCACGCCTTTAATCCCAGCACTTGGGAGGCAGAGGCAGGCGGATTTCTGAGTTCGAGGCCAGCCTGGTCTACAAAGTGAGTTCCAGGACAGCCAGAGCTATACAGAGAAACCCTGTCTCAAAAAAACCAAAACCAAAAAAAAAAAAAAAAAGGAAAGAAAAAAGAAATGCTATCAGTATTTGGGCAGCCTTCACAGCAGACATGGTGAATTGTGCTGCTTTTCTGACTCTCTGATGGTGACCCATCTCAACCACGCTCTCTTCCTCTTTCTGTGTCTCCACAGCTATCCCTGTGTTTCTAGCTTGCCTCAGTTTGGTGACAGGGACATGCCATAGCTTTGCTTCTTTGCCCTGCCAACTGATTCAAATCTCTGTTTCAGATTCCTTCCCTTTGGCACCGCCCAGTTGAGTCGAGACTGGACTTCCATAGACTCCAGTCTTCTTTGTCACTATGATGACCATCACAACTCAAAAGGGGACAACGTGGCAGAGGGGAGGGACAACATGGCCAATTTCTTTCCCTTCTCAAACAAGGAACAGCAGAAAGGAGCTATGTTGGAGACTTCTCATGGCTGGAAAAGAAACACCAGTGAACACCTTGAGGGAGGAAGGGCTTGTTTTGGCTAAGAGTGTGAAGAGAAGAAGTTCGTGTCAGTCAAGGCACGACGGAGGGAAGAGCTGGCAGCTGTGGTTCTGGTTGTGGCTTCTTGCTCACATTCAGGAGGCACACGGAAGCCAGGAAGCCAGGCTGTAGCATGAAGGTGTATCCTTTCAAATATCCAATACCTCCATCAAGGTCTGTCTTAGTCAGGGTTTCTATTCCTGCACAAACATCATGACCAAGAAGCAAGTTGGGGAGGAAAGGGTTTATTTGGCTTACACTTCCATACTGCTGTTCATCACCAAGGAAGTCAGGACTGGAACTCAAGCAGGTCAGAAGGCAGGAGCTGATGCAGAAGCCATGGAGGGATGTTCCTTACTGGCTTGCTTCCCCTGNTCCCTCTGAAATTTCACAAGCCAAGCCTCCATCTTCTGCACTGTTCTCAACATTATCTTCCAAGCTCCTACACAACATCCCACAGAGCTCTTAACACAGAATGGATCTTCTGGCCCAAAGTTCCAAAGTCCTTCCACAGTCCTCCCCAAAACATGGTCAGGTTGTCACAGGAATACCCCACTCTGCTGGTACCAATTTGCTTCTTGGTCATGATGTTTGTGCAGGAATAGAAACCCTGACTAAGACAAGGTCCTATCTCTAAAAAGCCCACAACTTTTCAAAATAGGCCACAGTTGTTGTCAGGTGTTCAAACCCACGAGGGGAGAAAAATCAAGTGTTGTGACTGTGACACATGATTTTAATCCTAGTGCTCAGAGGTCAAGGGCTGGCACAGCTCTGAGTTCCGGGCCAGTGAGAGCTGTTTAGTAAGACCTTGTCACAAAAACTAAATTAAATAAATAAACAAATAAATATAGCCTGTGGGAGGCCTTTTACCTTCAAACCATAACTGAATCTTTACACATGTCTCCGTTATGAAGAAAGCAGGCTGGCCTAACATGCTGCAATTTTGTAGGCTTCAGAATTAGTCTCAGAAACTGTCTGTAGGAACCTGTCTGGACCACTATTTCCACACCCGCCCTCACTAGGATGGTACATTTCATGACAGATGGCCCCAGGAGTGGAGAAGCTAATGTACCCTCTAATGGTTGATAGCTTATTCTTTTGAGATTGGCTAGTACACACACACACACACACACACACACACACACACACACACACGCACAGGGGTCTGAGTCTATCAGCTAAGTACTAGACAGGATACAAAGCCATAGTTTAGGAAATTAATCCCACTGTCTCAGCCTTCCTTGGGTCTGTACATGCTGGGAGCTTAGCAGTTTAGGGCACCTTCTAGATAAGGCCTAAGAGGGGCCCCTCTACAGGGGCAGCTTCTGTGGTCGTGATCATATGGTATGTTAATCTCAGGGAAAGCTGGGTGAGTGGTATGTGGGAATTCTCTGTCCTACTTAACGCTCCCGTAAGTCTAAAATTAGTTCCAAACAGGTCAAAAAGCTGAAGGCTTCTTTCTCAATGTCTTGTGTTTTTTGTCATCCGTTTAGCATCTCTCCTTTCTGCTCCTTTCCCCTTCTTACTCTACCTCTGTTCCTTGTTTCTCCTTCTATACCCCTCTGAGCCAACCTCCCACACAAACATCCACTCTGTCAGCATGCTCTGTTGACTAAACTTTCCAAAGAACCCCTAGCTCTGGCCTCCATTCTGTGCCACTTTCCCAGTCTTGGATCACATGACTGGGGTCACATGACCTCCCCTCCTTGCCTTACCATCACCTGGATTCTTTTTGGTGGACTCTTCACCTCAGGTTCAGATACAGTTAGTTTATTCTACATCCACCTGCAGCTTTGACTAGGCATCTCCCTCAGGAATACCGTCAGTGGTTTTGAGTCACCTACTGAGAACAGCTGCCCTGAGCTTGATTGCAACCTGGCTCCTATGCCCCCATGAGGGGCATAAAGACTTCAATAGGACCCCTAAGCAAAGTCTAGCAGATGCTTCTGCACATAGCACAAAGAATGGTGGTTTTGGCTGTATGATGGTTAGTCTTAACTATCAACTTGACAACCTAGAATCATCTGGGAAGAGTCTTAATGAGCAGTTATCTAGATCAGGTTGGCTTTGGGACATTTCTATGGGGTTATCTTAATTGTTAATGTATGTAGGAAGGCTCAGCCCACTGTGGGTAGCTCCATTCCCTAGCCATGGGGTTCCAAACAGTATAAGATAAACGAGCAAGCATCATACATGTGTTCATTTCTCTCTGCTCTTGACTCTGGATGCACAAATTCCTGCTTCCAGAATGAGAGGTTGTTACATAGAATTGTGAGCTAAAAGAAATCCTTTCTCCCTCGAGTAGTTTATCAGGATATTTTAATCACAGCAACAGAAGTGAAAGCAGAACAAGCCATTTTCATGACACATACCTGTAATCCCAGAGCCTGGTAGGTAGAGACAGAAAGAGCAGTTGAAGGTCATCCTTCGCTAAATGAAGAGTTTGAGGATAACCTGGGCTAAGTGAGACTGACAAAACAAACCCAAAATTCACTGAGACGGGTTGTGGTTCTTGGTCTGGATATGAAGATAGGGCAGGGGAGGGGGGGTGCCTAGGTCTTCAAGTCACCATCTGACTTCCAAAGAAGAGAAGAGAGAGATCATGGTTCTGATCACAGCTGTACAGGGACTCCAAGCGATATCAAAGCCACTTATACCACCCAACACGTCAACTGGAGAAGAGACTGAGGCTAGAGCAGGGCCATGTCCACTCTGTGTCACCCTGGCACCATGTCCACACCTCTGTTACTCTGGTCCTTGGGATGAGTTCAGTGTGTGCCCCCAACAAGTCCACAGACCCTCCCAAGTTGTGTACTTTTAGTTTGATAACTACCTATTCCAGTCTCAATAGTTTAAGTTGCAAAGACAGCAAGCACATCACAATATTGCTGTCATCAGGAGCCCATGAACTGGGATGGTGATAGGCTTGTAAGAATCAGTCATTGGCTAATGTCTATGCCCAGAGGGTAGGAGCTAACCTATGTATTCCTGGGCACTTTCAGCACAGTAACTTCTAGCAATGGGAAGGCTGTGGCCTTGAAGAGACCTGGGCACTGGTGTTGTAATAAACACAGGTAAGAGTCTCTGAACAACAATAAAACATAGCAGAGGACTGGAGAGGACACAGGCAGGGCGGGATGGCATATTACAAAATGCAGCCATTGTGATATTAGATAAGGGGGCTAGAGAAAGCCTTCTTGAGAAGTATTTGAAGAAGACCTTGCAGAAAGTGCAGCCTAGACAGTTAGGCTCCGTTTCCACCAGTGGGGCACTCATACCTAAGCCTCAGGATTATTGTCAACAAGCAGAATGAATGGGTGGTTCATGATGGTGTTCTCTCTCTCTCTCTCTCTCTCTCTCTCTCTCTCTCTCTCTCTGTCTGTCTCTGTGCATGCGCATGCATGTGCCTGTGCATGCAGATACACCTGAGTGTTTGCATGCATTGCATGCAGAGGCCAGAGGACAACTTCAGGTATCATTCCTCTGGTCCCGCCTATCTTGCAAGTAAGAAAATAATCCCCAGGGATCCTTCTGTCTCCATCCACCCTCTTAGAACTGGGATGACAAGTACGTGATATCTCCAGACCTGGCTTTTTAAACTCAGGTATTGGAGATCAATTCCATGTCTTCATGCTAGTGGCAAGCACTTTACAGGCTGAGCAATTTCTCCGTCTCCCTCCACACCCTTATACCTACCTAGGAAGGAATCCAGGTTCCCTTTCCTAACCCAAGTCGGGATGGAATACAGTGCTCCATGACCCATGCCAACCAGAAGTTTCAATCGCAGGCCTCACCTAGCTTGACCACGGGGAGCCAGAAGAGAAGCTACATATCAAGTCCTATAGCACCCTGGTGAAAAAAAAAAAAAAAAAAAAAAACCACTCCCAAGTGTTGGAGACTTGCAAACTTGCTGGGTGCGTGTGGGCTGCCTCAGGAGCAACAAATGAGCCTGTGCAGATGGTGCTGAGATAATCGGCACCATCTTTTTACTGTAGCAGTACAATTGTAAATTTCTCAAGACATTTATTAGGTGGCGTCTCCCTTCCGCGGAACTCTGCCTGGGCTGGCGCGCAGAGCCGCTGTGAGCAAGGTGGAGAGCAGAAACCCAGCTCTAATGGCATGGTGGGCACCCGGATCTCTCCCATCCCTCTCCTCCCATTCTCGCTTCTGACAATTTATAGTTTGGTTTGATGTGTGAATAGCTGTATCTCTCCAGTAATATGTATTCTCTGTAAGTATTCCCTGCTGTGGCAGATCCTAAGAGAGCTCCATCAAATAATTATCTTCTCTTTTTATTTATTCTCTGTCTTTTCGCTTGATCTGAACCACTATAAAATATTCCCATGGTCTCTTCTGAGTAGAAAGGCTTTTTTTTGTGATTGTAAAGTTTATTTATATACAGTATTAACTCTACACTCTATGGTCGTTCATCTCAGCACTTGCCCAACTTGACAAAGCTCTGGGCCTGGGAGCACTTTCGCCATCTCCCCCAGAACAGGGAGAGCTGAGGTCTTAGAGGCCACTGACTTGGCCACAAGCCCCAGTGGCATGGACTAGCCAGCTCAGGACTTTCTGTCAGGCTTTTTTTTTTTTAACCACGATCCTGACCTTGAGAAAGGTCACCCCAGGGTCTTGGTGACCATCACTAGGGCCCTCTTTCCATGGTGTGCATCCGTCTCATTTAATCTAATTTCCAATCTAGAGAAACTGAAGGCCCTCAGTCGGAGTCCACAGGACCAGGGTCTAGGTTTTATACCCTGACTCAGTGACCTACCTGATCTAGCGTCCTCTGGTTCCTTTGTGTCCCGTGGTGTCTCTAGCTAGACTGATCATGCCTTGTGGGCAGGATCTATTTTTCCTGCCTTCTTGATTTTAACCCAAAGACTTGAAGAACAGAGCTGGGTATTCAACTCACATCAAATTGCAAGTCATTATAATCTAGACTCACTTCCAGGGAGCCATGGTCTATTTAAGATCTTTATCACCCTACATTCACATCACGCTTTATATTTAATACACAGCTCTATCATTTCTGTGGGATTCTCTCCAGCCAGATGACAAGATCCTGAAGAGTCTCACATTCCCATGACCTCTCCAGGGTCCCACTGTCCTCCTTACCCCCAGTACATGGCCCTGGGTCCTGGGTGCTTTCTTGCTCCTACTTTACAATTTACGTACCTAGATAGTGGAACCAGAGAGAAAGAAACACGGAGTACTCCAGAAAAATAACACATTTGCTGCCAGGACACCAGGGTCTCGTCTATTCTGACATCGCTCTTCTGAAAATTGTAAGACTTTCATGTCCCTCACGTTTCTCATGTATAAAATATGAAGGAAACATGGCAGGCACAGTAGCATGCTCCTTTAATCCCAGCATTCGAGAAGCAGAGACAGGTGGATCTCCTGGAATCCGAGGCCAGCCTGGCAGATATACTGAGTTCCAGGCCAGCCAAAGATACATAGTGAGACCCTGTCTTAAAAGCAATGATGGTGGTAGTGGTGGTGGTGGTGGTGATGATGGTGATGGAGATATGATGATGATGATAGACCAACTTACAAGGTCACTCAGTCCCACTGTCCAGACATCCTGTTGAAGTGGTAACAAGTAGATCCCTGGGGCTTGCTGGGCAGTCAAATCCATGAGCTCCAGACCAGTGATATGCCCTATCTCAGAAAACAGAGTGGATAGCTCCTTAGGAGGGACACTTGAGGTTGGCCTCTGACTTGCACACACACACACACACACACACACACACACACATGCACACACACACTCGCACACATACATAATACATACATATATACATACATGAAGAAAGAAAGAAAGAAAGAAAGAAAGAAAGAAAGAAAGAAAGAAAGAAAGAAAGAAAGAAAGACGGAGGAAGGGACGGAGGGGAGAGAGAGAGAGAGAGAGAGAGAGAGAGAGAGAGAGAGAGGGAAATTTAACCAAGATGAACATTAGGAAAAGGAAAAACAAAAAAAAAACCAAAAAACAAACAAACAAACAAAAAACCAAAGGGTCCCATGACCTTTACATTTATTTTGGGGCAGTGACATGATCTTTAGGTTTAGAGGAAGAATTGGGG
This sequence comes from Mus minutoides, assembly GCA_902729485.2. Classification (NCBI taxonomy): domain Eukaryota; kingdom Metazoa; phylum Chordata; class Mammalia; order Rodentia; family Muridae; genus Mus; species Mus minutoides. Next base: position 1,329,657 of record LR749758.1, read on the forward strand.
CAGAAGACAAGAAGCATATATAATTAAGTTCTCTGGTCCAAGCATGACCAATCACTGTCTCTCATCTGTTTCTGCAAGGTGATCTAAAGGACTACTGTTGAGTGTAGGAGCTGTTTCCTAGGAGACAGTTGCTCCTGATTTTGGGGTATAGCCTAGCTACCCTGACCACTGCCTCCATCTGGGGGCAGCTTGTGCTGAGATGCTGTGATGTTCCTGGAACCCAGGCTGACCGCAGGTGTGGGACAACAACTAGAGGCACATCTGGAACAGGGCATTGTAAAAGCTGACAGTAACACTACTCAGCTACTCTTTGTGCTTTCAGCCTTGAAGGGGAGAGACAGGCGAGCGGGCTGCCACCAGTTTCTACAAAGACATTCCTTGAGTGACTAACAGGCCGCACGCCTAGGTAAGCAGGTGCCTGGAAACGAAGGAGGCAGATGCCAAATGCAGGCAGATGCCAGACTCCATCCTGCTTTGAGTGACATCGATGGCCCAAGTGAGAAGTCAGTGCTCCTTAGCAAAAACATGCTCTAAAGGCTGTTCTGGATTCAGCAGGATCAGAGAGGCCGTGGGTAACCTATGTTCCTTCCTCCTCCTCTTTCCCCCACAGACAGGGATGGCATCTGGGGTGGGAACACCTTTGAAGTCTCAGTTGAGACAGAATCAAAAGACTGAGAATAAGAAGGAGACATGGGAAGGGAAGGGGCCTCTCATTGCAGAGTCTGGCTGAAGTCTTTTAAAATTAATTGATTAATTTAAAAATCATTATTTAATATTAATCACCTAATCATTACGATTTTATTAATAAATTTATTTAAATTATTAATTTTATTAACAATAATTAATTATTTAATGTGCATCGGGTCCCCTTTAACAGGAGTTACAGACAGCTGTGAGCTGCCATGTGGGTTCTGGGAATTGAACCTGAGTCCTCTGAAAGAGGAGCTAGCACACTAAACTGTTGAGCCATTTCTCCAGCCCAAGTCTCTTCCCTCTCCCTCTCCCTCTCCCTCTCCCTCTCCCTCTCTCTCGTTTGCTTATTTATTTATTTTGGTTGATTGAAACCTTTACTGTACTGAGAGTCAAGAGCTTCCACAAAACTTAAAAAAAATGCTATGGGAATTGTCAACTTAGAAACAGTATCTCTTTTATAGAGAGATGTGAAAAAATAACAAGGAAAGAACCACACTCATAGCCTAAGTGTATATGACCAAGGATGGACTTTCACCTCTCTTAGTTGTAAATTTCCTAAGACTTTCTCACAAGGAAGGAATTCTTGAAGGTGAAAAGGATGCCCTGACCCTTTAGTGCAAATGCAAAGACTGCTTTTACTTTGTCAGATTGTGAGCCTATCCAAGATACTTCACAACAGCCCCATCATCCCATTTACCAACAGAGGTGGGGATGGGTTGTTCCCTAGTAGGTTGGTTTGAATGGGAAATTGCCCCAAGACTCACATATTCGAACACTTGGTCCCTGGTTGGCGGCCCTGTTTAAGGAGGTCATAGACCCTTCAGGGGGAGGAGCCTTGCTGGAGGAAATTCACCACCAGGGAAGGGCTTCGAGAGGTCACAGCTTTGTTCCTCTTCCAGTTTGTTCTCTGCTTCATGTTCCCAGTTACAGATGTGAACTCTTAGCTTCCTGTTTTAGCCACCTGCAAACATGTCTTCCCACCATCACAGATGCTTCTCTAGGAACCATAAGCTCAAAATAAACAATTTTATCTATAAGTTGTTTCTGGTCATGGCACTTTATTACGCACAAAAACAAGTAACCAATACACCTAGTAACCAATTGTCACGAGACTTTAGAAGCATAAGTGTGGTACTTGATAAGACATCCAGGTGTCACTGTCGGGAGAAGTTGACACCCACACTTGGCCGCTTCTCTTTTCCTAAGTATCTCTCTTCCTTAATGCTCGTGCTTAAATCAACATCAAAATTTCTTCTTAAATTCCAACTCTGCTTCATATGGCCCATCCTGAAGTTCTTTGCAGCACATTTGAGAAGCCTGGCATTATCCGAGTAGGGGTTTCTGAGAAGAATTTCTTAGACTCCCATTCCTCCATCCCTGCCGTTCTGTGGATGACAAGCTTTTTCTCTCACGAGGTTCCGGTGATAGGTCTCACAGACAAATCGTCACTTCAGGGCCACAGCAATGGTTCAGCAGAGAGACTTAAGCTGAGCCCAAGCCAGCAATGATGATCTGGTGTCAACAGTGAAGCTGGAAACTGGGAGGAGACTCTTTCCTCCCTGCCTAGCAGAACTCTGCAATTCTACTGGGCCACACTGCCTGGAGGATCTGCCACCTCCAGTGCCCTTCTGGCATCTTGGATTGATACATGTGCGTCTCAGCCACTTTTGGAGAGAGCTCTTCTCATGTCCTTGTATTAGATGGCTGCTAAAATTGGACACTCCTGTCCTTGCCTCCACCTAACCTTAGTAACTATGCCTTTACCCCAAATCACCCTGTGCCCCAGGCTCCGTTGTGAGTGTGTACTGAATTTTTTAGCTTTCATTTTTGGAGGGGAGCTTTGAGACAGGGGTCTCTATATTATGTAGACCCAACAGTCCTGTAACTTGCCATGTAGATCAGGCTAGCCTTTGACTCAGAGATCAGCCTGCTTCTGTCTCCTGACTGCTGAGATTAAAAGCATGCGCCACCATGGCCAGCTATGCATTCTGGGTAGGATCCTCCCATAAATCCACTGCTGGGTCTCCAGACCTTAACTGGGACCTTTTTTTCTTATCCACCAATGATGCTAAACACACTTTAATCTACAGCGGGAGTCCAGCTTTATCCTGGCTTTTGGGATGGAGCCATGTGACCACACATTTCAGGATCTCACTTGCTGGACCAAAGCCTTCTTCTCTGTGCCTCTGCCAGCTCCCTGACTTCAATGACCTTGCCAACGTCCCTTCTGTACACTTCTTCCTTGGCCAGCTTCCCAAGATCAGCTTTCTCCCCATCTTCTGGATGTATGTGAAGATCATTTCTAATACCCACACTCTCTCTCCTCTCAACTTACCCCACCCATTCCTTTCTGCATACAGGGAAGTTGGGCTCAGGTCTCTGTCCTGAAGAGCTGCTCCTGTTCTGTGTTGGGGATCAAACCTGGGGCCTCACCTATGTCCAGGAAATGTTCTTCCATTGAACATCATATCCAGCCAGGGTGACCTCCTGCAAAAGACATTTCTCAATGAGCCCTGATGACATGGGCTTCTTGAGAGACCAAAGCAAGAGGGTTACAAATACAGGCCTACAGGGACCATGGAGTGAGTTTAAGGTCAAGCAACTCAGACCCTGTGTGTGTGTGTGTGTGTGTGTGTGTGTGTGTGTGTGTGTGTTGGTAATATAGCTAGTAGTAAGTAGAGTGTTTGCCTAGAAAATATGGGACCCCAGATTTAGTCCCTGAATCCCTGGTACCAGGGGGAGGAGTAACAAAAAGAGGAGGAAGAGGAGGAAAAACATTTCTAATCTCTCCAAGGCAGAAGGCTGAGGCACCACCAGGCAACCCCTGCCTTGTACAGGAGAGACACACAGAAGTCAGAACTGCTCAGGAGAGCCACGATCCCGGTCCCGAAGCTTACTCTCCTCTCAGAACCACACCCAGTTCTGTCTGATCCCAGTAGCTCTTCTGGGCTGCTGACCACTTCCCTCCATGTCTCCAGGGTTGGAAAACTGAGCGAGGGAGAAAGACCTTTGCCCCAGTTCTTCCTTTTCCGGCAGCAGTGAGCTCCGCTCTCCCAGGGACCCTTGGCGATGTCTGGAAAGTTCAGCAGCAGCTGCTTAGCATTTAGATCTTACACAAAGCAAGGTGATAACGCGATCTTCTCTAGTTAATAACCTTGACTTATGGAATAATACAGCCGTGGCTCTGTTCTTGTCCTGAAAGGGGGGCTTCTGGCTGCTTAGCATGAGTGAGCACAGAACCCTTTTGCCAAGATCCCTTGTCTTCTTGCCCCGTAATGCAAGATTAGAGAGGTCCAGAAGGCTATGATGATGATCAAATTTCTTCTCCCCTCCTCCCTTCTCAGCTTAATAAACCATCCTGACCCGAGTCACATGCCACACCTTTCCTGACTCTGCTTCTTGGACCAGAGCCACAAATAGAAGAGGCTACGGTCCCTGTGCCTCTCCACTCCAGGAGCATTCCTGGCAAGGGTTAACTGTGTGTATAAAATTGATTGCGATTTTAGTAATTCGGTATAATCACAGTCTACCAGCAGGTTGCTTTTCCAGCAGGAGGGTTTGGAATTATTTTCTGGAGTTTGCAATATAGAACTTAAATTAAGCCTCAGAAGTCAGGGGAGCTCGGCGGCATCCCTAATGCGGTGCTAAATTCTCAGCAGCACAGGCTCTGTGTTAAAGCCTTCGCTGGCAATTAGGTTCATTAACTATCACAATACCTTATTTATTACTCTCCGTGCCATATGGTTTCCCAGCTAAAGAATGGCGCCGGTTCTCCTCCAGACCATTTGGCATCATAAAAATGTTAACAAATAATATTATGGCTCTCGGGGGCACAAGGCCTTGTTGGGTTCTGGGTCTAAGCGGCGGGAGAGAATATGAAAACATTTTTCTTCTATGGTGAAATAAAAAACTTCCTTGAGACAGAAGTATTCGGAGAGCATCTCGCTGCATAACATAAACCGCAGTTTTATTTACCCTCATAATGGTTATGTCGATATCTGCATCAGCTGGGTTCGTACTCAGCCCCCTCCACACCCCTTTTGGGTCGTTTTCCTTTCTAGCCTTTCCCGTTCTTGCTTCTTGACTTCCATGGTTTGAGACCAACTGCAGGCAGACCTACCACAGGCTTGTGCGGTGAGCCAATAGCTGCCCTGGGGTTGGTTGCAGTTAACCGCTGTATCAGTCAGCTTTCCATCACTCTCACAGAGTACCTAAAAACCATCAGCTTATAGAGAAAAGGGCAGATGAGCTCACGGCATTGGAAACTCCTGTTGCTTTTAGGGTGTGATGTTGATGTGGAACACTGCGGCAGGATTACCTGGCAGAGCAAAATAGCCAATAAGCAAAGGATGGGATGAACCAGGGGCCCAGACCTCACAACAAACCCTAAGATATGCCAAGGATGACCTGTTTTCTCCCATGAGGTCTCACTTCTCAAAGGTTTGCCCATCCATCAAATAGCACCGTTTTGGATCAGTCCTTTAATGCATGGACCTCTGAAGCACACATACAACTCAAACTTCAGCCACTGCTTCGCCTTAGGTATGTGCCACAGCTCTGTTCCCCCCCCCCTCCTTCCTCTGCTTCCCACTGAAGATGGGGAGTGGTGCATGCGCCCTGTTGCCCTAGCTTGAGCAGGTGTGTCCAGCCACCCAGGCTGGGCAGCCTCCAGTGTGCAGGAGAGATCTCAGAGAGAAGCTATCCGAGAGCAGGGAGAAAAGACATGGGGGGGGGGAGGGCATCTCAAATCACCTTCTCAGGAAAGCCACCCAGAGAGGGCAAAGCATTGCTCTCCTCTCATCCTCAGATGTGGGGGTGAGAGATGCGTTTGTCTTAGAGCTGTGGAAAATAAACACACAGGACCAGTTCTTCAGCAGCAGCAGCAGCAGCAGGTCCTGGTGCCCCGCCCCATGAGCTGCTCCTGCTATGGTTTGAACATGAACTGTATTCTACAGGCTCCTGCACTTAAGCATCTGGTCTCACTGTTTTAGGGAGGGAGTGAGTGGTTGAGGGTCGGGGTGGGGCTTGAGGATTATCACCTCAGCCCACTGCCAGCCCAAGCTTCTGATCCCTGACATTGGACACAGTGGAACCAGCCTCCTCCTGCTTGTGCCTGTGTATGCCTTTCCTCTCATGATAAAACACACCCCAAGCAGGGACCCCAAAGAAACCTTTTCTCCTTTAAGTTGCTTCTTGTCCTGTGTTTTGCCACCACCACCACCACCACCACCACAACAACAACAACAACAACAAAATTGACTAAAGCAGTTCCCAGCACTGCCCAGCCTTTCCCTGAAGTGGAAAGCCTGCCTAGACAGAATTCTCACCCAGGTTCCAGAAAGTACTTTGTGATTTCTCTTTTCTCAAACGACCTCTCTGGCCTGGCTGGGAAAACTCTCATTGGAAAGCAACCTAGCGCAATGGCCAGTGTTATAGCTTAAGGCGAGAGTCCCTGGATTTGAGCTCTGCTGTAACCCTTGAGTTGAATAGCTTGTCTCTGACTGGGTGCTTCCATCTGCAATATGAGGATAATGATGACCACACCCATTGCCATAGAGTCCCAAAGATTAAATGAATTAGACTCTCTAGGGACCTGGGACAGAAGTACTGGGACAAAGCAAGTACTGGACAGGGGAGAGCTGTGGTGACCAGGGAGAGCTGTGGTGACCAAATTCTACTGGGCCGCCTCTTTCTTAGCCCTGAAATTTCTTTCCACCTCTATTATTGATATTTAGAAAGCCATTTGAGACCCATGTACTAAGAGCTTTGTCCCTAGCCGTTAATGCTATTGCAATGCGCTGCCGTCTTTAAGATGTAGGACCAAGTAGAAGGAAGCTGGGTCATTTGGATGTCCTTGAAAGGGACATTGAGATCCTGGCTCCATCTTTTGCTTTCAGGTTGTCATGGTCCACTTACTCTGCCATGTGCTTCCGCTGTGGTGTGCTCTCTCATAACGGGCTCAGAAACAATAGGCCTTCGACCAACACCTACAAAACTGAGCCAAAGTGAACCTCTCTTCTTTTCGAGTTGAACATATCAGGCTTTTGTCACTACAGTGAAAAACTGACCAGCACAGTCCCTTTGGGGGCATTTAGAAGGATGGACTGATCCCAACTCCCCAGATACACCATTCCATCCCAAGTCTGGTCCTGATGCTGGGCAGGATGTGTCAGGTGCCGTTTCTTCCATGTGACATGTAGCCTCTGAGCTCCCAAACTGCGGTGAGGTCCCCTGAATGTACTACCTCACCCAAATCTGTGGTGACACAGAGTGATGGAGACCTGCTGCGAATTAGCGTCAAAACATCACATTAATGACATCTTGGATATGATCAGAGGAGGTGTCTTGGCCATAGTCAAACACCTATTTAAAAGGCAGGAGGGAGTCCCTAGTTAGATCCCTACCCCACCCCACCCCACCCCCACTCAGTAGAGTCAGGGGTGGAAACAGAATGCTGTGGAGAGAAACTCAGGTTGAATCTGGTAAATGCCAATCGAAGCAAAGCTCAGAAAGGCTCAGGTCCCACTGTTGGGACAGAGCTGACCCAGGTTCTTTAGAAAGAAGAGCCATTTTAGGCAAAGGAGAGCCTGTCCCTAAGCTGGGACTGGTTCCACAGGCCTGAAGGACCAGCTACTGGGCAGGCTGAGGAAGGAGGACGGAGAGTTCAAGACTGGTCTGGATTACAGAAGGAATTCCCTCTAGCCTGGCAATGTAGTGAAACCCTGTTTCAAAACAATACAAGTTAATTTTTAAAATGTTTTTAACATAGTCCTTTTTAGGAGCCTGTGTCACGGAGTGAGGTATGGGGATGGACTGCCCTGGATCAGCCCAGGGGCTCCTCAGACCCCTTCCTTCCGTCCCTGCTGCCGGCTTCCCTTCCTGTTTCTTTCCTCCCATGATTCCAGGTGGCTACTGTGTTTCTTCTGTTTTTCCAAAGCAGAAGGATTATAGGCATACCTGGCTTGGCCTGCTTTATTTTCATTGGTCAGTAACCTTAATTATTTTAAAACTGTTTCATATGTGTGAATCACCTGCATTCTATGTCTGTGCACCACCTGTGTGCTGTGCTGTAGAGGCCAGAGAAAGATGTTATATCCCCTACAACTGGAGTTACTATGGGGTGAGCCACATGGGTTCTCTAGAAGAGCAGCAAGTGCTCTTAACCACCAAGGTATCTCTCGCGCTCTCTCTCTGCTAGTCTAGGCTTGTCTGTCCTTTCTTTCTTTCTTTCTTTCTTTCTTTCTTTCTTTCTTTCTTTCTTTCCTTCCTTCCTTCCTTCCTTCCTTCCTTCCTTTCTTTTTTTCTTTTTGAGACAGTGTCAGTGTCTTAGTATGTAGCCCAGGCTGGCCTGAAATTCACAGCAATCTGCCTGCCTCTGCTTCTGCCTCCTGAGTGCTAGGACTAAAGGTGTGTGCCATCATGTCCATCTGACTAGGCTATTTTTTGGCTTAGGGTTTTGGTGCACGTGTGCGTGTATGTGTGTGTGTGTGTGTGTGTGTGTGTGTGTGTGTGTGTGTGTGTGTGCTCGCGCCCTTGTTTTTGCAGGGCCATGAAGAATCCAGAGGAGAACATCAGGTGTTCCTCTCCACCACTTTCTGACTTGTCCCCTTGGGATGGCGTCTCCTACTGAACCTGGTGTTTACTGAGGCTTTTCTGCGAGGCTGGCAGCTCAGTAAGCCCCAGTAACCCTGTCGCCATAACGACCCAATGTGTGGTTACGGATGTGCACGCAGCTGTGCTGGCCTTTTCATTTGGGTGCTGAAGATCTGAACTCGGGTCCTCAAGGTCACTCAGCAAGTGTTCTTTCCTACAGAGCCATCTCCACAAGCTCTGTTCTGAGGTTTTAAAGGAACCTCCGTGCTGGTTTCCATGGTCCCTGCTCCAGTTTACCCTTGCATCTGCCGTGTTTCCGGCTCCCTCCCCTCACATCCTCTCCAGCGTTTGTTGCCATTTCATTCCTTCATGACTCAGCAGAGATTACTAAATGATGCACATAAAAAGCTCAAAACATCATCCCGCAGCGTGCGGTAAATAAATGCTACCTCTAACATCGTTAATGGCTATCTAGGATGAGCCATCCCCTGTCATCCATTATAGACGTATGCTTCCTATACATTATCTCACTTGGCTTTCACAACAGCCCATAAGGCAGACGTTCCCTTCTCTTTGAGAGAGAGAGAGAGAGAGGAGATGAGTTAGTTAACGCGGAGCCCATGTGTTCACTGTGACATGCAGTGTATGGTCATCTGGTCTCTGAAAGGACAGACTCCAATGCTCCACTTCCTAGAACCTCTAAGTGTGCTGAAGTACTACGCCAGATGGTTCCATCCTGAGAGTCCCTGCCCCTAAATGTCACCCTAGCCCGGCACTACAGGATATTTGGGAAGAAGAGAGCCAAACTACAGAGCCATGGGGGCAGGGTTTCACCAGGCCATTGCCCTCCAGGTTGGCAGGAGGGAGGGCAGCTTGGAAAGAGAGAAGCAATCAGGAGGGTGTATACCCAAAGCTGTGACCCTGAGGAAAAGAAGCCCGGGATCAGGAGATTGGTTCCAGGAACATTACATAGAGACCAGAGAGAAGTGGGTGATTTTAATCCCACGCAGCTGCTGGAAATTAATTTAATTGTGCTGGTCCTGGCTCTTCTCCCTTCCAACCCATTTCATCCAGAGCCTGATGGAGTGCTGCTGCGGCTGACAGGCGGCTCAGAGTGCCATGTAGCCGTGGGTCCACGGCTCCACACCAGACTTCGTCCTTGTGGCTGCTGTCAGGGAAGATGGGGAAAGATGCCATGGGGCATGAGTGCATGTGTGTGCGCCTGTGTGTGTGTGTGTGTGTGTGCGCGCGCACGCGCACACACACACACACACAGAAATGCACTCAAGCATGAGGCCAGCCATCAACCTCGGGTGTCTTTTTCAGGAGAGGCCCACCATGTTTGTTTGTTTTTGAATCAGAGTTTCTCATTGATCTGGAAGTCACTAATTAAACTAGGCTGGCTAGCCAGTAAGACCAGGGATTCCCCCCCCCCCCCACAACACACACACACATATTGTGGTAGCAAACCCTTGTAACCATGATTTTTGAGTTGTGTAGATCTGGGTTCTGGGCCTTGAACTTGGATCCTCATGCTTGCACAAGAAGCATTTTACTGAACAAGCAACACCTCTGGCTCTTCCCTCCCCCTGCAACCCCAATCTAGACTTTTCTCTTGAGATGCGACCAGGGTGAAAGACTGAGAGCTCCACAAAGGCAAAGAGTATCAACCGTGTAACAAGGAAAGACAACGGTAAACCATCTTTTCTAGTGCTTGTTTTACTTTATATTTTGAAACAAGATCTCACCGGATAGCTCAGGCTGACCTCGAACTAGCTGTATAACCCACGCTAGCCTGTGTCTCAGGATCTTCTGTCTCAACCTCTCAAGTGCTGTTACAGATCTAAAGCACCACCCTCCCCTCTAAACCCCGAGGTCCAGCTTCATCCTCCTTGACTGTTAAGGACGGAAGAGGGATTGTCGGGGCCTTTTGCTCCCTTGTGCCCGTGCCAGGGGTTTTTCACTCCTTCGCCCTGGGAAGCCTGTACCCGGGCTCACTGTTTCACCAGTAGGGAGACCCCAGCCTCACAAAAGCTGCCTGGAAGGCACTAACACAGGTGTTCAGACATTCCCCTCAGGGACATGCTAATTCAAGGCCACGTGGCCATATGCAGGTGGTGACGTTGCAACCCACCTACGGGAGGTTTTGACCTAACTTTGAATAAAGCGCCTGGATTGTGGCAGTTTTCAAAACTCCCAGGTAATTCTGAAGTGCTCACCAAGACTGAGAACCACAGAGGAAGGGCAACCTGCTTGACCACCTGTTGTCCTGTTCACTTCTACCTTGTGGCCACTAGAGGTCGCCAGGGCTTGGCAGAAAGGGTAGCAGGTGGCCTTGCAGAAGGCTATCGACTCCCTAGAGCTAACCACACTTCTCCTGAGTCTGGCCTTCAGCAGGAGCAGGTCAGGCTCCGCTTTGGCCAGGGGGGAACTGGGGACACCGCAAGGGGGCGAATGTGGCCTAGTAGACAGGATTAAAGCCTCTGAGATAGAGAAAATAAAAGCTTTCCCAATTAAAACCTCACGGTCCTGACCTCCTCTCTGCACCACACCAGGTTTCTGAGACTAGGTTGTTCCGGGGGACTCTGCACACGTTACTCAACCGGGGGCAGTGAATCTGTATGTAGAGGCACTCAGAGGGAGCCCAGTAAACAGAGGAGGACAGGTACCCATAGGAAAAGTCAGCATTTGCACTTCAAAGGCTGTTTATTTTGACTCCCTGCTGTTTTTGCTAGAGGAGAGCAGCTCAGAAAGTTCCTTTGCCCTGACTCAGAGGTGACACCTTGGATCTCACTGAATCCAGGCTCAGATGGCCTGGGAGAACAGGCCAGGAGCAGGGTCTTCCTTCACCAAGATAACCAGAGCGGGGAGAAAAGAGGCCTCCACATCTGCCGGCTTAGGAGAGAGGATAGGAAAGCGGAAATGTTTGACCTCAGAATTCAGACCTGGGAAGGCCCCTGCTCACTCCTGGACCCTCTTCTGCAGAATCATTTCTCGAGGGCATGATTGGCCTTTGCATATACATGCACTGGCTGGTGCCTTTCTGTGTAGCCCACGGGTCCCTAAACCCCAAGGCTGCTTCATTGTAGACTAGGTTACTGCACAGAAAACATTGATCAAACAAAAAATATTTGATGTTGTCAATCTCATTACAGATCTAACTCGCATGATATTTAAAATCAACCCAAAGAAGAATTTTCTAGGTCTTTCACTATCTAGTCCTCCCCCATCCCATCCTTAATCTGAAAGAGTTTGGGGGAAATTTGAGTCTCTTTCTTTTTTATCATAAAACAGTAGCAGTCTTATAAAGTGTGTGTGTGTGTGTGTGTGTGTGTGTGTGTGTGTGTGTGTGTTGGTGAGGTTGTATGTGTAAAGTAAGGTGCGAAAAGAAGTCAGAAGAGACAATTGGATGCCCTGGAGCTGGAGTTACTGGCAGTTGTAAACTGCCGTGTGGGTGCTGGGAACTGAACGTGGGTCCTCTGGAAGAACAGTACATGCTTTCAAGCTCTCTGGCTATTGAGTTTTATAGGACTCCTGTTGAAGAAGGGGATGTGTGGCGCATGTGTGTATTTTGGTAAGCGGGGATGGGTGAGCATATCCTGTTCCCAAACCTTCCCATTCCATGTTGTCTCCCGCCTGCTGTCCTTAGCAGGATCATGAAGGAATGTATCCCCTGCTGTTGGCTTCCCTGAAAAACAGAAATAGTGGTTTTGGCCCTGCCAAACTCCCAAAGTAGATGTGAGGCAGATGTGGGATGAGAATGGGGCTCTTCAGGTCCTCTTGGTTTTGTTTGTTTCTAGTGCTGAGGATTGAGCCCAAGACCTCATACATGCCAAGCAAGCACACTGAGTCTCAGCCCTTGTTTGTTGTTGTACGTGTGTGTGTGTGTGTGTGTGTGTGTGTGTGTGCGCGCGCGTGTTTAAATGGCACCAGGAGGAGCTGGAGAGATAACTCAGCAGTTAAGAGCACTGATTGCTCTTCCAGAGGTCCTGAACCAGAGGTCCTGAGTTCAATTCTCAGCAACCACATGGTAGCTTGCTAGTATCTGTAATGGGATCCAATGTCCTCTCCTGGTGTGTCTGAAGACAGCGACAGTAGAAGCAAATAAATATAAAATAATAAAAATAAAAAATAAAAAAGACTTAGGCATCCATAAGTTTGTGTCTTGTTTTGTTTTTAAAGTGGCAATGGGAATCAAGCCTAAGGTTTTCCATGTTAGGCGAGAATTTTACCGCCAGTCTATTGCCTCTGTGCCTGCCTGTAGTTTTTTGTTTTGTTTTGGTAGGTTGTTTGGTAAGTTGGTTTTGGTGTTTTTTGTTTTTTGTTTTTTGTTTTGAGGCAGAGTCTGCCCTGCCTATCCTTGAGTTCATGATCTGCCTGCTTTGGTCTCCTAAAAGCTGAGATTCTAGACATCCTAGATTCTAAGCCTTCTGCTGGGGGTGCTAAGCCCACCCAGGAAAGCTCTACCTTTCCAATACCCCCAAATCCCCCATCCCTCTAATACCTAGTCAGTCACACTGGTGAGTAGGCCTCAGCCTCATGCATTGTGGACACAAACATTTGTTTTATAGCAAATGCCCACTTTACCGTATACCCAGTAGTTGGCCAATCTTTCAGCATCTGCCTCACAGGCCCAAGGCCCTTGGTGAGATTTCTAACACTGCATAGAAGAGCTGTGGTGGAGTATGCTTCTGATCCCAGTACTGGGGAGATAGAGGCAGGAGAACCAGAAATTTAAGGTTATCCTCAGCTACATAGAAAGCTCAATACCAGCCTGCATTGCAGGCAACCTCATAGGAGGGAGAAGGGGGCAGGGGTGGAGAAGGGAAATAGTAGGGGGAGAGGAGAGGGGGAGGAAGGAAGGAAAAGTCAGAGAATAGTTACTCTGTCGTTGGTGAAGCTGCTCCTGAACCAACACACACATAAACTTTCCTTCCAGGAACGAAGACTGGAACTCCCGAGGGACACCAGACCCAAATGTCAGCCTGACTTTGACTTCACTGTCAAGATCACAGAAGGAAAGCAGAAAAGTCAAACGCAAGGGAGGAAGGAAAATAAATGGCTGGCAACTTAGACAAAAAGCAAAGGCGGCAGAGTGCCACCCCAAAGACTACCAATGTGTAACACCTGCAAGCCAGTTACAACACCCTGTCCCTGGGGGCTTGGCCGGGATGCCAAGAGTGGAGAACTGAGTCCTGCACCTCAGGCAGCCAGGGAACCCCGGGGCACTTGAAGACTTGGTTTCATCTCATGAACCCAAGCTAGGACTCACATTGTCACAGGACAATATAAAGTGGCGAGTCCAAAGGCTGAGTCACACTGCAGGCCATTGCTAGAGACCAACCCCACCCCATCATGTGCAGGGAAAGTGGGGAACAGCCCTAAAAGGCCCTAGTTAATGACTTGTTAAGACTGTAGCCCTGTGTTTAACACTGCTATCTAGACCTGACTACTCCTTTGGCCTCTAATGGTGACCGGGAATTGTCTAAGGTTTGCTCCAATTTTCGAGACCACTTATGAAGAGGAAGGGGTAGAGAGCTGTGGTATCTTTTTTTTTTTTTTAATTTATTTATTTACTTTTCCCCTTGTCCCGGTCAACCCTGCTGGCTCCGCTCGACTCCCCTCGCTCCGGCAGGCCCTGCTCGCTCCAAGGATTCGTTTCTTATTATTCTTCATAAGTATGCTGTAGCTGACTTTAGATGCACCAGAGGAGGGCGTCAGATCTCATTACGGGTGGTTGTAAGCCACCATGTGGTTGCTGGGATTTGAACTCATCACCTTTGGAAGAGCAGTTGGGTGCTCTTACCCGCTGAGCCATCTCACCAGCCCCGAGCTGTGGTATCTTGAATGGGAAATGTCCCCCATAGGCCTGGATATTTGAGCTCTTGGCCTCAGAGGTTAAGGAAATTTTAGATGTGGAGCCTTGTTGGGAGGAGCACTTCACTGGGGCTGGGCTTTGAGCACTTAGAGCAGTGGTTCTCAACCTTCCTGGTGCTGTGACACTGTAACACAGTTCCCTATGTTGTGGCGACGCCTAACCATAAAATTATTTCTTTGCTACTTCATAGCTGTCACTTTGCTATTGTTATGAATCATAATGTATTATCTGATGTGCAGGATACGTGATATGCGACCCCTGTGAAAGGGTTGTTTGACTCCCAAAGGGGTCATAACCCACAGATTGAGAACTGCTGATTTAGGGTCTTCCACACTCCCTGTTCTTTCTTTTTGTTCCCTGTATATAGTTGAAAATATGTATATGGTTGAAAATCTTGTCCCTGCCACCATGATTTCCCTATCTGTTGTCATGGCTCCCCTGCCAAGATGAACTCTGTCCCTTTAGAACCAAAAGCCAGAATAACACCCTCCCTCACCCCCACTTTTTTTCGAGACAGGGTTTCTCTGTATATAGCCCTGGCTGTCCTGGAACTCACTTTGTAGACCAGGCTGGCCTCAAACTCAGAAATCCACCTGCCTCTGCCTCCCAAGTGCTGGGATTAAAGGCGTGAGCCACCATGCTCGGCTCCCCATTATTTTTTAAGTTGATTTTTGTCAGGGTATTTTATCACAGTCATGGAAAAGCAACTAAAGCAGTAAGTAACCAGAATCTTGCTCAGATAAAATCCCATGGTATATGTATGCGGATTTTACAAAAGTAAGGAGGAGCAGGGCCCTTCTGATCTTGTCTGCCAATGCGGATGTCTATCTGGATCTGAAGATATATGTGTGGAGGTATACACACAAGGACCTGTCTGTCCTTCCTGCCCCTAACTACCCCAGCCTCGTCCTCAGCATTGAGGTATCTTGCTGCTATGGGAAGTCCGGCAGGTTGTAGGAAAACAGCCTCTTGGTAGTTTGTCTGAGGTTCAGCCTCCTTCTCCCATCCACTCACCCACATGTTCACTAGGATGTCTGATGAGGCTGTGAGCTGGATGCGGTGACCTTGGAATAGGATGCTGAAGGAGAGATAGTTTAAGTTTAGATAAAATTAGATTAAAAGGATGGCTCAGGTAAAAGACACAGCCTGACCAGAGTCAGGGAAACATGACAGTGCCCCCATGCCAGTGACAGAATGTTTAGGACGCTGAGAGTAAGGGCTGGAGTCGAGGCAACTTAGAAAAGTCTCAAAGGCCATGCTACGTGGCTTACCGTAGCCAAAAGAGTTCTGGAAGGTTTTTGTTTTTTAAGTATTCTGTTGTATATGTATGGGTGTTTTGCGGGCATGCATCTCTGTACACAACCAGTGCCAGGTGTCCATGATGTCCAGAAGAGGGCACTAGATCCCCTGAAACTGGAGTTACGGACATGTGGACTGCCCTAAGGATGCTGGAAATTCAATCTTCGTAGAGCAACCAGTACCCTTAATGGCTGAGCCAACTCTCCAGCCCTCTCTGGAAGGCTTTTGAGAAAAAAAACCCTGAAATATCTGTTCTTATTCCAGCAGGTATTTGCAGAAGACCCTGTCAAGACACAGTCAAAAGCAGCGAGACCTCCAAGGGCCACACCTTTCCCAGCAAAGTGCTTCTTTGAGGCGAATCAGGCTGCTTCCAGACAAAGTTATCTGATAACCCCACAGAGAAGGCAAGACCAGAATGAGGGAGGGAAGCAGGTGTGTGTGTGGTCCAAAAACTTAGAGACATTACTCTTTGAAGTTGGGCAAGAGCTTGAGGGGGATGTCTCATAGGACTTGGTATGCAGCTCAGTGGGTAGTATTCTCCAGGCATGTTGAAAGCTCTGGGTTCAACTCCAGTATTACCTATTCTGGGCTCAGTGGCGCATGCCTATAATAATAAATAAATTAGGAGGTGAAAGTAGAAGAAATTTAAGGTTATCCTCAGCTATATAGTGAGTTGGAGGCCAACCTGGGCTACCTGTGGCTTGCTCTCAAAAAAAAAAAAAGATGTTTTTTGATTTCTACACCATGACCACTTTGCTTGCCTTGTTCCGGCTCTGGTCCTGGTCCTAACACTAAACCCATTGACAGCAGGTCCAGTTTCAATCTCTCCAAGGGGAGGGACGGCCACAGAGAGCCAGCAATTCAGTGCTCATTTGCTAGATCCTCCCGTGTACATGTGTTGTGACAGACCCGCCTCCACCTCTCAGCTTTCTCCTTTGGGCCTCAGTCAAGTGGATTGGCTCCAGAAGCCTCCGGGTTTCCTCTCATAAACCATCAAGTGAAAATCTGAGCATGGACAGCAGTGAGAACAGAGCCGCACAGATCCCAGACACGCTCAGCTTGCCCTCCTTCTCCTTGAAGGATGCAGGCACACCCTTGAAGAGCCGGAACCCAAGGATGCCGGCGGGCACTTCTTTTGTAGCACCAGTAAAATCTACGGCAGTGTGCAAATGGCCTGGGGAAAGGCATTAACCCCTCCTTCCCTTGGCTGTTCAGTGTTTGGCCCTGGATCCCATACTCTCAAACACAAGCTCCCCATTTGTGTAAGTTTCCCTGGAAGGAGACAGGAAAGAACAAATAAAGTAAATGTCTTGTTTTCTTCTTTGTACAACTGCTACGGTGTGCCTACTATGCGCTTGATATCGTCGTAATGCATCTGGGTATCCTACATGAACTGCAGTCTAGGTCTCTGCTCTCAGAAGCATAGGTTAAATAGAAGCTGGGTGGGGGGGCATCTAAGCAGGCTCCAGGGAGGGCAGCCCAGGAAATGAACAGTCAAATAACACAAGGGGAACAGTCTCCAGAAGGAGCAAGTACTAGGAAACCAGGCAAGGCAGAGGGGTTCCTGGAACAGGGGGCAGCAAGAGGCAGCTCTGAGGACAGCACGTCTCTGAGGAAGTGCTGTCGGAACTGAAATCTTGAGAACACGGAGCTGTGGAAACAGGAGACAGTACTGTGAGCTGGAAGGGGATCTTTGCATCTGGAGAACAAGGGCAGAGGCCCCAAGGCAGGAGCTAGGGATCTGAAGCAGTGTGAGCTTGGGGTCAGGTGTGTGGTAAGGCCGGAATGGGTGTTTCTGGACTGGCCGCGTGCTAGGTCTACATGCGAGTCTTGATCCCCGCTCCTTCATCGTATGTGGGTCACCGCTAACATTTTCCACAAGCGTGCTGACACTCCCTCATCTGGTACTCCTTCCTCTGACCCGGCCATAATGTCACCACCGATATTTCCTTTTTCATCTGTAACCACAGAACATCGTTTTCAGAAGCATCTTGCCGTTTCCTGCCCATGGTGAAGCCCTGGCTTCAGCCCGTCCTACCTTTCTTTCTAGTTTGTATGTTCCTGTGGGTGAAGGTCCCCCCCACCCCGGGAACCTGGGCTACTACATATGCTGCTGCTAAAAGTCATGATACAATGTCCTTGCTTTAAAAATATTCACACCATATCTCTCCAGCCGAAGCCCCAGGTTTAATTTCGCTGAATCTGATACTGTCCACCTAGGGAGAGCAGAATTAGGGATAAAAGCCAGCTGGACATTTTGTGTTATCCCAACTTGAGGGTAAATACCTTGCTCAAATACAGAATGTGACTTACAGATAGGCCAAAGGACACTTCTAAAGAATAAAATCATTTACGATAATTAAAGATATGCTTGAGAGGCGGAGGTAAGATGGCTGCTTTGAGTTTGAGGTCAGCCTGGGTCACAGTCATAGTGGGTTCCTGGTCATCCTGGCCTACATTGTGAGTTCCAGGCAAGTCTGAACTGCAGTGTGAGAATCATGTCTCCAAACAGACAAAACCCCCAAACAAAGCAAAGCAACTCCCAGAAAAGTTAGACATTTTTTTTATATAATATCTTCTGGATATTTTATTTTATAATATTTTATTGGTACTGTGGATGAACCCAGGATCTTGTGACTGCTAGCGAAGCACTCTACCACTGAGCTTGTGTGCATAGCCATACTTTAAAAATTATACTCGTAGCCGGGCGTGGTGGCGCACGCCTTTAATCCCAGCACTCGGGAGGCAGAGGCAGGCGGATTTCTGAGTTTGAGGCCAGCCTGGTCTACAAAGTGAGTTCCAGGACAGCCAGGGTTATACAGAGAAACCCTGTCTCAAAAAAAAAAAAAAAAAAAAAAAATATATATATATATATATATATATATATATATATATATATATATACTCGTTTAATTGCCTACTTACTTGCGTGTCGTTTTCACATACATGCCATGGTGCAAGGGCAGAGGTCAGAGGACAGCTTGAGGGAAAGTTCTGTCTTTTCCTTTTTGTAGCTCAGGGATCAAATTCAGGTCTAGGCTTAGCAGCAAGCACCTTTATCCACTGAGCCATCTCGCCAGCCCAACTGTCTTTCATTTCATTTTGAAACAGGGTCTTATAAGTTGAGCCTGGCCTTGAACTTGTAACCTTGCTGGCTCAGCTTCCAGAGCAGCTTGAATGAGAGGGATGTAATTACCACACTTGGTTTTTTGCCAGAAGAAATTGACACCCAAAGACATCAAGTGACTTGCCAGGGGTTGCATAGGAAACATTGGTTAGAGCCAGCCTTGAAATCAGATCTTCTGAATAGAGATCCACTGTTCAAGGCATTGCATGTATTCATTCTATACCTAATATTGGTGGTGGTGGGGGGGAAGAGGACATTCTAGAACATTCTAAAGAGATATTGAGAGTGGGGACAAAAAACAAAACAAAACAAAACAAAACAAAACAAAACAAAAAATACCACTAGACCTCTATCATTATTTTCTTTTCCTTGTCCTTAATGGTAAGCTCAATAGAAGAAAACCTCTCTAAATCTTTCTTAGGGATAAAGTCATCAGTGTACAGCTAGCTATGGGATAGCTTGTTTGAACGTGTCCCTAGAAATACAGTCTCCCTTTATGATGGAGCTTTACAGAACTGGGTCTCCATCAACAGGAATCAGCCGCATCTTGTAGTAGACGACAGTCAATTTATAGCTTTCCCTGCCTCTCATTACATCTCTCTCCCAGGTAATATTTTTGGCATCTTATTTTTAGAAATGGGTGAGGGGGTGGAAGAAGATTTTTTAAAAAACTGAAATCTAACATATATATCACTGGAGCCATATGTAATATTAAACCTATGTGCAGGTTTATATGAGTCTTTCACGCGGGCTCTATAGGACAGCTTTAAGAAGAGTAGACTGGGCAGGCCATGCAGCACACCTGTGGGCTGACGGCAGCGATCCACTGGGAGTATCATCCTCGCCTTTCTTTTGCACATATGCAAGGGAGTGTCCAGGAAGGAGCCAGCTTTGGATCTCTGGCAGCCCTCGGCTTACTTCCCGCATTACCCTTTACCAATGTGGAATCAGCCAAGTTCCTTCACTTCCTGGAGGCTATACAGACTCGAGGTGTATTCCTTACTTTTCTTGTTTGGTGACCAAATCCCCGACAAAGCAACTTAAAGGAGGAAGGGTTTATTTTGGCTCCTTTAAAAAAATATATTTTAATTTTTATCTCCATTCGTGTCTGCCTGCTTGTATGTCTCTGTGAGTGTGTCAGATCCCCTATAACTGGAGCTACAGACAGTTATGAGCTGCCATGTGGGTTCTGGGAACTGAACTCAGGTCCTCTGGAAGAACAGTCAGTGCTCTTACACTCTGATCTGTCTCTCCAGCCCCATTTGGCTTATGATTTTAGAGAATATAGTCAGGGGGGTAAGTGGCAGGAATGTGGCAGTGACAGCTGGATGCAAGTTGTGGTGACAGGAGGCAGGGGGAGATGGATGCAGCCATTCTCCTTTCTTTCTTCCTTGTATTCCCCGCAGGGCCCTGAAACAGTCTTCCTCATTCAGCCTGGGTCTTCCCTCCTCAGGTAAACCTCCCTAGGACCTCTTTCACGTAGATAGCCAAAGGTGGGTCTCCTTAGTGACTCTAAATCCTTTCAAGTTTAAGATGAAACCCAAGAAACCGGAACTTAGGTTTGAAAAACTGCCAAACATTATGTAGCCGTTGAACAGATTTGATCAACAGCCATTGATCAGGGATTGAGACCGTGAGTGTGACTCCTTACGTGTGTGATATGGTACTTCTCTATGGGACCGTCAACCATTGCTAACTGCTAATGAATGCTAACACATTCATTAACTATGCCTGCCAGAATCATGATGATCCAGTTAACTGGGAGAGACGGCTCAGCAGCTAAGAGTTCTTAGTGCTCTATCAGGAGGACTAGAGTTCAGGACTCGGTGCCCACACTGCAGCTCATAAACATTGTAATTCCAGCTCCAAAGGAGTTGATGCCCTCTTCTGGACTATTTGGATACCTGTGCACATCCATCCATCCATCCATCCATCCATCCATCCATAGGCACAGAAGGAATGAAAGAAATTAAAAATTAAAATATATTTACTTTGAATGACTATGTCAAAATGCCTGTCCCTGGGTATGTGTTTGTATAAATGCATATACACACAAATCTACACTAAATAATATAAATACAGAACAGATAATGGGACTTGGTCAGACTGAGAAAGCTGCGTTTCTCTTATAACACCTTGGCCATCTGTGCTGGATTATGGGTTATGAGTCACGGGAGACTTTCAGCCTCACTCCTCCAGCTCCACTTGTTTGAGAGCTCATATTTGGTCACCCATTGTGACCCTCTGTGATGACTGTCGCAGTTGTCAATTGGCTAAGCTACATGTGAGACAGGGACTCTGGGCATGCCTGTGGTTAGTTATGTTAACTAGGTTAATTGTGGGTGGCACCAGCTTTAGGCAGATGGTGCTGGACTGTACAAAAAGGAGAAAGGTGGTTGAGCACATGCATCCCTGCGTTCTGCTTCCTGACTGTGGACACAATGTGAGCAGCTGCTTCAAGCTCTAGGCTGCTAGACTTTCCCACCATGATGGAGTATACTAATAAATTCTCCCTTCAGAGTATTTTATTATAGCAAGTGAAAAAGAAATCAGGACATCCTCAGAGCTGCTAGCATTGAACATCCAATTGTCCCATCTGCCATGATCAAAGACTTCCAAAAGGTTCCAAAGACTTCCAAAGCTTTGTTGTGTACCAAGAAAGCAATCCCAGAAGACTTCCAAGATTAACTAAATGCCATCTATGACATTCTCAAGATAGCCCCAGACTGGCTCTGGTCCCCTGGCCTGGCTTTGAGTAGCTTTGTAACCTTGGGAACGTTGTAGCACCTTCTGTTCTGCTTCCTCTACAATCAAGTTGAATCAGGGGAGATCTGAAGTCCCTTTCTGCTTTAAAAAGTGTTTCAGGAGGATTGGAGAGATGGCTTGGTCAGTAACGTGCTTGCCATGTAGGCATGAGGGCCTGCATTTGGATCCCCCAGCATCTACATAAAAAGACCAGGCAGTGAACACCTATAATCCTATCAATGGTAGGATGGTGTGTAGACACATGGGTAGATTCCTGGAGCTTGCTGACCAGTCTGTCTAGTAGAATTGGTGAGCTCCAAGATCAGTGAGAGACTCTGTCTCAAAAATAAAATGAGGTGGAGAAGCAATTGAAGAAAGCAACTCTGGCTTCTAAATACACATGCGCACAGACACACATAAACACACATATGTCTTCTAGGCACTTTGAAGAGGTTGTGTTAATTTTTTTAAAGTAAACTCTTCCACCTTACAGCTTTACCTACTATAAATGAGAGGGCACAAATGCCTAGTGGGTCTTCATTTAAGGGAAAAAAATGGAACAGCTCTATCAGCCAAGCTACTTCCTAGACTAACCCATTTGTTGAGCACTGCTGTCAAGCCAGAGGACATCCAAGAGATCTGAAGAGAAAGGCAGCAGACACACTCTCCTTAGCGGGTTCACAGGGCGTGGAGTCAATTCTTCACAGTGTCTGTGCTCATCTCTCCATATCCATGTGCCACAGACCCACCGGATCCCTTATCTGCGTGGGTCGAGTTCTCTGAAACAAGTGGGCAAGGATTCAGCGAAAGTGGGTGACAAACAGAGACCACACGAGAGAGTGTGTAGAATCTGAGTGTAACATCACAAAGTGAACACCAGTCTTATATGATACAGAAAACAAAGGGGGTAGGATGTCACAGTAGGTAAGTCCATTGAAGTTACCTGACACAAAACAAAGGAATGACTTCAAAAGGACTTACAGGAACCAGATATGTTTACAGTAAAGATAAAACAGCTCTGCCTAGGGTCAGCTAATGACAGGTAAGGATTTCACACCCTAGTCACAATTTGTGCCTTTGAGCCTTGTGAGAACTAGCATCAGGGGTTCCACATTAGCAGGCCTTCTCATGAATAGTTTCCTATTTCCTAGGCCCAGGTAGATTCTCGCATATGAAGGTAACTTGGCTGTCCTTTTAAGTATCTGTAAGGAATATCTATTCATCAGAAGAGTTTACCAACTTGCTTCTAATCTGCAAAGTAGTCTGCTATACCTGGCTGTAGTGAAGATTCCTTTCTCAGTGGGAAATCCATCTATTCCCTAAAGCTATTGTCCTTAGCAAACATTCTGCAGACCAGCTCTGAGCTGCTTTGGCTCCTTTCTATATATTGCTAAATAGTTTCCCTGTCTCTAGATAGTTTTCTGAATTCCCACTGAAAATCAAGAATTCTCTAGGACCATTGGAACGCTGGAAGGCTTAGCTTGTGTCAGGATTCATTCTATGCTAATAATAATAATAATAATAATAATAATAATAATAATAATAATAATTCCTACTAAATGAGTGCGTGGATCCATATGCCAGACAATTCTGGGGCTTTCTGGCTATGGGAATGCCAAGGTTCCAGGAGGATGGGTTTCCTTTGAAACTCTTTGCCTCAGGACTGCTTCCAGGTTTTCAGGCCTGCCAAGCAAGTCACTACTGGAGTGGATGTGGCATCCATGTAGCATCGTAACTGGTACCACAGACATCAGCCCCAGGATCTGTCACTCCAGAAGTGGTTCCTGGCGAAGCTGCTATTCGACTTTACTTCTCCAGCTCCCTTGTGGGGTTGACTGGGAAACCATTTTTATCACCACCTGTAGGAAACGGTGAAGAAACTCAGGTCTTAGCAGAAGCCTGTTACTACCCACACTTCTGCTTGAAGGCAACCCGGCAAGGCTCCCTGTGTTCGATTGCCAAGAAAGAGAGCCTCTTCCCTGCTTAGGATGAAGCCTGGTGAGTAGATTTGTAAAGTCCAGTGGGTTTTAAATCATCTTCATCCCATGGCTTTTCCTTCCACTGAGAGGCTCCAATGCCTCTGCAGAGAGCAGCAGTGCAAGATAATTCAGAAAGGGAGACTGAGGGGCCGGGGAGCTGGTTCAGAGATAAAGCACTTAATGTACAAGCTGAGGACTTGAGTCTGATCTCCAGCATTCGTAGGTAGCACACACCTACAACCTCAGCTCTGAGGTCACAGAGAAAATTGGATTCTCCGGACTTCCTGGCCAGTCAGCCTATGTAAAGAACAAGCTTCAGGTTCAGTGACAGATTGTATCAAGGCAAGAGGACACTGGGAGTTGACCTTTAGCTTCTACATGTGCATGCACAGTGAGCATGCCCACATGTGTGTACATACCACATTCACGACATGCATATCCATAGCCCCGGGTATTTGAATCCTTGGTCCCTAGGTGGTAGAACTGTTTTGGAAGGATTAGGTGTGAACTTGTTGGAGAAGGTGAGCCACTAGGGTTTGGCTTTAGTTATTTATTATTTATGTTTATTAAAGATTTATTTATTTATGTTATGCATTTGAGTACACTGTTGATGTCTTCAGACACACCAGAAGAGGGCATCGGATCTCATTACAGATGGTTGTGAGCCACCATGTGGTTGCTGGGAATTGAACTCAGGACCTCTGCAAGAGCAGTCGGTGCTCTTAACCACTGAGCCATCTTTCCAGCCCCAGGATTTGAGGTTTTTAAAGCCAGGTTCAGTCTCTCTGCCTCCAGCTTGTGGATCCGATGTAACCTCTCAGCTACTGTGCCTGCCTGCTGCCTGCTCTATAATACAAATGCTTTCTTTTATAAGCTGCCTTACTATGTCTCTTCACAGCAGTTCCTAAGACACACACAGCTACAAGAAAGAACAGTAACTAAGGCAAGGCGGCTCTTGCTTGCTCAAGTCTGTAGAAGCCGGCAGCCTGCTGGTTGTGTGTCCCTGGGAAGGTTGCTCTGCCTCTCTGGCTGGGCTTCTTCCTCTGTAAAATGGGAATACCAAGAGAATCCACCTTGTGGGACTCTACAGGAATAAGTAGGTGACTCATGATGAGGGCCCGTGCTCAATACAATGTCAACAGTGGTTACTACCACGTGGGCACTGGACAATAAATGTCATGGCAAAAATAAACGGCAGGCATGGCTGAGGTTTTAAGTCTATGGAATCCATAGCCACTCCACACAAACTACAGGATCCTGTTGGCAGGGTCCTCTGCAAGGGCCAAGGAGCAAGATGAGAGCAGAAGGAAGCAGATGCAGGTTGCATGGGTTATAATGTATCCCTCTCCCGAGCCTCCCGCCCACCTCCTGTTTCTAGTCTTTGTTTATCAAACAGTAAGCTTCCTGAGGGGGGGTGGTATTGAGTCTTTTGCTTTCTTGGTCTCTGAGGCACAACAAACTTTTCAACAAAGAAGTAACCTCCATCTTGCCCGCCCCCAGCTCTGCCCGTGCATGTTGCTGGCAAGGTGGCCTCTTCTCTTCTCAGATTTTGCAGCAACTGAACTCTAGAGAAAATCCAAACAAGCTGCCCACATGAGGAACTTCCACTGCTGCCAGTTTGATTACTCCACCAGGAGGAAGAAGAAAGAAGATGTGAGCGGATGACAGACCTAAGAAGCATGGATCTGGGGCAGAGAGGCGCTTATGTGACACTTTCTCCTGTCCCTGTAGGCCTGGATGCCTGGTTCCGGAACTGACTGTCATAAATATCCATAATGTCACAAGTATATATAATTTCGGTGACCTAGCTACACTTAGGAAGTGGTCATTGTTCTGGAAAGTTTTAGCTGCTCAGCTCAGCATTCTAATAAATAGATGGCTCAGAGAAGAAATTTAGGCTGATAAATTATTTCTGACTATCAAGGCGTCCATAGACCGTTTCTTTTCCAGATTTCCCATAATGCCTAGCTTAAGATCTTGGAAATATGAACAGAGAACACTGGATACCTTAAACATTTCTCTAATTAAAAAAAAAAATTTTTTTCTGTCTTAGTCACTCTTCCTTTGCCGTGAAGAAAAAGACACCATGGCCAAGGCAATGCTCATAAAAGAAAAGTATTTAATTGGGGGCTGGCTTACAGTTTAAGAGACTTAGTCCATTATCCTCATGACAGGGGGTATGGCACAACACATAGAGCAGTAGCTAAGAGCTACATCACGATCAGCATGCAGAGAGAGAGAGAGAGAGAGAGAGAGAGAGAGAGAGAGAGAGAGAGACTGGACCTTAAATTCCACCCCACACACTTTCTCTAATAAGGTCATACCTCTTAATTCTTCTAATCCTTTCAAATAGTGCTACTCTCTGATGACTAACAGCTTTCAAATATATAAGCCTATGGAGGCCATTCCTATTCAGACTACCGCATTCCTCTCCCTGGGCCCCATGGTCTTACAGCCATATCAAACTGCAAAAACACATTCAGTACAGTTTCAAAGGTCCTCACAGCCTAAACACAGTTTAAAAGTCTGAAGCTCAGTTTCTGAGAACCATGGCAACCTCTTAACTGTAATCCCCCCGCCCCCCCGTAAAATCAAAAAGCAGCTCACATACCGCGAACATACAATAACACAGAATACACACTACCATCCTGAAAGGGAAGAAGGATGAGCATAGGAAGGGAACACCGATGCCAACGTGCCTTTCCAATCTCCAACTCCTTCCAGCTTTGTTGATGGCAACACACTTCTCTCTTTTAGGATGGGCCTGGCTGGCAGTTTTCTTTGGCAGGTATCCCATGAGCCTGGCATCTCCAACATTTTGGAGTCTTCAACACCATCTAGGCTTCGCCTTCACAGCCTCCCTTGTGGTTTCTCCTCCAGGATACCCCTGACACACACCTGGCCTCAGCAAGCTTTCCTTAGCCTTGGAGATTGCACAACCCCTTTCTCGACTTGACCCTAAAGCTAGAATCACATGACCGAAGCTGCCAGATCCTGCTATCTGATGGGGCTGGAATCTGACCTCCTTATTTAAATACATCTGCATCAGCCTTATGCTATTGGTGGTTGCCCTTTCCTGGGTAAGCTTGTCAGTAGTTACTTTTCAGAAGTTGGAAGATTAGCTGGTAGGGTCTTGTCCAAAGTCACCACTCCCTTTATCCCATTTCCTATTGGATTTTTCTTCTTCTTGTTCCCCTTGCTGTTTTTTTTTTTTTTGTTTTGAAACAGAGTTTCTTTGTGTAGTCTTGGCTGTCCTGGAACTCACCCTGTAGACCAGGCTAACCTTGAACCCAGAGATCTGCCTGCCTCTGCCTCTTCCTCTGCCTCTGCTTTTGCCTCTGGAGTGCGGGGATCAAACGTGAGCACCACACTTTTTATCTCCTGGAGCACATGGCTTAGCTCCAACATCACCTTTGCCAGTGCTCCTTTCTCCTCCAATTGTACATTTTGTATTTCTCTTTGTCCAGTTGGATCCTTTTCATTATGGATCTGCATAAAAGAGGTTACTAATCACCACACGATACAGTAAATACTGAACAGTCTTGAAATCTCTGCCCAAGCCGTGAATCCAAAAGTCTTCAACTTACCCTCAGGCATATTTTTTAGGACAAATGCAAAAAAAGCCTAATTTATTATTATTATTATTATTATTATTATTATTATCATTATTATTTAGCGAAAATAACACAAGAATGGCTTCTAGACCACTTCCTAATATTCTTCATCTATGAAACCTCTTGATCTGTGCTGTTATAATTTGCATGGCTCTCAGCACTACTGTCTTCCATGCTCCTACTAGAATGGTCTATTAAACCCTGATTAAAGCATTCAACTGCTTTTCTAGTCCAAAGTCTCAAAGCCTTCCATATTCTTCCAAATAAAAGCATGGTCAGGCCTACCACAGTAATACCTGTTCTCTGATATCAACTCCTATCTTAGCCAATGTCCTATTGCTGTGAAGAGACACCATGACCAAGACAACTCTTGTGAAAGAAAGCATTTAACTGGGGGTTTGCTTACAGTTTCATAAGTTTAATCAGGTACCATCACGGCTAGGAGTTCAGAACTATATTGTGATCCATAGGCCAAGAGAGAGAGAGAGACTTTCACTTAGGCATGGGCATACGACACCTCAAAGCCCAACCTCAGAGATACATTTCCTCCAACAAGGCCACACTTAGTCCTTCTAAATGCTTTCAAACAGTGCCATTCCTGGGAACTAATCATTCAAACATATGAGCCTATGGGGGCCATTCTTATTCAAACCACCATGGCCATTGAACCAGCAAGTTTTAGCTGCTCAGCTCAGCATTCTGCTAATAAATATATGACAAAAAGAAGAAATTCCAGCTGACAAATTATTTCTGAATGTTGAGGGGTCCAAATAACATCTGTTTCCAGCTTTCCCACAATGTCCAGCTTAAGATCTTGTAAATATGGACAGAGAGCACTAGATACCCAAAAATTTTTTTAGAGTTATTTTTTATTTATTTATTTATTTTTTGGTTTTTCGAGACAGGGTTTCTCTGTATGCCTGCCTCTGCCTCCTGAGTGCTGGGATTAAAGGCATGTGCCACCACGCCCGGCTTGAGTTAGATTTTTTTTTTAGCAGCATATCTCTGTAGAGCCCTGATTATCCTAAAACATACTATGCAGCTCAAGCTGGATTTGAATTCAGAGCCCTGCCTGCCTTTGCCACCCTAGTGTTTGAGATTAGCCTAATGACATCTTCCCCACCCCAAGATTTCATTTTTATTATTTTTGAATCATGTGTGTCTTTGTGTATGCGCACACGCATGAAGTTACCCTCAGAGTCTAGAAGAGGGGGTTGGCTCCTTGGAGCTGGGGTTCTAGAAGGCTGTGAACCATTTATCACAGGCACTGGTACTCAAACTTCAGTCATCTGCAAAAACAGTATCTATTCTTGGCGGCTAAACCATCTCTCTCTCTAGCCTCTGAACAGGTTTGTTTGTTTCTAAAGATCATCTCCTGTAGTCCAGGCTGGCCTTGAACACCTAGTCGTCCAAACTCTGTCTTCCCGGAACTGGGAATTACAGGTGTGTTCCCTCATGCTCCACACTTCTCCATTTGCCCGGCACACAGTTCTCGTGGCATGCTGACAGGATGAGCCTCTCTGCTAGGCTAAGAGAACACCCTCATGCTAGCTTCCCTGTGAAGAGAAGCTGGGCACAGTGGGCAGATGGGAGCCAGGAGCTTCTCTGTGGACCCCCTGGTGCTGTGAGAATAATGCTAAAGGTTAATAATAATCACAACAGGCAGGCAGCCCATCACTGCCTCCCTGACTGGCTGAGAGGTTTACAACTTAAACTCACGGCAGAGGGAGAAATTGGCTCAATCACTTGGAGTAACGGTACATGAAGAGCCAGTTGGGCATGACCACTACTTAACTCAGGGAGCCGGAGCTGCTGCATTTACCATCCATACACACTAATAAACACGGAATGCTACAAGGTGAAAATTAACACCACTCTGCCACCCACCTGGCCTTGCTTTCATTTCGCCAGCTTGCTTTGCTCTGTACTAAACACAGAGGACCAGACTGGGAGAACAGGGCTACAAGAATTAAAGACCACTGTTTTGGAGGAAATGGCAATGATGTTCAAGGTCTCATGTAAGCTCAGGAACTTGGAACTTGGCCTCAAACTTGCTATGAGCAGTGGATTGCCTTCAACTTCTGATCCTCCTGCCTCTACCTCCCAAATACTGAACCTATAGACAAGCCCTGTTTGTACAGTGCAGGGGATGAGACCCAGGTTTTATGCATACCAGGCAAGCACTTCCAGCTGAGCTACATCTCCAGCTGCCCACTTCATTCATTTAAACAGTATTAATTTAAATTTGTGTATGTATGTATGTATGTATGTATGTATGCACACCTAAGTTCACGCATGTGCACCATATACATGAATCCTCAGAGGTCAGAAGAAGCTACAGATGCCCTGGATCTGGAGTTACAGATGGTTCTGAGCCACCATGTGGTTGCTGGGAATTGAACCTGAGTCCTCTGGGTGAGCAGTACATGCTCTTAACCACTGAGCCATCTCTCCAGCCACAACTTCATTCTTCAAATGAGACATAAACTAGACAATGTGGCACACACCAATAATCTCAGTAGTTGGCAGGCAGAAGCAGGAGAATCACTGCAAGTTCAGGGCCAACCTCGACTCCATGGTGAGTGTCAGGTCAGCCAGTGTGACATAGCAAGGCCTGCTTCAAAATGAAACCAACCAACCAACCAACCAACCAACCAACCAACCAACCGTAAAACAAAAACAGAAGAGAAAGAAGCATTTAAAATTTACCAGCTCCAAGAGCTTATCTTAAACTCTCCTATCAGAATGTTTGATAGGGCTGAGCAGAGAGAAGCCTGGCATCATTGCTAATAATAAACATCTAGTGTTCATTTCTTTTAGTGCTGGACTGGAACTCAGACCCTGGCCTGTGTAGGCGACTGTTTCCCCACTGAGCCCCGGTTTTGTTTTTGGAATGAGGTCTCACTAAGTGGTCCAGGGTGGTTTTAAACATCTCCACCCCAGACATCCTCCTATCTCAGCAAGGGCCTATAGACAGGCAGTACCTGGATGGCTTTCAGATCTTTGAACCTCCTCCCAGTGACTTTTATGGAGTGGACTCCATGATGTTCCACAGTCTCCAGGTGAGGATTTTGCAATGCAGGCCTCACTCAGATCCTGTGTGGTGGATGTGGTACTGAGTCCCTCTGATTAGAACGAGCCTAAGGATTCAGCTTCCTCTCATCCTCATGGCTCTGCTTCTGAAATATCTGTGCTGTGGGGGTCAGGTCACAGATCAGAAAAGACAATGGAAAGCTCTAAGGAGAAGAGTTTTTATGGGCCAGTTCTGCCTATACTCATGAATTCACTTCCTCTATCCCCCAACCTGCCAGCTAAACTCTGGAGCTGGGAGAAGGTACACTGAGCAGGACTGAGACCTGGCCTTCTGGAAGTTTCCAGTGAAGGGGCTGGTCAGAACACACACTGGGCAGTCCAGATACAAGGCAGATGCTGGGGAAAATGATGACAAATGTCCAGACAGTGCAAAGGGACTAATGGAGGAGGGAGAGATTAATTTTCATAGAGGGTAAAGTGGGGAAGATGACTTAAAGGTCTAGCGAGAGAGAGAGAGAGAGAGAGAGAGAGAGAGAGAGAGAGAGAGAGGAGAATGGACCTGGAAGGGAGGCAGAGAACCAAGAATCTGTCTTGGAGCCCACAGCAGCCTCTGCTCTGGGGCATTTCCCAGACTCCCACCCACTCGGCACAGAGGGCAGTACAGTGAAATGATCTCCAGGCAAAAGCTTTGAGCATTCTTTTATGTCATCTCAAAAACCGATACAAATTTTAATTTCTAATTTATAGTATAGTAGCATTTGTTTTGTTATAATTTTAAGATAATTGGCTTAAATTACCAGTCACTGAACAATACAACTTCATTCTTATGGTCTGTGAAACCCTGACATATACAGGTAGTCGTGAGCTGTGCCACATGGGTGTTTGGAATTCTGGGTCTCTGCAGGAGTAGCAATGTCTTCTTTCTTAAAAAAAAAAAAGAGAGAGAGAGATTTATTCATTTTTATTTTATGTGTGTGAATGTTTAGCCTGCGTGTATGTCTGTATACCATGTATATGTCTGATGCTCATAGCAGCGAAAGAATAAGGTAACGGTGCCCCTGGAGCTGGAGTTACAGGCAGCTGCAAGCTGCCATGTGTGTGCATGCTGGCAACCAAACCCAGGTCTTCTGGAGGACTAGCCAGTGCTATTCCGCACCTCAGCATCTCTTCAGCCCCAAGGAGCTGGGAACCAACATCTGCATGGGTAAGCTGGAGAGTTAAATGGCTGCCAACTGAGAGTGGAACACCTAAAAATGTGACACACTTTTCTTCCCTGATTCCCAGCAAAGTAACAGAGTTTTGTTTGTTTTAAAGGCCCTGTTTCCCCAATGAAAACTTGAGGGTTAATTTTCAGCATGGTGCCTGGGGACTGAGTGGTGGGACTCTCATTACCAATAATGGGAGTCAAACCGATTCCCTCTGTGCATGCTATACGGAAAATGCACCCCTCGGTAGCTACAAAATTTTGGTTTTGAAATTGAGGCTGTCTTTCTCAACACAAAGCAGATTTCTAGAAACACCCAAAGCTATCCGGTGTTGGCCTGAGGCCCGTGTGAGTTTGTATGTAAGGAAGAAAATGCTAGTCTGTGTGTGTGTGTGTGTGTGTGTGTGTGTGTGTGTGTGTAGCCCCTCTCTGAGCAGCAACATTAAAACATTGCACCTTGTAGCTGGCGGCAGTAGTTGCTGTATCTCACCCCAAAGCTTTGTTGGGAACCTATAAACCTGGTACACAGTGTGTGACACCCAGTGAAACGCTGCACATTCCCATAATAACCTGAGCCCCGCTGCCTGTCATTAAGGGACCTCTCTTATTAAACATCTCTTTTTTTTAAATGGCTGCCATCATCTGGTCCCAGTGTACATTAAATCCCATTATAATTATAAACACACTTTACCATAACATCCCTTGCAGATCTCATCCACACTGCCTACCCCCTCAGGGCATCTTTGCGCTAATAACAACTCAGATTTGCTATTTGAGTTGACAACATTAGGCCCCCAACACCATTTGCAATATGCTGGGTAGAGAAAGCGAAGAAAACTCTTTCTTGTCCTCAATCACAAAGATCTTGGGGGTCACAGTGACCCCAAAGCTGCTGGGGCTAAAAAAAAATCCTTTCTTTGTTCCTTTTTGAAAAGTTCTCTAGCCAGGTGCATCGGTCCATGGAGGTTATAGAGTGAGACTCTGTCTCAGCCACCCAATGGTCCCTATAGATGCCAGGGAGGGCATCCTCAGTAGCTAGACGAGATGCCTAAGTTTGCAGTCTTCACTGTTCAGTGCCTGGTGATAGAAGAAGGGTGATGGAAATTATCGGATTGGCTTTCCTGAGCCTAAAGTAAGAACATACAAGTCCCCTCAATACGGCCCTTTGATTTTTGGAAGGTGTGTCTCGTGATGTTGTTCCACTTAATTCACCTCCGGAACGCAGAATAGGCATGCACACCGCACTTAGTGTTGGTGGGGCATCAAACCCAGAACGTGATGTTTGCTAGTCAAGAACTCTGAAGTAAACTGTATCCTCAGCCCAAAGAATCGAGACTTGCCATTCACATGCAAGTAAAACACTCAGGCTCTTGAGTGTCTCTTAGATGGTTTACTGTCATTCAAAATTCCTTTTCAATAGTCGGAGGTCCTGGGAAGGAAGGAAAGCCCAGGAAGCATTCATTATACAATAGTTACAGTCACTTTGGCTGGTGTACTGCTCTATAGCCCTGTCCTCAACAGAGAAAGACAAGGAAACTAAAAGACCTTAGTTGTTTCTTTCATTTCTTTCAGTAGAGGCTAGGTAATCTAGGCATGAAGAACTGAGCTGTGTTATTACACGTTGTGATTCAAAACATCATGTTGGATGTGAACAGTCTCTGAGCCTCAGCTGTCCTTCCTTTCTTTCTTTCTTTCTTTCTTTCTTTCTTTCTTTCTTTTCTTTTTTTCTTTTCTTTTTTTCTTGATTTATTTATTATATTATATACACTGTAGCTGTCTTCAGGCACACCAGAAGAGGGCATCAGATCCCATTACAGATGGTTGTGAGCCACCATGTGGTTGCTAGGATTCAAACTCAGGACCTTCGGAAGAACAGTCAGTGCTCTTAAGCACTGAACCATCTCTCCAGCTGGAGCCTCAGGTTTCTTATCTTCCCCAAATGAGGATGGTCATGGAGCAGCAAAAGGGTTGTTAGAAGGACTAACTAAAACAAGACAGGTAACGTGTAAAGATTTCCAGGGAATGCTCTGAATGAATTATTACCCCTTTCACCTCCTTCTTATATGTTTCTCTCAGACTGGATATACTTTTCCACTAGCTGAGCATGGAGAGGCTCCATGGCTGGGAGGTATGGAGGAAAAGAGGAGGGGAAAGAACGAGGAGATTTGTGGTGGAGTTTTGCCCAATGGTTAGCTCACCTCTGTCTCTGCTTTTAGCATGACTAAGATTGAGGCTGCTTGCATTTTGTCAGAAAACCTTAAATCAAGGTCCTATGTTTTGTTTTGTTTTTGAGAGAAGGCCTCTCTCACTTGGGTACCTGGGGCTGGCCTGTAACTCACAGTGTGACTGGTCTCTGTCTCCATAGTGCTGGGATAAAAGGAAAGCACTATCATGTCCAGTGGACTTTTACCTTTTTAGGAGCTGATTTTTCCAGTTTCCCTACTACATCTTTGAAGAAAAAACAAAAAGCAAAAAACAAAAACCAAAAAAACTAAAAATTGGGGAGGGGCAGGGAGCTTATCTTCTGCTTTTTCAACTCTGCTTGGATTTAGGCCTTACCATATGAAATCTCTCAACTGGGCACTCTCATTGCTTTCCAGGATCCAAGGACACAACTCTGGCTATAAATGGTGCTGGTTTGGGAGTGGGGGCTGCTGCTGCTTTATCTGGGCCCAATAAACCTTATCAAACTGCTCTGCGGCCAGCCTTCCTCGCTAAGTGGAAATGCTCTGGAGCCCAATGCTGGCACCCAGCCCACAGCCTCGCCTGCCTTCTCCCTTTCTGTTACCTTCCCCACCTCTTAAATCTAGGCATTACTCTCTCTTTAACACTTCCTAACAAGGGCTGGGCTCTTTAATGGGCAGAGTTTATGAAGCAAGGGAGATTTTCACATAGAGTGAGTCTGGTTGGGGTTGGGGGGAGGCCAGGGCCAGGCAGGAATTGTTCTTTCGTTTCCATTGTGTCTATGGATTCTCTTTCTCTGATTTGAGGATTAATGGGAGAATAGGATCAGAGGTTAATCGTGTGCCTCTCCGGTGACTGCTGGAGAGAGGGTGGTAGGTGGATGTGGACCCTAGATAGCAAGCCTTCTTTAGACAGGAACTCAACAAGCTCAGTGCTCCATTCCCATGGCCAGGCATTCAAGGGTGTGTGTGTGTGTTTCCTGTTCCCTTCTGCTCATCCATTCTTGCTTTCTTTATAGATGGCAGTTCCTTCTTAATGTTCTCAAATCCCCTTCTTCTTACAGAGGGTTCGCCTTAACTTGAAAGAATCAGGTAGCCTTTACACAAGGCTGCTTTTTGTTGTATACCAACTGACTGGGGTTGGGGTGGGGAGGAGAGGGGAGATCTCACCTTGCCTCATCCACATGACATTGCCTATGAGAGACGGTAACTCAGTTGTAGCTTTCTTCCTTCACTTCCCAGTGCTTCGTGCTGCGGACTTCTCTCTCCCACTGCTAATCTGAGAACAGGGAGTGTCACTTGTTAGGATGCCTTGTTATTATAAATGGCCACCACGTTAGCAGACCCCATGCAGACCGTGTGTAAGCTTTGCCACCTGGTCTTCGTGGGTTTTTGTCTCCATTCACCGCCCACTTTCCTTCTCCTTTAGCTCCTGGGGAAATCAAGATGCGATTCTGTGGGTCCTGTGGGAGATCCGTGGTAAACCAAGGACACAGCACCCCTAAACTGAAGCCTGGAACTAAGACCTTAGGACTGGAGGGTGAGGCTGTGTGGGTGACTTTTCTGAGACCCCTGGGTGGCGCTCTCCACCACACCCCCAACAACACTGCGCTGGGGCTTTTGCCGGAGGCCAGAGCTCAGAAAAGTACCTTCCAACCCCAATTCCCTGCCCAGCTTCGTGTGAAAAGGAGGAGACGGAGCTTTCAGCAGGTAGAAGGAAATTTTTTTCTTTGGTCTTTCTACCCTACGGTTTGTCATCTCAAGTACGCCTTTTAAAATAGGCCAGCCGCTGAGGAAAAAAAAAAGTACTCTGGAGCGGCCCAGCGCTCTTCCAAGCTTCCAATTGCTCCGGAAGGCTGAGCTGAGGTAGGCTCAGGATCTTCAGAACTTTCTAACCAGGTTCCTGGGGCCGGGGAAGATTGGGGGGGGATGCCCGAGATTGGGAGTGAGAAAGTATTTACTACTCAGGCCTTCGCATCTCAGTGTGCAACAATCTAGATAGAAAAACTGAGGAGCTGCTGCCTCCTACCAGATCTCTACTGGCCCCTCTGGATTTATCTGGCCAAATCCCGCCAACTCCAACGCTCACCCCTGCGGACAGGCATGAGAGGCCTGGTTTAGGACTGGGGAAGCGACCCCATTTAAAGCTAGTGTCTAGGGTAAGGGAGGATGCAATCCGAATCCCGAGAAAAAGTGAAAAGCTAGATGCCACACACTGAACTGGTGCAAATAATAAAAAACAAAACTGCGCTCTTGAGCACCGGAGTTGGGGGAGCGGGATACACCGCATGCCCAGTGGAAATGAAAAACCTGGGGCTAAAGTGGGAACCGCTTCTCCCTCTCATCCTTCTGACCCCTTGGGGATTGCCAGGTCCTTTGCGGCTCCTCTTCCTTGCAACCTTTTGCCCTCTCCACCTAGCCATGAGCAGCAGCCGCTGGCGCCGGGGCAGCAGCTAGATGTCAGGAGAAGCCCGGAGCGCGGAGCGCTGGGAAGGGAGGGGAGCGCCCGGGAAGGGAGGGCAGGGCTCGGAGAGCGCACGGGCTCTGCCAGGGCGGGGGTGGGGCGGGGTGGGCGGGCCAGGGCTGGCCAGGGGGAGGGGAGGGGGCAGCTGTGGGCAGGGAGCCGGGCTCGGCCGCCAGCACTAAAGATGGAGAGGCGCCGGGGCCTCGCAGGGGAGGGGGCTCGGCGTTGACGTGGGACGCGGCGGAGGCGCCGCAGCCGGTGGTGATTTGCTAACCTAGCGGCAGAGAGGAGTTAAGGGTGACGAGAGCGGGTACTGCGAACTGCCGGGCGATGCCGCCGCTGCCGCCGTGAGATCCGGAGCAACAGTTCCCCAGCAACACCCCTTCCCCTATCCAGGCACACCCCTAACCCCCCAGGCACGCACACCCACCCCAAGCTCCAGGCTCCGTAAGCGGTAAGTGTTTGTGTGTAGGGAACCCGGGAAGGACTCGCACCGCCCAGCGACCGCCTCCCGCCAGGGCGCCCTGGGGCGGGAGAGGTTTAGGCGGGTGGTGCTAGCTTTGGCCACTCGGCCGCTGGGCTCGTGCGGGGTTCTCTGGTTGCTGCTGCAGCAGCGATCGCCCGTGCCCGTTGGGGGTCAGCTAGAAAGCGGAGCCGAGGCTGTCAGCTTGGGCGCAGCTGCCTCCACAGCCTTCCTCCTCCGGGCACGGTCCGGTCCGGGTGAGAGGTGGCAGGCCGGGAGGTCTGCCAGGGCTGGGGGCGCGTGTAGTCGGGGACTGGGTGTCTTTGTACAGGCAAGGGCTGGCGGAGGAGCAGAGAGCCTGTGGGTGCTCATATGTATGCGGACCGGTGCGCTTGGCGTGAGATAGGATTGTGTCTTATTTATTTGTGCTTATTCGCTGGCGAGCTGGGGAGCTAGAACCGGAGGAAGCGAGGAGTGAACCTGGGGGGCGGATGGGAGGGGACTGGTACCCGCTCGGGTTTTGTTTTCTTTAGAGAAAACGTGGTGGGATTTTTTTCCTTCTTTTTGATTGGACTTGATGCCCTCTTTTAAGGAGAGAGGGACGCTTCGGAGAGACTCTGGCGCTCCGGGTCCTCCTCGGCTCTCGGTGGGAACGGCCCGTGGAGCGGGAGCTCGCTGTGCGCTCCCGGCCCCGCACGGTGGGTTCCCGGCTCTGCACCTGATGCATTCGGGATGTCTTTCCCACCCTGGCGCGCTACAAGCTTGCCCAGCCCCTCGCACGCTCCCGCACGCGCTCGAAATGCGCACGATCCTGCCAGCCTGCGGACCCCACCGGAATGCACAGGAGCGCACCGCTGCAACCAGCTCGCCTCCTCCCCGCCACGCTCCCAGCGTGTCTGACTCGGGCACGCCGGCAGCTGGTGCGGGAGGCCGGGGACCCTGCTGATGGCTTCCCGGGGATCCTGATCTTGGGTGAAAGGTGGAGGACCCAGAGATCTCTTCTCTCTTGGCCTCCCACCACTCGCCTCGGGGCTTTTGTGCATCCTTTTCTCCCCCGGGGGGGTTGCGCCGCCCGGCCGGCCTAGCAGCGGTGTCCAGCCCGCTCGGACCTTCTCCTTTCCCCGGTCTCTTTCGCTTTCCCCCCTTTTCTTAGTTCTGTTCCCTTTCTTCCAGGCACCTGACTCCTGGGGAAAAGTTGCTTTCCCAAGTTTGCCAAAGTCCTATGCAAGTCTCGGCGGGGGGCTCTGGGAACAAGGGGTGTGTTGCGCCATCGATCCTCGGAGCTCTAGCGGGTTAGCGCTGGCTTTGCCCAGAATCGGCTGATCGCTGCACCTAGCGAAGGTCTGATCGCGGGTGCGGAGCCACCGATTAGGGAGAGGGCACCTTGATTTCCTTCAAAGCCCAAAAGGCTCCTTTGGGGGGAAGGTATTCGAGCAGCGAACCTTCTATATTTTGGCTTCTCCCCCTTAGTTCTCCAAATCTCTGATCACTCCCAAAAAGCACACCATGCTCATGAAGCTTTTGATGAATGGATATCTCACCATTGTTGATGATGTCCACCGGTTCCACTTTGGGGAGGGCAGTAAGAGTGGCCAGCCACTACTGTTAACTCTTTCTGCATGAGTTTTGCGCCTAAGACTCCTTAAGACTCCTGTTGAGGGTGAAGGCAAGCTCTGTGAAGAGTGGCTGAGAGCCTAGCTCTCTCCACCCTCTCCCCAGGCTGTGGGAAATGTTGGCTACAGAGGGACAGAGGTTGGGACTTTATCCCGTTAGGTCTTTCTGCCTATGTCCCAATGGCTGTTCAAAGTTGGGAGCCTCTCAGTCATCCAGAACACGTTCTGGGAGAGGCCTTTGTGTTCCAGCCCTGTCTTCCCTACTTTTTGGGCTTAACTCACCCGCCAGAGATGCTGGTGCCAATGTCACTTATAGAACCATATTCAGTGTCAGTTTTTCTCCTTGTCGCTGAGCTTGCCAACACCTGGGAGGCATCCAGTCTGGTGTGCACCCTCAAGGCTGTTGGGAACATACCCTCCTATGGTGTTACCCACATTCTCATTTTAGAGGGTCCTGTCCATTGGGGGGCTTGTGGGCTGGAGGTAAAAGAGGAGGCTGTAGCATCTTGTATAATTGTATGTGGGTGCACATTCGCATGTGTCCGTGCACCTGCGTGCACACACACACCTTGGACACATAGAGCAACTT
Source organism: Mus minutoides (assembly GCA_902729485.2). Classification (NCBI taxonomy): domain Eukaryota; kingdom Metazoa; phylum Chordata; class Mammalia; order Rodentia; family Muridae; genus Mus; species Mus minutoides. Next base: position 1,368,134 of record LR749758.1, read on the forward strand.
TAAAGAACTTGTAGTTAAAAATGACTTAAGGTAGAATGTGATGTGATGGACGTGTGGGAGGGAGGGGAGTGTGGTGTGGTGTGGTGTGGTGTGGTGTGTGGTGTGGTGTGGTGTGTCTGCCAATCCTTTGCAGCCCTGGCTTTAGAGTGCAAGGACAGAGGCCATAGAAACCACTGGATGATGGAGAGGAGTCATGTCTAGGATGACTAGGAGTAGACAGCTTCATGGCCAGCAGATCTGGGACCACCATCATGTTTAACAGCCCTGGCTAGATCTGCTTGTCTGCTAAGGCCATCTCAGTGAGCCAGAACTAGAAAAACACTGAAGACGAGGGCTTGCCCATAGGGAGTGGAGGGGAAGCTGAATGCTTAGGTTGACAAAAGGAAGGGGTTGAAAACGAGTTACTTTTAAGTAAGTTTGTGAGTCTCATGGTGGACACGGGCCTTCCCCGGGAAATGCTCTGCTCTCAGGCTTGAAGAATGCGTAGGATTCATTGCTCTCTTCATTGCATTTTATCCGACGGATGCGTGGTGCTTCAGAGCAGTGGGGGAAAGCATATGGGGTAGCATAAACCTCCCCTTTCCTCTCAGCACCTTGGGCTCCTTGGAAAAGATGATTGTACCTTTCTAGGAAGCCCACTCCCCTTCCGCTACCCCCTCCCCCGCACCCAAGCCTCTTTCTGGGGTAGAGGCGTACTGTAATGTAGCCTTTGGATTTTTATTTTTGAGGGACACTGGGGAAATTGTTGTCACTTGCTCATCCTTTTTTTTTTTTGTCTTCTCTTCCCTTCTCCAGTCCCCTCTGCTGGCCCTGAAGTCTACCCTGCCCCCCACCTTGCAGAGCAGAGAAGGAAAGAGAGCCCCATGCCTGAGCCCAGGGGAGCATCATGGATCTGACAAAGATGGGAATGATTCAGCTGCAGAACCCTAGCCACCCCACGGGGCTGCTGTGCAAGGCCAATCAGATGCGACTGGCCGGGACTTTGTGTGATGTGGTCATCATGGTGGACAGCCAGGAGTTCCATGCCCACCGGACGGTGCTAGCCTGCACCAGCAAGATGTTTGAGATCCTCTTCCACCGAAACAGCCAGCACTATACTCTCGACTTCCTCTCGCCAAAAACCTTCCAGCAGATCCTGGAGTACGCCTACACGGCCACACTACAAGCCAAGGCGGAGGACCTGGATGACCTGCTGTATGCGGCGGAGATTTTGGAGATCGAGTACCTGGAGGAGCAGTGCCTGAAGATCCTGGAGACCATCCAGGCGTCTGATGACAATGACACAGAGGCCACCATGGCTGACGGTGGGGGAGAAGAAGAAGAGGACCGTAAGGCTCGATACCTCAAGAACATCTTTATCTCGAAGCATTCCAGCGAGGAGAGTGGCTACGCCAGTGTGGCTGGACAGAGCCTCCCTGGGCCCATGGTGGACCAGAGCCCCTCAGTCTCCACCTCTTTTGGTCTCTCAGCCATGAGTCCTACCAAGGCAGCCGTGGACAGCTTGATGAGTATAGGACAGTCACTCCTGCAAGGAACTCTTCAGCCACCTGCAGGGCCTGAGGAACCCACTCTGGCAGGGGGCGGCGGGCGGCACCCTGGGGTGGCTGAGGTGAAGATGGAAATGATGCAGGTAGATGAAGCCCCTGGCCAGGACAGCCCTGGGGTAGCTGAGTCTAGCATCTCAGGAGGGATGGGGGACAAGCTTGAAGAGAGGAGCAAAGAGGGGCCTGGGACCCCGACTCGAGGCAGCGTCATCACCAGTGCCAGAGAGTTGCATTATGGGAGAGAGGAGAGTGGCGAGCAGCTCTCGCCTCCTGTTGAAGCTGGCCAGGGACCCCCTGGGCGGCAGGAGCCCCTGGCACCCCCAGTGGAGAAGCATTTGGGCATCTACTCAGTGTTGCCCAACCACAAGGCCGATGCTGTGTTGAGCATGCCGTCTTCAGTGACATCTGGTCTCCATGTGCAACCTGCCCTGGCAGTCTCCATGGACTTCAGCACCTATGGGGGTCTGCTGCCTCAAGGCTTCATCCAGAGGGAGCTGTTCAGTAAGCTGGGTGAGCTGGCTGTGGGCATGAAGGCTGAGAGCCGCCCTCTGGGGGAGCAGTGCAGCGTGTGTGGGGTCGAGCTTCCAGACAACGAGGCCGTGGAGCAGCACAGGTAAGTAAGCCCCTCAGGGCCACAGCAGCCCTGCAAACATGCTCTTATTTGCATAGCGTTTCTTTATGCCCGGACCATCCTGAATTCTGGGGACCTGACTCCATTGTGCTCCTTGAAAAGCCACACCAAACCATTCTTCCCAGTATCGAGGCATAGGAGGGCATGGTTATTTTCAGAGGACAACGAAAAGAAATGGTGTCTATCCATAACATCAGGGAACTCATGGGGTCAGCCTGTAGGCCCTCCTTGCCATTTTTGCTTTGGGGCTTCCATCTGGTTTTCCTGTGGTTTGGACTATGCTTTTGTTTTGCCTAGAGTGACTGTTTAATAATAAAGTGATGAGAAGAAGGGAAGGAAGTGGGGTTCAGGCTGAGGGTCTCCTCTGACCTGAATCTAGCCATGGTATCAGACTAGCTTTTTCTTTCCCCACTGTCGGCAGCCTATGATGAAAGCAGGGGTTGGGGATTGTTTAAGTCCTGCATAAGACCTATAGGTCTCAAGTGTTTCTTCTGGCAGACACGTTGTGGGGCAGAGAAAGCTTTAGTTAAATTCAAGGAGAAGAACTCATGTAAGAGTTTGGTCTTACAGCCTGTATAACCTCTTCTCATGCCATCTCTTATCATAAGGGCTAGCCTTGGCTGCCCTCTGGCTTCTGGTTTCATCTTTGCAACCCATTTCCCACTTTTGAGTCCTTGTGATATGTTTGGTTCAGGACCGGTGCTTTACCTGGAATTGCACCTATGTTACAATATCCCCCAGAGGCAGGTAGTGTTTCTTTTAGTAAGACAGCGAAAATGCTGCGACTGAGTCCCACCAAGTCAGAAAGATGCAAATAAGACATCCTGTGCATGATGGTTCCTTGTAGCTATCCAGTGAAGAAGAACATCCTTCCTGCACAACAGGTCGGGGAGCACTGAGCAGTGCTCCCAAGAGGAGGGAGCGGGGAGCACTGAGCTGTGCTCCCAAGAGGAGGGAGTCAGCAGTGGGTTTTCCTTTTCTGTTTGCCATAAACTATAAGCCCATTGCCATAAACTACAAGCCCATCATTGTCGCCCCTCTTCCCTGAGTCGGACCAATTGTGCCCATAAATCTGGTTTTCTGTTGTTATGGATGTTAACTTTTTACACAACTTCCGGCTGGCTGATTTGCTGACCTTGGGTGGATTTTCCACTTTCGTGTGCACTCTTCCTCCTCCTCCTCCATTCCTGTTGCTCGTCTAGGTGGGGGAACTTGAGGGGGTGGGAAACCGATATAATCACCTCTAGCCGCAGCGGGCTCCTGAAGCTTCCTGATCGGCCGAGCCGAGCTGAACCTTATGGAAAGTGGTACTCAGCTAAAAAAGTAACCATTTCTTTTTCCAGAGTGTACAGAAAATAACAAACTGCGGATATGTGTCTTCTTAGTACTTGTGCGGATATGTGTCTTCTTAGTACTTGACCTGCTCAGAAAATAGACTGATGAAATTGTGCTTGTTTTTACGCATGCTTTCCTTAAGAGGAAACACCCCTGAACCTTGACCAGATAGGTCTATCATTCCGGATGTGAACGTGCTGTGGAAAATGGGGGGTAATGTGTAAAGTCACTTTTTAAGGTCAGTTTTTGGGTGTGTGTTGGGGGGAGTCTAGAGAGAGCTCTGTTGGTAAAGTGCTGGCTCTGCCAGCGTGAGGACCTGCATATGTAAAAAGCTATGCACACCAAACACAAAAACCAAATTCAGCAAAATGCAGCTGCAGCCATAGCCCAGGGGAGGTGGAGATAGACTGGAATCCTGGAACTGTGGCCAGTCAGCCAAATTCACAAGCTCCAGAAGCAACAAGAGATCTCATCTTAAATAAATAAATAAATAAATAAATAAATACACACACACATATATGCACACATATATGTATATACATACATGTGTTTATATATGTGTGAGGAACGATTGAAGAGGATACTTAATGTGATTTCTGGCTCCTATAAGCGCGTGCACACACACACACACTCACACTCACAAATAAAGTGTTTTTTATCTGATGATTTTTTTTTTTTAAAGAAAATTTAACTTATTTGCTTGAGACAAGGTCTTACTCGATAGCCCTAGCTAGCCTGGAACTGGGCTATGTAGACCAGGCTAGTCTTGAACTCAAACAGGCCCACCTGCTTCTTGTCTCTTTAAGTGCTGGGGTTAAGGTTGTACACCACAGGCCTGGCCTTTTTTCTGGGTCATAAATCTCCCAAGCCTTCCTTACAGAACCAAGAATTTTCAATGAGTCCATGTACGTAGTTTTTTCTTTGTACTCAAAAAGGCCACAAAAGATGTACCTGTCCTGAGAGTTCTGGGTTCTCCTGTGATGGGACCCTGATGGAAAGAAATGAGGCTGAGTTGTATCTGAGCAGACACGTGCAGGGGTGAGCATCTGTCGTTCTTCGAGCTCCCTGAGCTCAGTTTAAGGGTTGATGCTGACTGACGTGACACCCAAAGTCTCTGGGGCTGTGGCCACCATCTGGTCACCACGAAGGTGAAGAACTGCCTCTTCCTGTATCTCACCCTTGGCTCTGAGCTCTCGTGTGTGGGGTTCTGAGCATTCCTGTCTGTGTGAGCCTGTGTGAGGGGATGTAGACTATGTCCCTGTCCTCATGAGCTTGTAACAGTGAGGCTTGATTCTGGAGTCCTGGCTGCCACACCATGTGCTTTTGACTGAGGGTGGAAGTGAGCTAGATCTGGTGCCAGACCCCTCCATGATAAGCTCTGAGGTCCGAGGACAGCAAGAGAGGCAGAAGATATTTCTCCACATGTGCAGCCCTGGCTACCCCTGGATAGATGTACTTCGTGGGAGGCCTTTGCCGTCCTCCCTCCAGGCGCCTGGATTAATGTACCACCTCCCCATTTCCCACTGTTCTGTGCCTCACTCCCCCCTCCCACCTATCATCAATCTGAGACATGTTCAGTGGAAGAATAGTCATCACAGCCACGAGAGCAAACAGAAAGGCAGGATTGAAAAATCAGATGCCAGGAAGCCGTGGAGCTGGCCAGGATCCTGGTAGGGAGGTCTATGGTAGGGTACAGGCTGCAAAGTTCATTTTATTTAAAGCCATCAGGTTAGCATGTTGGTGCAGATGAAGCATCTGGCATTTATTCTTGCTCCCGCGAAGAAGAAAGGGCAGAGTACAGAGAAGCAAGGCAGGAAGGGGCTTGTTGGTTATTGAATTACATCCATAGGTTTCTCCATAACTTGATCCCAACCTGGGGTACCCTGAGGGGAATACCTTTTGGGGTAATGAAACTTTTGGGGGGGCGTTGTGTGTCATGATCCCTGTATCAAATGGTAGGATATCAAAGAAATAAGGAAGGATGAATGGGTGGGTGGAAGGAAGGGAGTACCAGACAGAGACACCACTTGGATAAATCTGGTGGACTTACTTAAGTGATAGAACCTAAAGGAAGCTAAGCCAGTGAGAAGCAATCTACTCCAGTTTTTGGACCCCTGGTTCCCAGTAAGCCATAATAAAAGGACAGTGTATAGACAAGGGGACCCTGTTAGGCTTCTGGATGATGGCACTCTTCTGTCTTTATTTTCCTCTGAAAAACTGGAGCAGTTATGCCCGTGGCTTGGTTTGGGTGTGGCCTAGGATCCAGCTCACCTGAATGAGATGCTCCCGACCCTTCCCAACCTTACCCAGTTGTCAGTAACATTATACGAGCAGCGGTGATCCGTGTGGAGACACGGTCCTCATTTATGGCTGTGTGTCTGCCTGATTTCCAGGACAGCTTTGATTGCATTCTGTCCCCTTTGGTGCTGTAGAGTCAGAGCGAGGCCTCGATCTTCTTTCTATAGGATTCTCTGCTGTATCAAATACTGACCAACCCTCAGGTCAGCTCAGTGGCTCTGCCACTCTTACTTAGTTCTGGAAGAGAGGTTCAGACACCAAGGGGTGGTCTTGGCTGGCTTCATGAACCCACTTGTGGTAGAGCCCTTCCCCAAAACTTTCTGGGGCCTGCTTTAGAACAGATGGCCATTAACAGTTTGATTTGAGAGAAGGTCTAGTGTATCCCAGTTAGCTTTGAACTCACTATGTATCTGAGGATGACATTTTTTGATCTTCTGATCCTCCTGTTTCTGCCTCCGACATGCTGGGAATCTCAGGTGTGCACCACCACGTCCAGTTTTAAGTGCTGCTGAGGGTCAGATTCAGGACTTTGTGTATGCTAGGAAAGTGCTGTAGCAACTGAACATTCCCTCCCTCCCTCCCTCTGTGGCCTTGGAACTCCTGGTGGTCCTCCTGCTACAGCATCCCCGACTTCCAGGCACCTCTGAGGTAGCACCAAGTTCTGTTTGGAACAGGGTAAGCTGTGGAGAGCCACAGCAGCCACATAAATAATGCCCAAGCTCCGCTGTGATGCTCTATTGACAGACTTTCTCCACACCCTTCTGAAGGAGGGGGAGGGGCTGGCAATCTGGGCGGGCTCTAAAGTCGAGAGGCTCTGAAAGCTAAAAGGTTTTGGTGGAAGTTTGTAGCAAACTCATTTAGTGGCAAAAGCTGATGCGGGGCTATATTTAGCCTGCTTTATTTTGCATATTCATATGTTTTGCTGCAAAAATATTAATGTGTTTGATTACTGAGTGCTGCCCTAGATGCCACTGAAGCTGGTAAACACAGGTCCCGATAAGGCTAACATCTGCACAGTTCTGATTTCTGACGCACCCACGGGGTTTGGGTAAGGGATCATGGGCTAGTATCAACCTCCCCCCCAACTTAGAGATAAGGAAAGAGGTGAATCGAGGAAGTGACTTGCTGATGGCCACACAGCTATAAATGGTCAAGGCCAGGCTCTCTGCTTGCCATCTTGTTCATGAGCCTTGGGCACACTGCAGCAGTCCTTATAAGCACATGCACGGTGCTGTTCTGGCTCAGCTCCATCTGACCTAGTCTTTAGGTACCAGCACCATCCCTAAACTGCCAGGGTTGGAGGCTTCAGCCATCTTCCTTGACGTCAGTTCTAAAGGTCAGGTGTCTCCAGGCCTTGCTTAGTGGCTATTTACAGCTACTATGTCATTCACAGGTTTGCCCCAGTCCTGTTCAAGCCCATTTCTGTTTCCAGGAAGTATCCTTTTGGGGTGATGCATGATTCTGTTCCTAACTTCCTGGGCTCCTGGAAACCTGGTCTTTTGGAGAGGTCTGTGGCTGTGTAAGGGAGTAAGATGGTTTGCCAGGGTGTGTCCCGCTGTTTTGGAGGTCAGAGCTCTGAGTTAGCTGTGTTGTGACCCCCTTTCCATCCTGAGCTTTCTAAGATCACTTTGTTGGTTAATTGTATTTTATTCCATTGGATTCCTCATTGTGGGGTCAGACAGCCAAGATAGGATCAGTTTGATTTTTGTCTTTCTGTGTTGACTTGTGTTTTTTGGATTTATCATACATTCATTCATTTTTAGACAGGGTCTCACTGTATACCCTTGGCTGTCCTGGAACTCACTATGTAGACCAGGTTGGTCTTAAACTCACAGAGATACACCTGCCTCTGCCTCCTAAATTATGGGATTAAAGGCATGTGCCACCATGCTCAGCTTGTTGATCTGTGTATTTTTTTTTCCACTTTTTAAACTGCTCAGGGTTACTTAGCTAGATGAGATCTGGAATGAACTCTTGACTTTCGTAGACCTGCATGTTGTAGGAAAACCCTAACGACTCTTTAAAGCCGTCTTATCCCTAAATGGCTAAGCTCAGACTCCACTTTTGATTTCTTGCTAATTTGGAAGGAAAGCATTTCCAGTCACTACTTGCGTGTGCCCGTGTTTGTGCTTGGGAGCGTGCTTGTGTGTGTGTGCATGAGATGACTTTAAAGCATACAACTGAGAGTTAAAGTATAAGACTTAGGAGTCTTGCTAAATGAAGATGAGAAGGGAAGAGAGGGTTCTCGAACGTTCCAAGATCAATAAAAGTTCCGTTTGGCATCTTAGGTGAGGTGGGTGGCGCTTCCATAGTTATTTTGGTAGAGTGTCTACCTCCAACCCCATGCCTTATACATAGTGAATGTGCTTGTATTGACTCTGTGTCACAAGGCTGGTACTGACTGTGTGACTGGGGTTTGTGGTGGTTAACCTCTCCAGGCTTGTCTGTTCATTTGTAAAATGGGGATAACAGGACCTACTCAGGGGGTCATTATAAGGAGCAACGTGTAAATATTTGCCGTGCATGGAAACGCACAATGCATGTGCTCCATAGGTGTCTGCCATTTGGAAGCCATTGCTATTGTATAGAAGAACAAGCCTGCAGTACAGGTTCATGGCTTGCTGTGTCATTCCAACCCTTGCTTCCCGGAGGGTCCATCCGTCGTTCATGCCTTCAGCGCTGTAAAACTGCTGTGGTGTGTGTGTGTGTGTGTGTGTGTGTGTGTGTGTGTATGTTGGGGTGGTGACTGACCGAGTGTACCTCTATCTTTCCTGGGAAGTAGACTGATGCACTCTGGTGTCCGGGTACACTTTGTCCCATTGACCCAGGGCCTTGTGAGTCATGCCCGTTCTTTAGATGGGCTGCCCAAATGCAGAGCACAGACGCAGTACACTCTGTGTACATAAGGGCTCAGTGTGTGGAGCTCTGTGGTGGAGGGATAGTCGGCACACGGACTGCCTTACTGTAGGCCGTCTTGGGCTGGGCTCACACGAATGAACGCTAGGTGCTGAGAACTCTAGGCATTCTTCCCATAGTGGTCCAGGGACAGTCAGTGTTCAATGGTTGTCACATGTCAGCTTCTGAGCTGAGCGCTGTGCCTATCCTAGCTGGCCTGTTAGGGGGAGTGTTAGTCTCACATTCCCGATGGCCAAGGAAAGCCCGAGAGGTTAGCGGACTTGCCTGTGGTAAGCAGCAAAGGATGCTAGGACTTCCTTTCCCTAAAGCTGAGGGACCAGCTCTGGCCTCTCATTTCTCCTGGTCACTTCCCAGTCACCTGCAAATGGCATAGTAGATAGTTGTTCAGGGGCCCAGACCACACAGATCCAGGAAGCCCCATGCCACATCTTACTGACAGAGCAACTGGCCTCTAGAGATAGAACCTTTTTATGCTGACTAGAAAACAGAAAACCAGAGAAGGGAGAGAAAAAGAAACCCATTTTCAAAAATAAAAATTCTGCATTGTTAATTCCATGCCAGCAGAATCAGAAATCCCCCTTTCTACTGTTTCCCCTTAAAAGCCCCTGCGTCCTTATTATGCTGGCTCAGGCTGAAAAAAAAAACCTGTGCTTGGGTTTTGCCTATGCAGAGCTTAACTCTGCAGCTGTGGGGAGGGGCTCCAGCCCTTTCTTGTCGGCATGGAAACTTTGGCTAAAACTCCCCCAATTCCTGTCTGAATCTCAGTTCTGAACTCACGTTCCACTCTGACCATGAGGCCTGATTCTCTTCAGTGGGCATGGGTTGTGTTCGGCATTACCAGAGGAAGGATCCAAGTTAGGTAAGAGGAAGGACTTCCTGAAACAGCACAGCATTGCTGGGGAGACCTGGCTACAGATATTTTGATGAAGAGGTTATAAACTCTAGCCCTGCCCGAGTTCTTTACAGCCAACAGGAGTCCCTGGGCTCTGAAAAGACATGCAGCACACCCATCAGACATGCTAAAAATAAGATCCTCACTCCATCAAACCGTTATGTTTGCCCAGGACGGGGTGGTAATACGCAGAAGCAAGACATGAGTTAACTGCTAGGAGCAGGGATGGAGTAAGGAGCTGCCTACCTACCTTCCACTTCCCTTGTGACCCTAGCCTGATAGGTGAGCCACTGAGCCCCAAGTCATCCTCTCCCGGGCTAAGTGGATTAGCTGAGGTTGTGATCTTAATGCCATTAGATCTGTTGGCACGACCCTCCTTGCCATCATGAGAAGCAGATCTGGCCTAACGTAATGGCCCTCTGGGCAATCCATCAAGCCCGGAGTACGGGGTGAGGGGGGAGCATTACTAGTGTTAATTTGGGGGAGTATTTTATGGTGACTGGGAAAGAAATGGAAGGATGGTTGGGAATTTATTTATTCAAGCCATTCAGCAGGTTAGCGGCTGCCGGGGGTCTATGGAGGCCACCCCCTCCCCCATTTCTTCAAGGAAGGCCCCTCCCTAATCCCTGAAGCCCGGGCCTGATTATTTCCAGAGTTGGAGCCAGGACTTAGCAGGCTCTTGTTTCTCGCTAAGGCTCCTTATTAGGAGCACCTGGCGTCATAAGCCTCTAATGGGAACCAGCATTCTCCTCCTGTGTGACCGGTGACAAGTCGCCCTGTCAGCCTGGGCTCGGCCGTGCGAGGAAGTTCTTATTAGCTTTATGGTCAGGAGGGCTTGTCCTGTTCAGGAAATGAATGTTGCCGCTAAAGGTCCTCCACCCTGACCCCGGCGGTGTAAACTGTGCGGGCCTGGGAGACCCACTCAGGATGCATGGGACTGTAGCCTCTCTCTGGTTCTCGTCATATGTAAAGAGGGGATCATTGTGGTGTGGTGCAGCCTTGAACTTTTGATTTATGCAGTGAGGGTGACTTAACCCTTTCTGAGCCTACAGGGCTATGCAGTAAGTAAGACCCAGGATGTGTATCTAGGCCTATGTGAGCCCTTGTGTGTGTGTGCAATGTGCACATGTATGTTTGTGCACCTGTGTGCACGTGTGAGTGCATCCTGTGAGTGAGCTCTTATGTACAAGTGTGTGCACCTGTGTGTAGTTGGGAAAGAAGACACATTACATGTCAATGGGCTGTTAATGGCAGGGAGTGTTTAAGGGTCTTTGTCTGTCTGTTTCCGTGTCTCTGTCTCTCCCAGCTCCATCCCTTTCTCCTAGATTTCCCACAATGCTTGGCTGCACAGTGGCGAGTAGAGAGAACGCAGTGTCTGGAAACGAGGATGGGCTCTTCTCGAAGTTGTGTGGACAGGGCGGCATTCTCAGACACTTGTGTCTGGGTCAGGAGGAGGAAATTTAGGAGCATGACATTTGGCAAGATGGCATCCTGGTCAGGGGGCGGTCATGGTGCACACAACATAAACATGTAGCCCAGTGCAGGTGCTCACTGGCCTTGGGACTGCTGGTTTGAAAGGACACACACCTCTCTTTAGTGTCTCCCTCATGAAGTCAGATTAACAGAGTTAAAGAATAGTGCGCATGTTTCTCTCAGCACATCAAATGTTCTCCCTCCACCCCCTCAATAGTTCCAAGTCCTTAAAGCAAGGCCTCTCCGGTTGTCACATTGCGCCCCCCCCCCCCATGCCTGAGGGAATGTTTCTAAATGCGATTTTTTTTTTTTTTTTTTTTTTTTTTTTTGCCAAGAACAGTGGTGTCTGACCTCATTCTTAACGGAAACTTTCTGCCTGCTTCGTTTTTTGAGAAAAGATATTTGTGCGTTTTCTGGCCAGTGGATGTTCTACTTGGTCACTGCTGGTTTAAAGTCCTCTGGTGACAAAAGGAATACTGCACCTTAAGGGGAGGCTGTGGAGTGTGGCCTAGAAAAGAGGGGTCAGCGCAGGCGAACACCTCCTTGGGAACCTCACAGATCTGTCTCTGTGTTTGTAGCCTCGTTGATGGCAGCTCACAGAAAAATACAAATTAGTGGTTTTCAGCTTGTGGGGTTGGGGATAAAGACATGTTGGTCAGCCACATCGAGTCCATTAAGGCCAGATTTGGAGACTGAGACCTAAGCCTGTTTCAGGGCCCACACACTAGAAGCAAACTTACTTCCTCTTAGATTTTTCTTCTTCCTTTATGTAGCGAAACTGCACACATCTCAGGGAGAGTGAAAGTTGTTGAAGTCACCGGCCACCTCGGGGATCGGAGACACGCAATGTCGTCCTTTAAAATGATCTGCTAAACCAAGGCTCCGCTAACATTTGTGAATCTATCTCCCTGCATCCATCCCCTCGCCCCCTCAGCAGAGGAACTGACGGTGGTACTTCAATGCAGTAGGAAGCTGAATCAAATGAGTCTAAAAAACCCTTCTTGAAGTTCCTCACGGGAAAACTGACTGGGCCTGTGATGGCTGCAGACTCTGTAGGGCTTCCAGCACAGTGGGTTTGGGGCCACCACTCACTTTTTCGTAATTATCTTATTTTACTTTCTGTGTCCTGACAGCTATGAAAACGTGTTTGGTTTTTTATTCCTCTCTCTCTTCCTTTTTGCCAAGTTGCAGATAAATACCACCTCCCCCAAGCCAGATTCAGTGGCGTGTTGGGGGTGCAGATCAGAGCACATCTTGGCATTCCTTGTTGCAAAAGTGAAAAATATCTCTGTTTGTAGTTAATTTTAGTGGCAAGCAGATCATGTTAACTGGGTGTAATTACTTCCAGATATGGCCGAGGGTTTTGTGTGTTGGGATGAAGGGCCTGGTAAGTGCTCACTTCCTGTGTAAATTAGCCTCTTCCATTCTGTCTTTCATTCTGGCCAGCCCTGGACTGTGTCATTCTCCTGCTCTCCCCCTCCCAGCTCACAGCCCCGGGGGTGAGACTGCTTGCTCTGTCCTTCTGAATGCAATTCTTTTGTCACTTGCAGACACTTGCCTCGATGAGTTTACACTTGGAATGAGAAGGGTTTTAAAAGGCCCTCACTGGTGTCCTGACTGCCTCTGTCCCACAGATAGGTCATGAGAGTATACCCTAGTCAATGCAGGTTGCATCTTAGCAATCAGAATGTGCGAGTGCACGCACATGTGCGTGCATGCATGCACTCATGTATGCATGCATTCATGTATGTATGCACATGTGTGCAGAGGTATAGATGAGTGTGCATATGTGTACATGTGCATGCATGTGTGCTTGTCAGATGTTAGCCTTGGCTTCCTCGGGCACCCTCCACGTTTATTTTTTGGAGACAGAGTCTCTCAAGGCATGAAACTCGCTGATTAGAGGGTCAGATTGGCTGTCCAGCAGGCCCTAGGGATTTGTCTGATTCCACCTCCCCAGTGCCGGGATTAGAAGGGTCCACTCGAGTGCTTGTGATACAACTCAAATCCCCACAGTTGCACAGCAAGCACTCTTCTGACTGAACCATCTCCGTACCCCCTTATTTTTAGTGGATTTTTTTTCGTGTCACCCACAACTCTCTCCTTTAGGAGACACCCCACCACCCCCGTCTGTCTGTCAGGCAGGGGTGTATCTTCAGCTGTCCTGGGACTCACTATGTAAACCGGGGTGACTTGAAACTCATGCCTGCCTGAGTGCCAGGTTTAAAGGTGTGCGCCACCATGCCCAGCAGAACCTTATAGTCAAAAGTCTCTGGAAGATGCCAAACAATGAAGCTATATAGCCAGAGACAGGACTTATGTGTCCCATGTGAAGCCACTAATCTTGGCCAAAGAGGGGGGGACTCATATATGCACAGACCTCTGTCAGAAAAGGAGGCGAAGACACACCTGAGCAGTTTCTGCCAAGTTATCTGGGTCCCCAGGATTAGAATGGAGGAGAAGGACATTCAACTCAAGTTCTCCTGCACTCCGCTTCTGCCCGGTGGCCAGCATTCTTGGTGCTCCTTGCATAAGAGGTGACTGTTTATCATCCCTGCATTGGCTCTACTGATAACCCTTGTGGTCCCTGGAACAATCTACTAGAGCTAGATGGCTTGATAAGGGCCACCTTTCTCCGTGTGGGAAGATAAACCGTAGGGGTCAGGTGAGGGGTGGTGAGTTAGTTAGGCGTAGCGACGGGTGGAGGCTGTCGATGGGGTGCAGTTGTGGGGAAGATCTTGAAGGGGGGCACGGTGGTGGCCTTGGGTGGCTGCATTGATCTCGTGGTGTCCTAGTTTCCTGCCCTCACCTCTTTCCCCCCTGCTTCATGGAAACATTTAGAGACTCAAGTTTGTGTTCAGACTGGGGCGGTATTGGCCATTTCTACCTCTTTTGGCCTTTCCTTCTCCCAGTCTTAAAAAGTTACTAAGATGATGTTTGCCTGAGCTCTTGTGTCTATCCCTAGTATGCTTGCTCTTACTGGAAGCATCTAGGCAAAGGAGAAAAACTTCTGACCCTCTCACCTGGTCAATAAGCTGCCTGATACTCAAACAAAAGAGTTTGGACTGGCTGCTAAAGGCAGGGTACCCAGCTGATAGCTTTGTTTTGATATCCTTGTGGTGTTTGCAGATCACAGAGTGGGCTATTTAGAGCAGGGGGTATCTGTGGAGGCAGACTGCCTGGGAAGCACAAAGTCCAAGAGATGGAGAGATAGAGTCGGGCATCAGGCATGCATACATGCGTGTGTGTGTGTGTGTGTGTGTGTGTGTGTGTGTGTGTGCGTGTGTGTGTGTGTGTGTTTGTGTGGCCCTGTCCATGTGTGTGTGAGTGTGTGTGTTTGTGTGGCCCTGTGTGTGTGTGTGGGTGGAGGTGGCATGAGGGTGGGGTGGTACTGGGCTCTTCGATCAGAAGAGAGATTTTTCTGGAAGGTGGTGGCAGTGCTAATTTGTAGTCACCGTTGAGCTGGTGACAAGAGTGTAGTCTGTAGAGTAAGGTATGAGGACCAAGAAGCCAGGCACTAAGATTTGCTAACAGTGCACCTGGATAAGCTGCACAGCCTCTCTTTGTCTATGGGCCTTGATGATGTGTTATGTTTCAAATCCTCAGCTCGGGGAAGGTGCTGGCTGAACTGGAGCTATAGAGTTATAGAGCTTTGAATGCTGCTCTTTTGGCCTAAGGAAGAGCCTGTGACAAGAAGTAGTCGAGTTGTGACTGAATGGTGTCAGCCCTGTGCTAACAGCCAGCCAGTGAGATCATAGGGGATCATGGAAGTGTATCAGGAATGTAAGGGTCCTCACTTGGCCTGGGGCTAGGGCTCTGTTATAGAAGATTGTCTAGCAGCCCTGGGTTCTACCCTCAGATCTCCATAAACCCTACTTCAGCAGTGCATGGCTGAAGTCCTAGCAGGTGGGATGTAGAGGAAGGAAGATGAGACGCTCACACTCTGCCTCAGGTTACATAGCGAGTTTGAGGCCAGCCTGGGCTACTTTAGATGTTGCCTCAAAAACAAAAACAAAATCTCCCCAAATAAGAAACAACCCCCCCCCCAAACAAAAAACCAAACCAAAACCAAAACCCCAAAATTAAAACAAACAAAAAATCCCAAGCAACAACACAGGAGGTAGTCTACCAAATAAAGGTATTTTAGCAGAAAGCTAGCATTGTAGAGACCATATTGATCCTAAAAGTCTCTTGCTGCCACCACTGCTGATGTTTGGGATGTCCATAGGACTTAAAGTCTACACTGTATTCTTTTGCCTTGCCTTTGGGATGGTTAACTGATGACTCTTGAGAGTTTTGTGAGTGGTGAACACTGTGGTAGTGGGCTTCCTGGGAAGGCAGGATCTGGAAGGGGCTCAACCCCTGTAAATACTGACTTCACTTCCCAGCTTAGGGAGTGGACGAGCTCTGGCCAAGACCCCTCTGATTACTGTAGTGTTTCTGTGGCTGTGGTTCAGCCTTTGTGAGTTTGGGTTTCTGGGAAGTCACATTGAATCACCTCTCCCACCCATACACACAACCCCAGACACACACAGACAGACACAGACATACACACAGATACGCAGACACACACAGAAATACACACACACAAACACACACACACACATACACCCCGCACCCCTACCTACAACTTGGGCATCACCAAATAAAGGTCAGAGTTTGGAAGAATGGATTAAGAAAGATGTAACTAAAGTGTCCCAAGGCAGGTTCAGAGCCTAGTTTTGAATCCAGATTGAACCTTTTGGGAAGGTTCCAGAAGGCCAAGGAGCACATGGGTTCAAATTCTAGGCTGGTACCCAGCACAAACTCTATGCAGGGTCTCAGTTCCCTTTCCTAACAGTGTTCCAAGGTCAGGATGGGGGCCGTTAGCCTCCTGTCTGCAGTGGTGGAAAGCAGTCCCTCTGAACACACCTTAGGCTGGTGGTTCTGTCTAACAACAGTGACCCAGCAGTCCGGCTGGGCAGGGCCCGGGCTCAGCCTGTGTGCCCTCCCTTGCATTATTTATAGTAAACCCCATGAGCACAGAGTGCTAAAGCGGAAGGGTGAGTCACCCATTGAAACCATCGATGACATAAAAACAAGCAAAATGCTTACTGTGTGTTTTGTGCAGTATTTCAGGGCAGGTTGTGCTAATTTGAACACTCCTAAACTGGATCTGTGAAAGTGTACATGTGTGCAGGGTGGGGGGGGGAGGTGGAGGGGGGAGAGTTAGAGTTCAGCCTGAGTGCCGCTGGGTAGTGAAAATCTGCTTCCAGTTCTGCCCTCTGTCCTCGGCTGCCCTCAGATCCCGCTTCAGGTTCCAGAGGAGTGCTGGCTCCCTTGCTGTGGGTCACCCGTGTCTCCGGAGGGTTAAGGAGTGGTGCGGTGGGGGAGGGGTTATACTCTGCCTCATCTCTGCCCCTGTTCATGCTTCCTGCTAAGGAAGGTGCACCCCCTGCTTTATATGGACGTCGTTCAGGTGTCTGGGGTGACGAAGAATCATGAGAGCGTGTAAGAGTTGACAAGGTCTTTTGGAGCTTTTATTTCAAAACGTTCGTTTTGGGAGGAGTTTACTGAGTTCTAGGAAGGCTCTGTGATTTGCCAAAGACCACATAACAAGATAGCGGGCAGACTAGGACTAGAAAGCGGGCTGTCACTCTCTGTCCCCTTGAATTCCTTCTTTTCGGCCATATCAGGGCCCGCCCAGGCCTGCTTTTCACTTCCTCCGTACTAGAATCTGACTTGAGAACAATTTCAAACCTTTGTCTCTTATCAGGGGTCAGGTGTGTTTTGGCATAGGGACTTTAGTTTGCCCCTTCTCCCTCCCCTAACTCCCAGCCTCTTTTCTGTCAGTCTGAGTTGTCAAATGTCTGTCAAGTCTGTTGTTGGTGAGGCGACTGTCTGTGTTGGGGTAGAGTTAGGGGTTGAGATGCAAAGACTGCTAAGACATGGGGCTTGCCCTAGAGCTTCAAATTTGAGCAGAATTAAAAGTATTTGGAGAGGCTGGGTGTGGTGGCGCACGCCTTTAATCCCAGCACTCAGGAGGCAGAGGCAGGTGGATTCTGAGTTCGAGGCCAGCCTGGTCTACAAAGTGAGTTCCAGAACAGCCAGGGCTACACAGAGAAACCCTGTCTCGAAGAAGAAACAAAACAAAACAAAACAAGTATTTGGAGAAGATGGGTGGTGCTGGTGCACGCCTTTAATACCAACAGTCCAGAGGCAGAGGCAGAGGGAAGTGGATCTTTGTGAGTTCGAGCTTGATCTACCGAGCAAGTTCCAGGACAGCCAGGGTGACCCAGAGAAACCCTGTCTTGAAAAACCAAAAATAAAAGTACTTAGAGAGTATGTGTTGGCGTCTGCGATGGAGTGGAAGGTAACGGAAGGACCACACAGGAGAGCCATGTATAGCCAGATGAGTCAGCTTCCCTTCCCACTGGAGATGCTTTAGTGAAAATGCACTGAGTTCATTTGTAATTATCACTGAGGTGGACCTTGCAACTAAATCATGTGGGGTCTCGCTAATGTTGAGATACATTTCACCTAGTAACCCTACCCAGTAACTGTTGTATGGTAAAAGAGAGGCAGTCCCAGAATTCTGGAGAGTGGCAGTTGAGTGGGTTGTTGAAGGACAAGTTGAATTCAGGGTATGGTGCCTCACACCTGTAATCCCAGCATTCGGGAGTTTAGGTGGAAGGAGATCTGGGCTACTGAGTCTAACTCTGTCTCAACTACCTCTTCAAACCCCAAAGTAGGATGTGTTTTGTTTTTATTTTGTTTTGTTTGTCTAGAGACATGGTTTCTCTGTGTAGCCCTGGGTGTCCTGGAACTCACTCTGTAGACCAGGCTGGTCTTGAACTCTGCCTGCCTCTGCCTCCTGATTGTTGGGTTAAAGGCGTGTACTGTCACATCTGGCATCCAAAAGTCGGATTTAAAGATGAAAAGAGAAAGTGGGAACATGTGGTCAGACCCAGGAGACAGTAGGAAATCTCCCATCTGCCAGGGCTTGGGGTCGTCCATGCTGGAGTGTGTGTAGGTGGGTTGGTATTCCTTGGGAGCTGCCCTAAAGGTTGGACCAGGCCTAAAGAAGGCAGAGAACGAAGAGGATATCAGAGGAAATCCATGGACACTCAGTAAACCCAGGTTCAAATTCTGATCCTTGAAGATGCTACATCCAGAAGATCCTGTGTACTGTGGCCCCCTTAACCCCCTCAGTGGAGAATTCTGAGGATTTCAGCTTATGTTCTTAGCCTCAGCACACAGCGCAGGGAGCAGTGTAATTTTTCAGTAAATGTAACTGTTGCTCAGTTTGGGCTATATCCTGGGATGACTGGGAACCTTGGGAGGTGTTCTGAGAAGGACCCTGGCCCATACTGATGTCACCTCCACCAAGTAGGCCTTTTACTGTCCCCAGCTTTCCCCCTATCTTTTAGAGTTGTTCTGAGGAGGAGTTTTGAGGGTAACTGATGGTCCCTAAAGAAAGTTCCTCTCCTATCTGACACTCCACCAGTGAAAGACGAAATAAACCCTCACTACCTCATCTCTGAAGGCAGAGAGCAAGGAGCTCTGGGAAAGAGGGGCTTCAGCCTGCAGGATCAGAGAAATGACACTGTAACACTGGCCCCAGACTGCTACCGGTCTTCTTTTTTAATAGCAATATGAAGGCCCAAAGTTGACTAACGGTCAAGCCTCGCTTCTCGCCTACACTGACAGCGGGGAAGAGCTGGAGGCTATCTGTCACAGCCCGTTCCGGGCTGTGGTTGTCTCACCATGCAATGTCTGCAAACCGACAGTGGCCAGGGGAGATAAGGGCCCCCGTTGTGTAATGAGAGCCGTGGGCTGTTTGCCCGATGGATCTGGCCCCTGGTTAACTGCTAACCTCAACGGAGGGCCGGCTGGCTTGGCAGCGCCCAGGCCCCCTTGCCGACTTGCGGGGGCCTTTTTGTGGTTGGATAAAGGAAGCTCATATAGACCGCCTGCAGTGTGGAGGCCTGGCCCACGGGGCTGGCAAGGCTCTCTTCTTTGTCTTTTTTGATGTCGATGGAGAGGGAGAGAGAGAGAGAGAGAGAGAGAGAGAGAGAGAGAGAGAGAGAGAGAGAGAGAGAGAATGCACACATGCGTGCATGCGCACCCAAGAGAGGGGACACAGTCTGTCTGGGCATCTCCCATTTCATTTTAGCATAAAATAAAATGAATGTTGCAAGCTGAGAGTCCTCTGGGCTCTGGGTCCTTGAAACTCAGGAGTCCTGGCTGGGAAGGAAGCATGACTGAAGTTTCTAGAAGCTAGCAGATGCTTGCAGGAGCAGCAGAGGGGGCTGTGTTGCTGTTCCCTCCCTCCTTCCCTCCCTTCCTGGATGCATTGGTGGACTCCAGCGTGTGTCCTTTGCCTTTATAGGAGAGACAGAGCCAGACCCTTGGCTTCTGCTGTGTTCAGTTCCGTCATCTGGCCACTGGCTGAACCCGACTTAGGAGGTCACCTGCTTGTCACCTGCTCCATGTCCCCCCATCAAAGAGGCTTTGTGGGTCTCTAAGCACCTTGCTCTATTTCCAGGGTTCTTGATGCCCCCTAGCAATGCTTCCAGGGAAGGGGCCCGCAGAGACCAGGCTGAAGCTGAAGCCCCTGGCTGTATTCTGTATTTGTGTCTTTCTTATTCGGGCTGTGGTTTCCCTTAAACCATGGTTCCCATTCCTGCTGATATTCTCACAACCCTCTTGTGTCTGAATTTGTAAAACTTTTACATCCCTGCCCTCCTGCTCTGATCACATCGGGGTGGTCACACTCCGTGGCCTAACCACGTGGATTTTCCCGGCTTATAAATGAACCAGGCTCTTACCTTCATTGTTTAACACATTAGGCTTGCATTAATAATGCTTTCCTCTGAGCGTCTCTTTCCTGTTATTTGTACTGTGTGTGCTTGGTTATTTCCGAGCTGTCCGATTGATCCCCAAGGCGGAGGTGATATTTTTTTTCTCCCAGAGAGGGTGGTAGGTATGTTCTGTTTGTTCCCATTAACTTGAATGGAAGGTCTTTTTTGTTGGAGGTTGCTTTGTGTCCATCGTAGGGTTCTGGCTCAGGGATGGGCAGGGACAGGAGAGTGGTGATTTAAAGGATTCAGAGGCAGTGACTCCTATTGATTTTAGCTTATCTGACCCTTTAGCTTGAGGCTGCCCTTCCCTCAAAGTGTCCAGGTTGGCTGTGAGTTAGAGCGACTGAGAAATGTAACGTATGCCATCCCCTTTTCCTTGCATTAATTAGGGCTGAGAAATCCATTATTTAGAGGGATCTCAGGACCTGTAAGAAGGCTCTAGAGCTTGCTAGAAAGATCTGCAGCCGAGATCTGGGGCCAGCTGGAAGATTCCCGGGTAGCAGTTAGACAGGAGAGGTGACGCTGGGAAGGAGAAGGGGCTGGGAAGGAAAGGACTTGGGTAGGTGGGTGGAAGGGCGGGCGGGCGGCCAGGCAGGCAGACCCTGGCTCTTCCCTATACACTCTGCTGGCTTCTCTTTTCACTGTCTCCCTGATTTCTTTCCAGATATTCATCAAGATCTTCCCAGGGCCAGCTATGGTGGTGTACACCTTTAATGCCAGCATTCAGGAGACAGAGGCAGGTGGATCACTATAAGTTCCAGGACAGCCTGGTCTACATAGTGAGTTCCAGGCCACCCAGTGCTCCACAGAGAGACTCGATGTCTCAAAAACCAACCAGCCAAACACTCATACAGAAAACCAAACAAGTGCCCACTCAGGGATGGCCACTGTTTGGAGAATCACCAGGAGCGGGAAGACATAGCCATGGCTATTCAAGTCAGAAACCATTTTTATAGAGCATTTAACTGTGTGAGAAGTGGTTGCTTATGCTGCAGAGAAGCACAGGACCTAAAGAGATCTAAACTAAAGGCTACAGCAAGACAGGAAAAGACCTCTGTATGTGTCCTGTGGCGTGTGCTGATGTATTTGGGGACATGCTCAACTATTGCATGAGTGAAGCTGAGGAGGGCAGAGGGGAGGGGTCGGGGCGCCGTGCTGATGGGAGACTAAGTAAGGCTTCCTGGAACAGGTGGTACCTGGCTGGTCCTTGGAGGGTATCTAGGGCTGCGACGAAGTACTTGCACTCAGTAGTTGTCATCTGTAGTTAGGGGGGAAATGATGTGGCAGTGTGAGTGGAGGCAGGGATGGAGTCACATGCTAGAGTGGAGGACCAGTGTGGGGTACAGAGCCTCTGAGGGAGAGTGAGTTGGGGCCAGGCCTGGAGTGCTTTGGCTACTACAGTTTGCAAAGAGTGGCTGGTTGTGGTTGGACTATAGACATCAGCAGAGGGCATATGTGGTGAGATACATAGATGCTTGCTCAGGATGCTGGATCTTCTGTGGTCACCCACCTTCCCTACAGGTCTAGTGGAGGGGCTGGGTGATGAAGGGGTCCTATTGGAAACCTGAGCTGTAGGTACTGGCTTTCTCAGATGCTCCGATGACACTGAATGGGGACGTTGCTCTTAAACCTTTCTGATGCTTAGCTTTTTTTTCATGTAGCCCAGGCTAGCCTTGAACTTGTTACATACCCAGGGATAACCTTGAATCCCCATCCTTCCATTTTCATCTCCTGAGTGCGTAACTGTAGGTGTGAAGCAACACACTTACACTGTGTGGTGAACCCAGCCAGGGCTTCGTGCATGCTAGGAAGGCACTCTGAGAATGGTGACCACACATCCTCAGTCATGAATGGAGACATTCAACTGGCCACACACACACACACACACACACACACACACGCATGCTCCTTTTCATGATCACTTTGCAAAGATGTTCCACAGCACAGCAAACTCCAGGCCTTGGGAGAACAGGATTTGGACTGAATAGCTTTTGTGAATAGCACTCATACCCACTTATTGGCTTATGGCCACCTGAATCGTGCCCTCTCTGTGTTTGTCCCATTCAGCTTTCAAGACCTGGTCCAGGCAGGTTCATCTCAGCCGTGCCACCACCCCGGAGCTAGGGTCCTCCCTCCTTTTTTCTGGCAGCAGTTGGAGCTTACGCCACCTGCCCGTGATCTCCACTGCCTTAGTAACCTATTGGAGTAACCTGTTCTCTGCCTAGGAAAACATGGTTTGTGAGGACAGTAGTTAAGGTTGGTCCCCTCAGCTTATGCTCACTGGTGATGTCGTGCAGAACATAATCACAACAGAGTTTAGACCCACTTTGCCTATAATTCATTTCTTCTCTGCAAATCCAGACTTCAAGGATCACGTGGTGCAACAATTGGTCAACTGATGATGTTGATGCTGTTATTTCAAAGGTGGCAGCCAACCTCTGAGATGAGCTTTCTGCCCCTTTCCTTCCTCTGCATCCCTTTAAACTCTTTTCCTTCGTACCTGCAATCTTCTTCTTAGACGGAACTTTGCCATCTGTGGCAGTCCGAGATTGGCTTCTTTCTAATTGGCCATCTCTGTGGCCCCTAGAATCCATTCCTCCAGGCATGTGATACCCAGTGCAGGTTAAACAACTGTAATCCAGAAACCTGAATCCTTGTGAGCTCCCACAAGCAAAGGATCTCGGATTTCAGATCAGGGATGCTCAGATCTAAAGAGCTCTGGGGTCCAGAATGGTGGAGTGGCTCAGTGAATAAAGGAGCTCTCTACCAAGTCTGACAGCCTGAGTTCAGTCCCTGAGACCCACATGACAGAAGGAGAGGACCAGCTCCTTTCGAGTTGTTCTCTGACCTCCACACACATACTGTGGCACTCGCGTACGCGCATGCACACACAGATACACACAAACACACACACACACTCCCATGAATGAATGAATGAATGTAGAACTTTTCAGAATCTGAAATACTTCTGGTCCCAAGCATTTCTAGGAAGGAGAAAGGTGGTGTACTCTCAGTGTGTCACTAGATGCTAAAGGTGACCCTCTCCCTCAGAATGAGGGGCTCCCGATGGGCCTCTTTTCTCTTGTCTCCTTGCTCTCTGAGTCTTTCTTTGCAGTCCCATGTTTTCTGTGAATTCCTCTCTAATGAAAGCAAGTCTCCTAATATTAGTTGTTGTGTTTTTTTTTTTCCTCTGTGTGTGTGTGCGCGAGTGAGAGCACGCTCCATTCTCCTTGCCTGCTCGGCATAGCAGTCCTGCCAGGAACCAGACTGATCTCAGTGTCTTTCGGACTTCTGTAACACTGACACTCTAGAGTCTTGTCTGTCATCATTTGTGTGTGGAGCTCTGTCCCATCCCAGGCACTTATCTTCAGCCTTGGCTGTTTTCTTGTCCAACCATTTTGCCTTCCGTATCCACCATCACCCTCTTCACGCCATCTCCTTACCCTCAGGTAAGGACACCGCAGGTCCTTGGCTAGTCGACCTCCCTCCCATGCTCTCCTCCACATCTGGCCTAAGTAGTGCTCTGCCCTAGAGCTTTTGAGAAACTAGAGAATTCTTTGCTCAGTGTTCAAACCATTGGTGAGCCTAGATCCCAGCTGCATGTATACTAATCCTTTCCTTGGCCTGTATTGTAAGATGGCCACCTCTCAGGGATGTGGGGGGGGTCATCTTTTTGTTTTTCTTTTTGCATCTGTGCAATAGCCCTGAAATCCTCACCTGCATGTCCCACTTCATGCCTCCCTGTGTGGTGCAGGCCTCCATGCCAAGCATGTGTACTGCTACCTCCTTCAGCAGCCCCTTTCCGATGCATTCATTTCTACCCCTCCACTTTCAAGTGGGACCCCCAACCCCACTTGGGACTACTTTATATGACATAGTTCTGGAAGGCCGGCCTTCAGAGGGAGCCAGGATGGAGGGGTGAGGACTGGCTGGTTCCTTGCTGTGGTTTTCCTGGGGTTCATTTTCTAGGCATTCTTGGAAGACAAAGACTTGGGCTCAGCACCTGCTGGTCCAGTTAACCCTATTCCTATTTGCAGCAAGCTTGATTCCTTCCTTCCTTCCTTTCTTCCTTCCTTCCTTCCTTCCTTCCTTCCTTCCTTCCTTCCTTCCTTCCTTCCTTCCTTCCTTCCTTCCTAGACAAGGTCTCGTGTAGTTCAGGGTGGCCTCAAGCTTACTGTGCAGCCAGAGATGACCTTGCATTTTAGATCTTCCTGCCCTTGCCTTCTTAGAGGGGTCGTAGGTGTGACTGACTGGTTTCCATTCCCTCCTTGTGTGGGATGGATATGGGAGAGTTCCCAGAGTAGAGGGCAAGGACTGTGGGTTTGCTCTGCTCCAACACTGATAGGGTTGTAGATTCATGACACGTGCTATACCAAGTAGGTTGCCTTGGGGAGAGAGGAACCTCTGATTCCAAAGGTCCCAGGAAGCAGAAAGTCTTGTCTAAGCTGCCTGGAGACCTTCCCTGTCCACCTCAGACTAGAACAGTGGGAGACGAAGGCTGTGAGTAAGATGCTGGGACACAGGGCAGGAGCTCTCAGTCTGTGACCACTAGGGATGAGTCTGCACCCAGCCCTGCCAGAAGCCATTTCAAGCCCGCACTTTGTGAACCCGATGTCCGTGTGAACTAGAGAGAGGGAGAGAGATGAGAGGAAACTGGGTGGAGTGTGTCAGGGGGTAGTCACCTCCTCCTCCTCCTCCTGTCTACACCCAGATGGAAAATGCTTGGGGCTGCCCTGAGGTGACCAGTCTTCAGAAAGGAAAGTGGGGATTCTGGGACACTTGGCTGCTCTTGTTCCCTGCTGAGATTGTTCCTGTAATTAAGATGGGAGGTTCAGAAAGGGACACTCAGAGCTCAGCTGGTCCATGGCCATCAAGGCAAGACAAGTAGCATTACTGCTTTGAGGCCCATTTTATGGATGAGTGACTGACTAAACCTCTCCCCCCCTCCCCCCAACCAGCACAGTAGTCATTCCAGGTGACTCTTTATCTCTGCTGAGCTGCTTGCTTTCACAGACTGCCGGTGGCTAAAAGGGACAGGAGTGGCCTCCTTCCTGAAATGGTAGATTCATCTTGTCACACCAGCGTCTGAGTCCTGAGAGTATGGGAACACATTCTTGTTTTATTCTCAGACTCCTAGTAGAGGGAGTTGGGCAGCCATTTGAATTCGCAATCTCTCAGACCTGAAGCCTCACTGGCCTAACCTTGGAGGTCTTTGGTGAGTAGGAGATGTCTGTTTTAGCCATAGGAGGTTCATCAGTTCTCGGGCAAGATCTCTCATGGCGTAGCGCCTGGTTTTCTGCTGATGGAAAGGTGGTTTTGAGACCTGTGTAGCTTAGGCCATGTGTGGGCAGAGCTTCCAAGTCTTTGGTTCAGAGTTCCAGCCTGTTGGGCCTCCAGTCCTGGGGATCCCAAGGACTCATTCTCTTGGTGGTTGTGTGGGTAGGTGGAGCCTCTTCTTTTCCTGGTCATGCCCAACTGGACCCTTTGGCATCTCCGATGTCCATTTCCTGCAAGACACAAATGGCCAGACCAGGCCCTTGTTTTTTTCTTTTTCTGCAGCATTTTTATCTCCATTTGAAAGTTAAGAGAAATTTGTTAATGACTTTATTATGTTCCCCTCCCATCCCCTTCTTTCCTCTTGTGGAGCTGGTTATAAAACTGAGAGCCATATACGTGTTAATTACATGCTGTCCTATTGCGCCATATACCTAATGGTTCAGTTGGCATAGTGGGCCCAAGTATAGATCCGAAACACACAGGTTTGTGCCCATAGTCTCATCATTGGGGCGACAGAGATAGGTGTGTTCTTTTTTTTTTTTTTTTTTTTTTTTTTTTTTGGTTTTTCGAGACAGGGTTTCTCTGTGTAGCCCTGGCTGTCCTGGAACTCACTTTGTAGACCAGGCTGGCCTCGAACTCAGAAATCCGCCTGCCTCTGCCTCCCGAGTGCTGGGATTAAAGGCGTGCGCCACCACGCCCGGCTCCTCGATAGGTGTGTTCTTAAAGCTCATTGGCCCATCAGGGGAGAAATCAAAGAGCCACACATTCGATGGGACACAGTCTCAAAAAGTTGAGATAATTCCTCAATAATTGAGGAAGGTAGTGTTGACCTATGATCTTCACATGCAAGCTCATACATATGTACTACCACATGAACATGTACACATGTATACCACACACACACACAAACAGACAAACAAGCATCCACACAACAAGCATACATACACACAGGCATATATCTGTTTTATTTTGTCTTGAGATAGGTTCTCACTAAATTGCCCAGGTTGGCCTTGGGCTCATTGTAGCAAGGTGTGCCTTGAACTTGTAATCTGCCTGCTTTAGCTTCATGTGTAGATAAGATCACAGGCTTGTGCCACCAGACCCAGCATGAATCCACCCCCCTCTGTTCCTCTCTCTCTCCTCTGTCTCCTTCTACCCCTCTCCCTAAATTTAAGATTTCGTTTGTCTTCTCTCTTCTCCTTCCCCGAGCAGAACTCATGACTGTCTGGGTGGTATGGGGTTGGGCTAGGGGCTGTGCATCCTCCTCTCTGACACAGAGCATCGTGGTTTTAATGAATAAACACCACCTTCTCATGCCTTTGCCAGTCTACCTGCCTATGCTCGCCATGAACTTCGAATTCTCAGTCTGTGTGTGGCAGGTCTTGTCCGAGTAGATGCTGGTAGAGGTAGATGCTGGCGGCCATGGTAGAGGTAGATGCGGATCTGTAGGGTGCTCGGGGAGATGCTTCCTCTGTTTAATGAGTTTGGTTGCTACTTCATTGTGATGGCTTTTCACTTTGAATTTCTCTCCCCTGTCCCCTAGCCCCTCATGTGACATGGCTTCTGTTTGCACCTGAGGATTGCTGGTGCAGTTTCCTCTATGTGTGGCTGTGACTGAGAGTGGACTCTTTGGTTTCCGTACAGTCTGCTAGACAAAGAGAATGGAACCCACTGTCTTACCCTCTCACTCTCCTCGAAGTCCAGCTGCAGGGTTTGGGGATGATTTTTCCCTGTGATGATCTTAAGTCTCGACTAGGCCATGTACTGCCACTGCATTGGCACCCTGAGGCCAGCCTGGGCTTCAAGGACCTGAGGGTCATTGGTGTCTGGTGGGCTGGGCAGAATGCTAGCCTGTGTCTCAGTTCCATTACTGTGGAGAAGAGCAAGACAAGCAGGCATCTTTTAGCTCTTAGTACCCTCTTACCAGCCCTGATCTTGGTGAAAGGGTGCTGTATTTGTGTGCTTAGGTTTTCCAGGGCTGGCTACAAAGGGTGGGGAGTGTTTCTGGGCAGTTTGTCCTAATAGTCAGTTTGGGTTGAGGGAGAAGAGCCGGTAAAAGAAAGCCTTAAACTGTCTGGCAGATAGAGAACCTGGTGTGTGTGTGTGTGTGTGTGTGTGTGTGTGTGTTGTATGTCTGTATCTGTGTGTATGTATCCATCCATGTGTGTGTGTTGTATGTCTGTCTGTCTGTCTGTCTGTCTGTCTCTCTCTCTCTGTACAGCTTTGGCTACTCTTGACTCTGTTCTGGTCAGGACCTAGATAGGGTAGGGCTGATCCTGGTCCTGCCTTTGCTGGAATGATGGGATTGCCACCCCCACCCCCAGCTTTGTTGCATGGTCTGGGCATATGGACATCCTCACTCTGCATGGAAATAAACACTGGAGGAGATTCCAGCTTTCTCTCACTCTCCCCGTGGATAGCAGCTTACTCCTCACAGGGCCCTTCTCCCTGTCCCTGTGTTGTCTTTTGGTTTAGATTAAATCCATCTGCAGCACTGGAAAAAGAAAAGAAAAGAGAAATCATACTAGCTTTTTGGGACACGTTTCATGCATCAGGGCTGGTTCTTTATGGAGTCATCGAGACTTTTTTTTTTTTACTTTCTGTATTTGTGTGTTTGGAATAGTATTGATGTCAGTAGCTCAGCCACTGCACCGTTGTCTGGTTAGCGCGTCAGCATAGGCAGTCATAAATACTGCTGTTTGGATCTTGTGGTAAAACAGAAACCCAGTAGGTCCACTTATCTAATCTGAGGTGAGGGTTCACTCAGACACAGAGGGAGGTTTAATTCTTTTGGTTAATAAGGGACAGTTGCCGTCCCTGTGGGTTGCAAAGCTGTGGTTGTCTGGGAGGTATCCATGCCTCTAGGGGTCAGTGGGAAACTTGAGTGTGTAGGCCGTAGGAGGGAGGTCTCCAGATGGGGCCACCAGCTCAGCAAGTTTCCGTGTGGGCTTAGGCACCGTTGCTAGTAGGCCCCTCGGTGCCTTTGTGTGAATTAGAAAAGGTGCCCATCTAGTGGGAGGATGTGTTTCTTAGGGCCTGTGACATGGTAAGATGGACCTCACTGGACCTTACATCTTTTTGCCCACCTTCCCATCAGACGCCTGAGTTCCTGGGCCCAAGAGTCTTTTGTGGCTGGAGAGTTCCTGAAGTAAAAGGTGTTTTAAAACGTGAGATGTTTTGAACTCTTGAGTTTCTGAAGACTGTGATCTTCAGAATCCATTTTTGTTAAACTCTCAGCCGGGTTGGGCCCTCAGGTAACCAAGCAGTTTCTCTAGGGCATACGGCGCCAGGCTGTAGGTCACTGTAGCTAGATGTGGACAAAATGTGAGGCATCTCTGGATGCTCGGGTGTCCCAAGGCGGCATGGGAATGTCACATGGAAATGGGGGCATCCTTTTAGCATGACTGTCTCTCGTGACCAAGGCCAAGAAAAATAGCACAGAGGTAGGAGTGGTGAGGAACGAAGACAAGTGCCCACGTCTCACAGCCACAGGCACCAGTGTCCTTAGGCTCCGCCTGGGGAGAGCACAGGCCTTATGTAATCAGGTTCTCACTCGACGATAATCAGCAATGACCAGGAGAACTGTTCTTTGCGCAGAATTGAGTTTTTGCAAGAAGATACAATTTCCCTTCATACTTGATTTATCTCAAGTCTGTGTCTTGTGTGTGTATGAGAGAGAGAGAGAGAGAGAGAGAGAGAGAGAGAGAGAGAGAGAGAGAGAGAGAATGTACACATTTATGTGGAGACCAGGGCTTGACATGAGATGACTTCTCCAATTGTTCTCCATATTATTTTTTGATACAGTATCTCTCACTGAACTTGGAGCTTGCCCGTTTGTCTAGGTTAGCAAACTCTTCAATTCTTCTGTTTTTACCACCCCAGTGCTGGGATCACAGGTGCAATCATCACAACTTTTTTTAGTGGGGGGGGGGGGGCGCGTGGGTACTAGGGATCTGAACTCCGGTCTTCCCTGTTTCCATAAGAAGGGCTTCACTCACCGAGACATTTCTACAGCCTCATATTTGGGTCTTTTAAAAGCGATTGCTGGGCCCAGTCTGACCGGTGGACGGACATACAGCACACACAGCCTGGGCTGCTACGCCACAGCATCTTTGGGCACTGAGCTGACAAGCTACTGAAGTGCCCATGGGAAGTAGACCAGGCCCCGAGAATAATTTCCATTTAACTAATTATTATTCTTACTCCAATAGATTTGAAATCTATTTAACTTTTCAGGGTCTCCTAGCCTTTTAAGTGTTTCAAGTGTACTCTCTCTGATAGGTTACCTTTCCTCTCCCTGTAGGCTATAATTAGTGTCCTTTACACAAAATTGGCTTAGAATTGGATTTGGAGAAGATAAGAATCAAATTACCAGTATTTATCTTGTAAATTCCAAAAGATCTACTTAAGACACTGTATTAAAAAAAGAGGAGAGAGAGAGAGAAGGAGAGAGAGAGAGAGAGAGAGAGAGAGAGAGAGAGAGAGAGGGAGGGAGGGAGGGAGGGCAATTTTGTCCTAAGGAAATGCAAATTCCTTGTGGTCTGAGCAATCCATAGACATTTTAATGCTGTATTTCCAAAATTCCCATGTATTTCCAAAATTCCCATGCAGAAGCCTAAAATTGCCTCTTTCCATGCCTCTTTTTTTCCTTTTGTTTTGTTCTTTTTTTCTCTCTCTCTTCAGTTGAACATCTGAAATATGTTGCTGAGCTTTGAACAGTGGAGAGATGTGGTCCCAGCTTTCATTAAAACTCGGGGAGTTTGGCTGATCTCTTATCTCTGTCTTGTGGTGAGATGTGTAAACCTCTAAAGTATCTTAAAGAGATAGGCACACTTTTTAAATGAAAAAAATTGTGTTTGTGTGTGTGTTGGTGTGTTGGTGTATGTGTGTGTGCTTATCTCCCTGTTTCTGTCTCTCTCTTTGTGTGTGTGTGTGCGTGTGCGTGTGCTTTTCTCTCTGTCTCTCTCTTCGTGTGTGTGTGTGTGTGTGTGTGTGTGTGAGAGAGAGAGAGAGAGAGAGAGAGAGAGAGAGAGAGACAGAGACAGAGACAGAGACAGAGAGACAGAGACAGAGAGAGAGACAGAAGACAGTTTGGCACCGAACCTTGCCTTCCCCTTTGATTGACATGTCTCTTGCTGTTTGTGGCTGTGTATACCAGATTAGCTGGCCTGAGAGCATGCAGGGGTTCTCTGGGATCCATCACCCCACCCCAGGCACCTCTTCACATGTGTATGGCAAATGCTCTACCCACCAAAGAAATAGACGTGCTTTATGTTAGCACCTTGCAGGGGGGGGGGGGCAGGGTGTCTCCTGTGTGCCTATTTACCCTGTAAACATCACGGTGTTCCTTTGCACAGGCCGTGGAGTTTGAAGATGTCTATATTAGAGAAAACACCAGCGTTTACAGCACTTTCTCAAGGGTACCGGGTGGAGAGGGCCTGTGGAAAGTGTTCATTAGCCGGTTCAAAATATGCTCTGTACTCCACACGTCTTTTACTAATTTTTAAAAATTGCCCCAGTGGCGTTGAACTCTTTAAGTTTTCCTCTGTCAAGTCAGGTAAGGCGACGTCCCCGTCATGAAGCAGTGGTAGTGCGTCTGTGACCACCTACCTTCTGCGTGACTTTCTGCTTTAGTAACGTCATCGAGTTTCCTAGCCTAATTCTGTCCTTTTTTGGTTTTGATGAGAGTGTTGGATACTAAAGAGAGAAGGGGGTGGGGGCAAATTCTTTAAAAGGAACAAAAATATGTTTTGTGAGCAATTCTACTTCTGGATATCTACCCAGAAGAACTCAGGCAGGACTGTGAATAGAACTTGGACGCCCCTCATCACCTCAGTGCTATTCACAATAGCCAGAAGGTGGAAGCAACCCACGCACGCTTACTGCCACATGGGTTCTCAGACAGACTGTGTGGAATACTATTCAGCTTTAAAAAGGAAGGACATTCTGGTTCGTTGAATCCCACAGATGGTCCTTGGAGGCGTGATGCTAAGTGAGCTAAGCCAGACACAAAGGACACATATTGTATGGCTCCCTGAAGCTCAGATACCAGCGTTCTATGACGTAAACTCATAGAGACCCAAAGTAGAATCTAGACGAGAGGAGCGCGTGCTCGGTGGGGACCGAGCTTCAGTTGGAAGGCTTATGCTGTTGGTTTCAGAGTTTTATGCATGTACCAAATGGCACTGAACTGCGCACTTTAAAACAGTTCAGAAAATCTCCCGATTTTATGTTGTGTGTATTTTTACTATCATAAAAACGTGTTTGATGCTAATTGCTACACCTGGTGCTTGAGACAAAAATTTCTTAGAAAATACTTAGGGCATCATGCTATTAAAAAAAAAATCCTCTTGCTAGTTCACATGAACACATAGGCATAACCCCCCCCACACACACACACACAGATGCACACTCCCTCCCTTCCTGTTATCACCCTTTCTCATACTGCCCTTTAAACATCATTGTTATTAGCACATTTATTATTGTTGTTGTTGGGTTTTTTTTTTGTTTTTGTTTTTGTTGTTGTTGTTGTTGTTGTTTTTTGAGACGGTTTCTCTGTGTAGCCCTGGCTGTCCTGGAACTCACTCTGTAGACCAGGCTGGCCTTGAACTCAGAAATCCGCCTGCCCCTGCTTCTCACATGCTGGGATTAAAGGCATGCGCCACCACTGCCCAGCTTACTACTGTTTTTAAAAGTCTGTGTTTTGCCATTTAGCTCAGGATGACTTTGAATTAACTGTGATCCTCCTGCCTCAACCTCCCAACTGCTGGGATTATAGGAATGCCTTGCCAGGTCTAGCAAATTTAAAGCATTTGCTAATGGTACTAGCCTTGTTCATTTGTCACATAAGCAAAGGTGGCACCCTGAGGCTTTATCCCTCCCTACCTGCCCACCCCTCCCTGAGAATAGGGGGAAGCAGTTTTAGTTGTTTTGGGGTACTGGGGATTGAACCTATGGTCTTGCATGTGTTGGACAAGCATTTTACCACCCAGCTGCATTCCCAGCCCTTGCTTTTTTTTGGCCAGTTTTATCAGATATGTTGGTTACGGCATTTGAACTGTCATTTGTGTTTATGAATAGCTGATAGTCAAAACGCACACCATAGGAAAGTGTGTTATCTCTCAGGCCACACGGAATAGGTACTTGACCTCTAATAGAATTCTAATTGGATTTCTATATTTACTCCTTGTTCTGGTATTTTTTAATGAAACATTTTTTGTTTGCTTTTGT
Organism: Mus minutoides; assembly: GCA_902729485.2. Taxonomy (NCBI): domain Eukaryota; kingdom Metazoa; phylum Chordata; class Mammalia; order Rodentia; family Muridae; genus Mus; species Mus minutoides. The sequence continues at coordinate 1,400,573 of LR749758.1, forward strand.
TTTGTTTCTTTTTCTCTTTTCTTTTCTTTCTTTCTTTTTCTTTTTGAGACAGGGTTGGTTTCTCTTTGTAACCTTGGCTGTTCTGAAACTCACTCTGTAGACCAGGCTGGCCTTGAACTCAGATATCTGCCAGCCTTTGCCTCTGAGTGCTGGGATTAAAGGCATGCATTATTACCACCCCTCAGGCTGTTTTGTTTTTTGAAGCAAAGTCTCACTATGCAGCCCAGGCTAGCCTGAAACTCAGGGATCTGCCTGCTTGGCTTTCCTAGCACTGGGGTTAAAGGCGTGCTGCACCAGCCCAGACCAGGCCTCTTTTTTTTCCCCCCTAAATAATTTTTAAAAATCCTTGGCTTAGTTGGAAAGGACATTTAACCCGGTTTGTAAAGCTACAAGAGAGGTTTAGGAGAGTTTAGGTTTGGCCCCTTTGTGAGCAGGCTTTTGTCAGGCTTACATTCCCTCCTGTGATAGGGCTTATCCACCCTACAACCTATTGCAAATTTAGCCTGAGATTTTTGGGAGTTTCAGAGCAGAATAAACTTCCCCCTCCCCAGCTTTTTTTTTTTTTTCTCTTTCTTCTCCATTTGATTTCCACTTAAATGAAAATGTAAAAACTCCCAAAGAAAGGCAAAGCAAACAACCACTAAATTCCCCAAAAAGTTAGAAGGGAAGGACGAAAATTATATGGAGGAGTCCCCTCCCCAGCCTCCCTGTGCCCCCAAGGCACGGAACAGGGAGCAGCCTCATTCTGGGCTTCTGGAGGCTCAATGGCCAGCCTGTGTAGGTATGGGGCTCACCATATATATAGTACCAGGCGTGTGGGCGCACTTGTGGGGAATCTGAAAAAACATCATTTGGCATTTCTAGGTTTATTTTAATCTTACAACCTTTAACGCCAGACACATAGCTGCTTTCCCACTTAATGTAACTATACATTGATTGCTTTTAATTAGTGTTGGATCTTTCTTAGTGTTTCACAGCTTGGGATATATAAAAAGTCTGACTTAAATTAAAAGAAGAAGGAAAAAGAAGCAGCTAACTCTTTGACAGTCTCTTGAGTCTGAAGAGAAGCCAGCTCTGGAGTCCTAACCTCTCTGCCTCTTATTCTTGAATTGTGTGGGCAGTGGAACCCTGGAAGAGGGCAGAGGGCGTTTCCTCTTCAGAACTTAATTAATCACCTGTATTGAAATGAAGGTGGGGAAGGGCCCTTGTTTTCACAGCCGAGCCAACTGATGAGCCATCATGCTGGAGAAGTGACCAGAAGAAAGGTGTGGGGTCTTACTCCTTCCACACTCAGGGACTGCTAAGGCGCGTTGATGGTTTCTGAGGCAGGACTCTGCATGTTTGCTCGCAAGCCTCTGTGGCCCTGGCGAATTCTCCAGTAAATATTTCAGACATCCTCGGGCCTGCTTTCCTCTCCCTGCAGTAAATTACATATTAAAGTAGCCTGGTAACTGAGCACTGGTTGCTGTGAGATAAGGCCTGGGAAATCAATATGTTTGCCATGTGGCTGCTTGTTTATGACACCTGCCTCTAGAACAGTTGAGCAATGTTCTGTTTGTTAAGGCTGCATTTCAGAAGCCGGCATCCTCCTAAAACACCCGAGATCTTAACGGGCAGGGGGGGGGGGGGGAAGACGTGCTGCACAGATATCGATTTTAGTTTTTCCAAGAGTAGAATTAAGCTTGGAAACAGTGCTCACAGCCCATGACCCCCACCCACCCACCCACCCACTCCCCTGGCCCCAGCATTGTTAGCACAAAGGGAGGTGGATCCTCTGTCAGTGTGTGTGCCCGTACCTGTGTGTGTGTGAAAGTTATTTGTATATAAGCATCTTAGAATGTTACACTGTGGTCAGTGGACAGAAGGCATGCAGCCAGGAATACAGACCTGTAGGTGCTGCTTAGATTTTCCCCCTCCACTTCTGTTACTTCCACCCCTCTGATCTTCCCAGTTTAAAATAAGAAAATAGCAACTGGGCAGTGGTGGTGGTGCATGCAGCTGTGTGTGCCCTCAGGAGGCAGAGGCAGGCAGATCTCTGAGTTGGAGGCCAGTCTGGTCTACAGATTGAGTTCCAGGACAGCCAGGGCTACACAGAGAAACCCTGTCTCCAAAACAAAACATCCAACAAACAAAACAAACCAAGACAAGAAGCCCCTCAAAACCGAAAAAAAAAACCCAAACAAACGTAAAACAACATGAAAACACAGACAAATGAGCATACCGACCTGTGGCTAGTGAGGTTTGGCCCACCCGCCCACCCTCCCTTTCTCCCGAATCAGGGTTTCATGGAGGCCACGCTGGTCTCAGATTCACTTTGTATACCATGGATGACCTTGGACCCCTCCCTGTCCTCCTGCTCCTTCCTCTAGTCACTGAGCACTGAGTTTTAGGTGTGTGTCACCACACCTGATTTATATGGTGCTAGGGATTGAACCTTCATGCACGCTAGACAAGAATGAAGGGTCTCACCAAGATATAAGTCTGGCTGTCCTGGAACTCACTCTGTAGACCAGGAGGGCTTCAAACTCAAAGATCCTCCTGCCTCTGCCTCTACAGTGCTGCGATTAAAGGTATGCCCTGCCACGGCTAGCGCTGGTGGGTTTTTAACAGTAGATAAGACTAGCAAGCTGGGGTCTGGTGGCTCACGCCTTTAATCCCAGCACTCGGGAGGCAGAGGCAGGTGGATTTCTGAGTTCGAGGCCAGCCTGGTCTACAGAGTGAGTTCCAGGACAGCCAGGGCTACACAGAGAAACCCTGTCTCGAAAAAACAAAACAAAACAAAACAAAACAAAACAAAAAAAAAAGACTAGCTTTGTGTCTGAACCTATGGTGGGCAGTGCTTTTGTTTATTTGCTTTGTTTTTAAAATCAGGTCTTGCTGTATTTATATGGCTGTCCTGGAAGTTGTGTAGTCTAGGCTAGCCCCAAACATTTCAAATTTACTGTAGTCCTCCTGCCTCAGGATTACAAGAGGGAGCCATCATGCTCCCACCAGGCAAGGCTTCTTAAAGCCATGAATCACAGAACACCTCAAGGAAGCAAAACGTTAGCGTGAGTGTGCAGGCATGGTTGTACATGTGTCAGAGAGTGAGGGTGCATGAGGCTGGCAGCTTGGGAGAGAGGAGGATGGCAGCCTGGGTCCTCAACACTTAGCCTTCCATTTTGTAAACGAGTAGCATCAATACATCGCCTCTTCTTCATCGAAGTGATTGAGAGGGAACAAGTGTGTCTAAACAGACTCTAAACAGCCACTGGATGCCAGGCATAAAACCTGCATTGTGCTGGTGTGCTTGGGTGTGCCAGTGGTACACACCCCACAGTGTTCTGTACCTTTGTAGGAAGGGTAGGGCTTTCGCTATCCTATTCTCCGTGTTCTGTCACTCAGACAAACAGACAGGCCTTCTCTACATCATCGCTGTGCCAAAAAGTGAGTTAAAGGTTTAAAGAGAAGCACGGCCTCCTCCCAGAGCACACCGGAAGCAGCTGCCGCTTAGGTGGATGCCCTGAATATTCAATCCCATGGATGTGGATGGCGGACATGATCTCCTCGGCGGACATGATCTCCTAAAGTCCCCAATGTATTCTGAGGTCTCATGGTTGTGTTTGTGTGTTTTTAAAATCCAGATTGGCAGGTTCTCCTTAATCAATAGTGGCAAAATGTCTCTTTTCTTTCTACTTTCCACGGGATGGTAGGTGGCTTATCTGATCATCTCTCTGCTGATGCAGAGTCCAAGATGACGCACAAAATAGGAGGGAGATGGGTTAAGGTAGGAGAGCCTGGGGAGCTAGGAATTAAAGAAAGAACACGCCCTCTTCCTTAACCACTGGATAGATGCCTGTTCCTCCATATTAGGCATGGTAATTGACCTATTTAAGCAGATGAATGTATACTTAATATTTTTGCCTGAATTTTGTAGATTTTTGCCTATCTAGATGACAAGGTGTATTTAAAGTAAGATTGAGTTGGACAAGTATGACACACTCCATTTCAGGGAAATGCAGTCCTACAGTGATGTTGGCGTGTCAGCAGGCTGGCCCCTTTCTTCTTGAGTCTACTCAGGGAACCCCGGAAACAGATGGAACCCCGTGAGAATCCTTGTGGTTTCAGGAGCTTTGTTGGGGATTACTGAGACTTGAGGAACGGATCTCCTCCTTTCTCTGTTGGGGGTCAAACCCTGGGGTCTATGCCTCCAACGCAAGCACCCTTTCAGCCCAGCTACATGCCCAGCCCACACTGATCTTTCTGATGGGCCTTTTATGAGATGTGACACACTGTGCTTCATGGAATTACTAACATTTCGGGAAACTAGGATAATGATCAACTCAGAGCGAGGCTGGATGATGTCACACTCCCCGCTCTCAGAAGAGCTAGCTACCTTGGGTACCTAGTGAGAACCCAGGAGTATGGGCCACCCCAAAGTCCTTTTTAATGAGATACTCACATGGGCCTGAACCTGGGGGACTCAGAAGACACCGCTAACAAGCAACACTATGAATTGTTTTTTGTTGTGGTGGTTTGGGTTTTGTATTATCTTCTGTGCCAGGATTTGGAACGCTTGCCTCTGATTCAGCTCTCTCCCTACTTTGACAGCTCGACCATGATACTTTCAACTGGTTCATCTGCTTAACCAAATTTCTTTTAGAGGCGTGACAGAAATCGGTGACTGAACAGGGCAACACTGAGCTACACGAGTCTAAATTTTGGAGTCAAGATGAGTCTCAGGCAAGAGCTTGGCTGCTTTGGAAACTGCATCCTGTATCCCACTCCTCAAGCATCTTAATGTCAAACTCAGCTTGAATGAGACTCTACCCCTGTGAGAAGGGCGTGAGATACTGTCTAATTGGTGAGGTCATTGTGGAGATCACATTTAAAAAACACATATACATGGACTGGATCTATATACATGGCTCATCTATTAAGAGCGCTTCCTGCTATGCTAGAATACTTCCTAGCTCCGATACCAGACAGCTCATGCAACTGCCTGTAGCTCTGGTTTCTTTGGATCTAATGCCCATTGGCCTCCACAGGAGCCAGAACATATGTGCCACACAGAAACTCATTCAAGGGTGTGTGTGAGTGCGTGTTAGGAGCACACATACAAACACTCAAGTAAACAAATGTCAAACAAAAATGCATGTGTGTTTATATTCCTCACTGTTACTGTAGTACAAGGTAAATGTTAGTTTTCCAAATCTTATCTTGACAGCAGAAAATCAGAATTCATTTCTTTGTATTTTTCATGCTGTGGCACAAATGGAGATATATATGCTTACTTGTTTCTTAGGATATATATTTGTATGTATGTGATGAAGGAGGAAATGCTGTGCCCCTGGGAGGGAGGAATGGGGGTAAGGCAAAGCCTTTTCTTCACAAACCTGGCTATGCTCTACCAACCAGAAGTCTGTTGGACTGACCCATTTTCCTTGTCCACAGCTTCAGCATCGAGCACCTCTTTCTGCTGGGATGGTCCTGTGGGTTCTAGCCTTAGTAGTGAATTCAAAGCAAAGGCTAGGACAGGACCACTCACAGACCTCTGAGACAAGACCCCAGCTGCCCTCCCCTGAGGACTCTTCCTGGCTTTTCTTTTCAAAGGGAAAAACAAGTCCTTAAAACTCAGAGGAAGCATTTTCTCCGTTGGCTAGAAGGGACTGGGGAGTTGCTGGCAGCATTGGGCTGTGGTCTCCGGAGCCCGGAGAACTGCTATTCCTAATGTGCACTTGGCTTTTTATGCATGGACTGTCCTCCAGCTCCTGGGCAAATTTCTCACTCCCGGGTTTTCAAGAGAAAGGTTTGTCATCCGTCATCACTCTCCTCATCCATCACAGCAGACAGGGAGGCACTGCCTATGCCGGTGGGTAGGTGAGGGAAAAGGTTATACACAGTTTTCCTTTCTTCCAGGTATAGCTCTGTCCCACCAACCTTCCCCCCCCCACCCTCCGCCTCCCACTTTGCTGAGTGCATAGGCCTGGGCTTAGGGGATCATTCTGGTGTGTGTAGGCAGAAGGATGTGTTTTGCTGATAGCCCTAGTTGGTCTTGTCATCCTGTGGTGTGGTTGAGTAAGAGGTAAACAGCCATTTAATTATTTATTGGGTGCCTGGAGGATTTTATAGGCGGGAAAGGTTAGGGCAGTGGAAGAAAAGGGGGGCCAAGCCTGGAGCTTCTTGTGTGGCTCCCTCTTTGAGATTGACACATTAAAAAAATTCATCTTTGAAAAATTCTTTTTGTGTATGTTTCTGTAGGTGCACATGTGTATGGGTGCCTGCAGAAGCCAAAAAGGGTGTCAGATCCCCTGGAGCTGAAAGCACAGGCATTAGCTGTCTAATATACGTTCTGAGAACTAACTAAGCTCTGGTCTGTGGGAGCAGCAGGTACTCTTAGACCCCCCACCCCTCCCCCTGCCATCTCTCCAGCTCAGGCATGATGTGTTCGACTCATGCTGGCATGCCAGATATCCTGGCACGGGAGTGACGGTTGAACCACCTACAGCTCCTTCCTTGCTGATCAATCCCACCCAGAGTAGGCACTCTGCCTGCCCACTGTTAGGTCTTGCTTTTCTCCATGGCCGGAGTCACCAGATGGCACGTCATCGTATTGATCATTATTTTCACTCTGAAGCACGGCACTGTGGTTATTGATGGCTAGAGGCTGGGGCTAAGAGAACCTTGAAGCCATTGAGAGCCTTCTCCCGTATTGTGGGAAGCGGGAGATGGTGTGGAGTCCAGGCTCAGCTTACATGATAGGGAGAGGGGGACTGAGACATGCGCAGGGAGTAGTTACTGCCAGACATCGCCTCAACAGTCTGCCGACTCACATTCTCTTAAAAATAAAAGAAAGAAAAGAGGAAAAAAGAAAAGGCAAACATTTCTTTTTAGCGTGTTTTGCTCGGGAGGATTAAGGAAGTTTGGGTGGTTGCTTTTTTCAGTTGGGCCAAAGAGGCTCAACCTGCAAGTGAGTTTTGGTGACCACATGTTACAGCCTGGGCTGCCTTTCTTCTCTTTGCTTTCTCTGAACCTTCCAGAGAGCCCAGGCCTCTATCTCTTAGGGGATTAACTCCTTGTGGCTCCAGGGTCGTTGATCTTCCCCCACCGGCAGGCATCAGTATCTAACCCTCTCTGCAAACAGGATGTTTTCTCGGCCTCTTATCAGATGGCACGGGGAGATGCGTGGCCAAGATAGAGGTAACGATTAACTCATCCTGAATTCCTTTCACGAGCTGAGGCCCCAGACCGACTTAACCACTGAGCAAAGGGAGGCTTTGACAGGAACAAACCAGATAGGGCCCTCTGTCTCTGAAGGAGGTGTAGGGGGCTGGCTGTGGGGTTGCTTGCTTGGGCAGAACCCCACCCCACCCCCACCCTCAGCCCTGCCTGTGGGTTCCCAGGTCAGCAAATCAAAGAGAAATTGACAAGCCATTTTTTTCCTGAGTGGGTGCTAAATAATTGAATTTTGTGGGTTAACCACTCTGGTTTCTTTATTTTTTCTCACTTCTTGCTTCTTCTTAGAGTAGCACTAGGGCTAAGGGAGTCCAGTTTGTGCTTTGTTTCTGGAGAGGCAGGAGGAATGGGTAGGAATCCATTTAGGCAGCTGTGTGGTCACTTTCTTAAGAGCTGCCTTTTGGATTGCGGTTTAGATTTTGTTTGTTTCATCCCAGTTTGCGCCTGTGTAGAAAACTTGGGACTAACTCTATTCTGTTTGCCGTTTAAACGTTTCAACTCAGGAGGCTGACAAGACAGAATCAGAACAGGGAGTGGCCTAGCAGAGTTTTACAAGTAGACACCAAGCATGTGTGAGCCTGCAGACACAGGCTGCTGGGCTGGGAGGGACCCAGATACCTGGGGAAGCATGTCAGCCCTTATGTCTGGCCCCCTTGATTTGAGCTGTTCTTACTGGTTCGGGGCCAGGCTCTGTCTACCTTGCTTGCCACTCCCCAAGGAGAGAAAGTGGTTCAGAGCTGCTGGTCTTTGGCTCTGTGCATACCCCTTCCATCTAGTGACCACTGGCCAGCACACCTTTTAGTTATGTCTGAAGCCACAGAGAAAGGCGTGTCTCTTATCATCTGGACTTCAGACCAGTCTAACCACACGGAATGACAAGATGAAGTCCATCTAGGCACCAGAGAGTTTCTCGTTGCAGGTTCCCTTGAGATCAAGGCTGGTTACCCCTCTGAAGCTGTACTTCCCGTCTGTAGCCTATTCGCAGAGCCAGGTCCAAATTCTAACCCAGATCTTAGCCATCTACCCACACGGAGAAGAAACATTTGCAAAGAAGTTAGACCTCTTGGTGAATTTGGCACCTGTAAGATGAACACAGTGGTGTGGGTAGAAAGCCATTTGAGTCAATCAACCTTAGTTTAATCTTGTTATCTGAATATATTTCAGATTTTTATAAACATGTGAGCTAAGGCTGGCCGGGCAGCCCAAAACTCTTGAGTTAATTCTCTGGGGTTGAAACCTTGGGTGCGGCTGTAGATCTGGCTTGTCTCTGGGTTTCTTGTTTGTTTATAAACTGGGCTTAGGTGAGGTTTTTTTCCACTTCCCCTCCCCTCCCATCTCTCTTCCTTCTCTTATCCTAACAGTCTCATAGGTAAACTTAGGAGAAGACAAATACTTCTCCAACTGTCACCCGGGGTGCCGTAAAAGAGGCATTTGGACAGCAGTTCTGCAGGCATTCTTGTCTTTTCTCAGAGTTAACACAAAGGGATTGGGGGTAGCCCCATCACCAGGGGGAAGACGGTTTTTCTTCATTTAGCTTTTAATTGCTTTCTTTCACTTTTATGTATAAAAGATTGTCCATTTAATTAACTCAAGAATGCAATTTCAAAACCACTAATGCTTTACACATGATAGCTTTTAAAATAAAAGTAGCATTCTAATATTGCATAATGTTTTTCTCTCCTAACACGCCTCTCTGCGCCACCCTCTACCCCGCCCGCCTGTATTAACCTTTAACAGTGCAGGATTGTTAGAAGAAAAGGCTGTTCCTCTTCTTGATAGGGGGGTATCTCTGATTCCACTCTGTCTTCATTAAAAGAAAAAGATAACTACATTATTATTATTATTATTATTATTATTATTATTATTATTATTATTATTATTTTGTGTGTGTGCATGTGGGTAGGTGCACACACCATTTGTCACTATGAGGGTCCAAAGATCAAAAACCTCAGGTTGTCAGGCTTGGCGGCAGGTGCCTTCGCCTGCTAAGCCATCTCATATTGGCCCAGCTCTCCTCTCCTCTTTCCTGATGGAAGAGAGATCCAGTTCCTTCTTATCTCTCCTTACTCCCTTATCGCTTTAAAAAATGTTGTGAATGTCTCAAGCCCTTGGCATTTTTTAAAAACCATTTTTGATTAGTGTTTGGTCCTTGTCCTTGCTAGTCCTGCCTGCAGCCTCTTCCTCTTCCTCCTTTCCTTCCTCCTCCTTCTCTTTCCTCCTTGTCTTCCTTTTTTTCTTTTCCCTGCCTCCTTTTAAGGCAAGATCTTACACAAGGTCCAGTCTAGCTTGGAACGATTATAGACAAGAGCCCTGCAAACCTTCCTTCCCTGAATCTGTCCCCAGTGCCCGGGTGCTCCCTCGGATCGCTGGTGTGTGCCACAGTGTCTACCTCATCCAAGACCTTACAAGTCGCTCATGGAGCCCAGCCCTTCTACCTCTGACCTCCCTCAAACGGTTGCATCTTGCAGCCAGACTTGGGAAGGGGCAGGGTGCAGAGGGAGTAGAATCTTGGTCTTCTTGCAGGGATCCCAGTGCTGAGGATACCACCTTGCTTGGCTTTCGCTTTTTTTAAAATGAGAGATAGATAAGCCCATGGAGTCCCTGACAGGACAGTGACTTAGGCAGAGTCCTGCTCCCCAACTTCCAGGGTCCAGGTGGGATCCCATGACGTAAGTGCTCCCTGGAGCACCCAGGGCTCAGCATTCTACTTGCCTGCAGCAGCTGCTGCTTATTTCTGACAGTGCCAAGAAAACAACATTTTAAACCTAAGGACACACGATGAAACCTTTCAAATCTAGGCTGTTGTAATGCTCGTCGTCTTCTTCTGTCCCTCCAGGAGGGGAAATTCAGTGGTTGCTGTGGGTAGGATCCACCTTGCAAAGGAGCCCTTTTCTTTTGAGGTGCCTTTTCTCTAAAGCATATGGCATTGTCCAGCCAATCAGTGTGGTCTCTATGCTGTATTTTCTCAAGAAGAACGATTGAGCAGCTCGTAGATGTTAACTAAACGACTTTATTTTTTCTTTCACTGGGGTAGGGATCTGGCCAGTGCTTTCCCTGCGCTAGGTGACACGGATGCCTTGGGAGAATCCTGTGCTTTCCCTGCGCTAGGTGACACGGATGCCTTGGGAGAATCCTGTGCTTTGGATTTTGTACCTTGATGGCAAAAAGGGACTCACAACAAATGTTTTCTGATGAGGATCGGGACTATGGTTGGGTATGTTGCGGGTAGCTAGTGACAGCCTACCCGTAGATAATGGTTTTGTTGCTATTCAGGTTGTCGCTGTCCCCCGTTTGTAGAGAGCGGATTTTCAGATTAACCTGGTATGAATTTGATGAGAGATTTGAGAGTCATGGTTTCCCCTAAAGCCTGCCCTCCTCAGAATGAGATCTCCATCTCCTCTCACCTGTGTTTTTACAACTATTGCTGCTTTGTCCTTAGCAAATAGTCACTGTAGAAAAGGGGAGAATTTTGCTTGTTTTCTGTGAGCCAAAAGGCTGGCGGGAACCGGGTGTCTTGATCATTCATCAGTTCCCAGGTTTAACTCATTGAGCTATTTAAACTTGGGTGTGTAAGACAGCAGCCCCGAATGGGCTTTTTGGTGCCAGCTTCAGCTCTGGGACCCCAGGTTCTGACAGAGGAGACACAGAGCAGCTGAATGTACAAAACCTTCCCTGCCATTAGAAAGCTGTGCCTGAGTCTTGTGCCTTGGGACTTCGAATACCCACCATCTCCAGCCTCTTAGGTCCTTTTTCTTTAAGCAGACAGACAGACAGACAGACAGCCCAGTGTGCACATGTGAGCTAACGTCTCTGACTGCTGTGGTGGCCACAGCATCTGAATTTTATAGACTTAATGACCCTACACTTACCAGCAGGTCTGTGTATTGCTCTCTGCCTCTTGATTTTGGAGGGAGTTCCCTTTAATATTGTGGTGAAACTTGGCACTCCTGAGATACATGAGCCATTAGGAAATTGTCAGTGGGGTTTGATGAAGGGTCACGGAAGAGGTGGCTCCTTTCTTCCTTAGATCTGGAGAGGCAGCCACACTCGGCCTCTAAACTAAGGGATCAGACACGTGGCTTCATTCAGGTCTCCAGGATAGGTTTCAGCATCTTTTGTGACAGATGAGAAACTTCATTTCTACTGCTGAGAAGTTCAAAGTGGTTGGACATTAGCCTATGTTTTGAAGTTGGTAGCTAGAATTGAGACTTGGGGGTTTTTGATTGCTTAGTCTATCCGTGGAATGCATGCTTGTATTCTCCCTCGATATTGAGATGGGCAGACTAGAGTCCAAGGCAGGGCTCCCCTTATCATGATTCTTCTCTCCCCGAGTTGGTGGCAGTGGGCTGCAGACTAGATACAGCTTGCTTGCCACTAAGTAGCAGCCTTGGGCATCCTTTTTTTAGAGATCTCTGTTAATCCGGATTTTAAACTTTCAGAATGGTTCAGAATGAGTTGGAGTTCATTAAGATGAACACATTTTAAGATAGACTTTAGCTTGGAGAGTAATAGCAAGAGGAACTGGGTCAGGGAGTAAGACAGACCCAACTTCTCAAGAGTTGCACTTACACGTTTTAGCAGTAGCTAGCTATGAGTGCAGCTTGGCCCTCTTCTGAAGTTACATTGTTTTTAAGGACCACTCCCCTGGCTTTGGTGAATGAGACTGTAGGAGGGTCTCTGAGGTACACTGGTTAAGATTACAGCTGTCGGGGCTGGTGAGATGGCTCAGCGGGTAAGAGCACCCGACTGCTCTTCCGAAGGTGATAAGTTCAAATCCCAGCATCCACATGGTGGCTCACAACCATCCGTAACGAGATCTGGCGCCCTCTTCTGGAGTGTCTGAAGACAGCTACAGTGTACTTACATGTAATAAATAAAATAAATCTTTAAAAAAAAAAGATTACAGCTGTCGGGGTGAAACCATCGTCACAGAGCTGTGTGAAGGAGCTAAGACATGCCTTTTACTGTGAGTGAAGTCTCTAGTCTTGTTTGTCAAGAGTCCCAGAGAACGATAGCTTACAGCTGGCCATAGATAAAGACCTTACTCGATCCCTGGGCCTGAAGCACGTTTATTACTATTTCGAAATTTGCATTTGGACTGTCACTATATAAAAATAATTCTGGGAGCTGGAGAGATGGCCCAGCAGTTGAGAACACTCACTGTTCTTGCAGATGACAGCAGTTTGGTTCTCAGCACCTACACTGGGTAGCTCACAATGGCCTATAACTCCATCTCCAAGGGATCTGGATCGGGCACCCTCTTCTGGCTTCAGCAGGCACCCCCGACAGTGTACACACACACGGGGGCTGGGTGAGAGATCCCAACACATATACATAAATAGATAAGAATAAGAGTCTAGGGAGATGGCTCAGTGGTAAAGAGCACTTGCTGCTCTTGCAGAGAACCCAAGTTCAGTTTCCAGCATCTGCATGATGGTTCACAACTGTCTGAAACCCCAATTCCAGAGAATTTGACATCTTCTGGCTTTCATGGGCACTAGATGCGCTCATGGTACATATTCGTGCAGATATACAGACAAAACAGTCACGCACATAACAGTAAAAAAGTATATCCCTAAAAATAATTAAAAGAATGTTCTCTCAGGTAGGCAACCTTCACAGCAAATTGTGTTAACTGTGCTCGGATCCTTGACTCTTAACTAGAAAGAGTTTTTGACCAGACTCTGGGGGAGGAGGTTTCTTGCCTTTCAGATGTTCCCTTAACTCTCTTCCTTAACTCTCTTTCTTTCTTCTCTTTCTCTCTCTCTTTTCTCTTTGCTTCATCGGTGGGCCTGTCCCGCTACGGGTGTGTGAAGAGGGCAGGCATATTATGCTAACCCATGTGTTCAGCTTAATTTAGCTAAACCTCGCACTTTAAGAGGTGGCTCGGGCACAGGAAGTAGAAGAGATTGAGCACCCTCTCATCTTTAGCATGTCTCTTTTTTTTCTCCAGTAAGGTTCCTTGGTCCTGTCAGTAGCTCTTCATCTAAGTGTGACAACTATCCAGGGAACGTTGTTCTTTGTCTCCCAGGTTTCTTTTGCCCTGTGGAAAATGGCTTTCTAGAAGTCATGGCTGGCTTGTGGTGAGGTCAGACTGTTGTGCCTTGAGGTGTAACACCATCGACTCAGCCCTGTCTTTGGTTAGGGAAGATATGTCTGTCTCTTTCTCTGGCATTTCGGACTCTCTGACCCAGCCCATCTCTCATGACTAGTGACCCTCATCTGGAGACACTTGGGACTTGAGGGTGATGGAATTGCCTGAGGCAAGGGTTGGGGAGCACAGGGACACCCAGATGTTTGCATAGTTTCTCCGCTGCCCTGGTTAGGAATGTATTTCCTCAGGATGGGTTGCGGCCTTGAAGTGAGCTGACGAAAAACATGGAGACTGTTTCACCTCGGAATACCATGGAGAGGGTTTGAGAGAAAGGCTTAGGAGTGTGTGGGGTGGGGTGGGGGAGAGGAAGGGCAGAGTAGGGGGAGAGGGAGGCCCCAGGACTGGCTTCTGAGACACAGCAGTCCAGGGCGTGTGGCTTCCACTGCTTTCAGCAGAAATAGGCTTCACAGAGGTGACGAGGCGTGCGTTGGACTGATTCTCTCTGGGAGTGGCACCCAGGCAGTGTCATGTGTTGGGGTAAAATATGGAAATCCTGGTTCAGTTGGCTGACTGATTAGAATCTTTAGGGAAACTGATGTGTCTTTTAAAAAGCCTCTGTGTGTGTGTTTGTGTGTGTGTGTGTGTGTGTGTGTGAGAGAGAGAGAGAGAGAGAGAGAGAGAGAGAGAGAGAGAACATGTGCTTGCCATACATAAATACTTCTGAAAAGCACATACTCAGGGACTTCAAAGTCCTTCAGCTTTATCTCCTCATAATAAACACTTAAAAAAATGATCCTTTGGGGGAGATGGGCTCTCAGAAAATGGGGCAGAGTAAGTGTGGGGGATTGTGGAGGGTATGTGTGAGTGCTGTGGAGGTACTTTGACTCTTTGTTGGGGACCCCCAATGCCATGGAAAACTAGACTCTCTGGCTGGCTTTCTTCCATTTTTCCTTTTCCTCTGGGAAGGGCTCAGGCTTCCTTGGTGATTCTGAGCTACAGAGTGGTGTATAAAATGGTTACACAGGACAACCTACATGAGCACCCCAAAACATGAAGCGCTTCCTTGGTTTCCATTCCACCTGGATGTCATCCTCTCTTCCTAGGGACTCAGGGAGCACTCTGGAGTTGGCAGGGAGCACGCTGGAGTTGGCAGAGTCCAGGGCAGCAAACTTTCAGGACTTTTGTCAGCTCATATGAAAGAATGTGTGGAGATGCCAAGGCTGCTGGGTTGATTTCACTGACACAGATTCTAAGCAAAGGGATGGGCATCAGGGAGAGGCCATGGGTGTGGGAAGGGGCCGCAGCCTTCCTGTCTTCTCTCCTGGTGCCTTCAGATCTTGATGCTCCAGTGTGCCAAGGAGGGGAGATGTAAACAATTCCAATTGCCTCCAGGATGCAGCATCTAATCTAAACATGATTAAGCTGATTTGATTTTATAGATTGGAATTTCTAAGTGATAGAAACGGATGAGGTTAATGTGAAATATTTACTTAATAAAAAGGCTCATTACCTGGTGCTGAAGGGTACAGGGATAGAGATTCTGGGTAACGCGTTTGATCTTTTGGAAATGAAGTTAGATGCAAGTTTTCTTGGTAAAAACTGAATTCTGTGATCTTGTTTTTACACATGCTGTGCTTAAATATTAACACCAATTGAGCAAATTGCCTTTTAACTGCCTTTATTTGCTTTCATTAACAGTATAATTTAAAAGCTCAAGAATTTGCATGGAACCTGTTGTGCATGTTGGGGTGGAGGAACTATTCATAAATTAATTAATTGTGAGAACATTATCTTTTAAGGAAGGTCACCAGACACTAGGCCAGTCTTTGAAAAGCAGTGACGTGTGTTTTATTAGTTTTTGGAGACATCATGTACTTTTGGCTTAGAGGGGGAGGAGGGAAGGGGGAGGAAGGGAGGAAGAGAGGGAGAAAGAGATGGGGGGTGACACTTGGCTGGATCAAGAAAAATTTTAATGACTGGGCATGTTTTAAGTTAAGTTGACTGAACCTAATTACACTGTAGTTTTAGAGAGCTGAAGGCAGTATCATTGGTGTTTAAGCACCAGTTTGAAAATGAAAGCCAACCTCTATAATTGGCTGAGCTCCCTAAACTCTCTATCTCTGTCTACCCTCTCAACCCTCTTCCTGTCCTTTCCTCACTCCTAGACCGGGAAGAGGGAGACCCTGCCAGCACTGCCCGTCATCATGGCATGGTCCTCCATCAGGGACAGCTCATGGGACTGTTCTTGCATGAAAGCACTGTAAATATCTTGAGATCTGCACCGTCCCCTGACCTCAGTTGCTTCCTTCTGGACAGATGTTCCTGTGGTTGAGAACCTTGGCCAAAACAAACGCCATGAATGGGATGAGGAGACCACTGTGTCCTAGGGAGGCCAGGAGCCCTGCCTCAGGTCCTCTGGGGGTTGACACATGCTGTTCTGACACCCCTGTTTGGACAACACGTCCCTGTTTCACCCTCCATTCACATTTCTCCTGTCTTCTCTTGGTGCTGTTGGCGGTTTTCCTAATTAACTTAATCTGTAGTCTACCTTTTCTGGGTCTGCAGATGCCAGAATGCTGAATTTATTTATTTTGAGTGTTTTTGTTGGCTACTGCGGAGACACATTCTTCCTCCCGTGCCCCCCTCCCCCAGAGCCCTTAGACCCTCTTTGAGAAAGAATCCCTTGTTTTCATCTGTCAGATGTGTTATTTTTAGGGGAAAGAGAGGAAAATATTTTAAATAGTATATATTTTAAAAGCCATATACAAAAGTTAAGGAATACAGGGGGAAAATGGGAAAAACAGACCTCCCTCCCTTCCTTCCTTCCTTCCTTCCTTCCTTCCTTCCTTCCTTCCTTCCTCCCTCCCTCCCTCCCTCCCTCCCTCCCTTCTTTCCTTCCTTCCTTCCTTCCTTCCCTCCCTTGCTTTTGTTATGTTCTGTGGTTTGTTTGTTTGTTTGTTTTAAGGGAATTGCCCTGTAGTCTAGGCTGACGCTGAGCCCACAGAAGTCCTTCTGCTTACGTTTTCAGAGTGCCAGAACCCCATACCTGAGTCTCGATGCCTGCTGTCTAGGGGTTAGTCTGTCACCTGCCCAGTGCTTAGGAAAGTATTTTCCTGGTCTGTTACTTTACAGTTTTGATTCTGGGTCATTTTATATAACAATCTTACTCATTTAATGCAAAAAGTGTCACAGTGAGGTTTGTAGAATGGGTAATACAAAGCCTACGATGATCACAGTTTAGAATTAGAATCTGGGAAGAATATTTGGATGAGAGGAAGAGAAGGATGAAAACAGGAGGAGGGAGTGTGTGTGTGTGTGTGTGTG
>LR749758.1:1417305-1631795 GCA_902729485.2 Mus minutoides
TGTGTGTGTATGTGTGTGCATGTGCATGTGTGAGTGTGTGTGTGTATGTATATGTGTGTATGTGCATGTGTGAGTGTGTGTGTACATGTGTGAGTGAGTGTGTGTGTGTGTGTGTGTGCATGTGTGAGTGTGTGTGTATGTGTGTGTATGTATGTGCATGTGTGAGTGTGTGTGTATGTGTGTGCATGTGTGAGTGTGTGTGTATGTGTGAGTGTGAGTGAGTGTGTGTGTGTGTGTGTGTGTGTGTGTGTGTGTGTGAAAGAGAGAGCACACATGTATCTGAACCATGTGTGTGTCAGAGAGAGAGCAGGAGCACGAGCACATGCGCATGTGGTGATATGTCAGAAGGCTGTTTTCTCCCATAAAAGCTATCCTTTTTTGAGGACCCCTGGCCAGAGTTTAGCTTGTATCTAAAGCATGTGGGTTTCCATATTCTGAGACCCGTCCTTGAGCTGCAGGTCTAGAAGGCCACTCCCTCCCAGCCTTGAGGCCTTGCTAAACTGCAGTCTCTAAAATGTTTCTGAGGGTACCTCCTGCTTTATGCCAACAGTACGTCTGTGAGTCTAACCCTCCTCCTTTGAAGGCTACTTGCCATCTCTTTTATTTGGGTGCTCCACTATCTCTGCCAGCCATATTTCTTACCCAGTTGGTTCTTCACCATCTCTATCAGCTAGCTATTAAGTCACTAAGACACCAGCAAGATCAACTCATCCACCCTTCTCTCCTGTTCTCTCTTTTTCCGAAGCCAACACTGCAGGTATTGGGCCATGAGTTAGGTTTAGATAATTGGCTTGGAAACCAGCTGGAGTTGTGGGAAGGAGGAAAGGATGAGTGCCAAGCGAGAAAGGATGCTAGAGTGGTAAGTGTTGTGCTCAGCCCCTATGATTGACCCCATCATTACGATCATTTTACAGAGGTGAGCACACCAGTTCCTCTCCCATATCTGCCTGCACTTTGCCTAGAGTTCGGCCATGTGGACAGGAGAGTCAGTCCTCACTCTTTGAGGCTATTGTTTGATTTGGATCTTGTTCAGGAACAAAGAAACAATAAGATAGAGACATTCTGCAAATGATCCTTCTGGGTTATCTTGTCACTCCGTTTTGCATGCCCATTTTGTCCTTCCTCTGATCTTGGCACAGTTATCCCCAGAGTTGACTCTATGGTGAGTGTTAAGGTGGCTATGTTGGCTAGATAGACATCCAGTTTGTCTTCAGCTGAAGCTTGCCTTCCGTTCTGCTTGTATGTACATCCATCCTTTCACTCATCTAGTCAGTCATTAACAAAACTCTACACAATTAATAGTAGCCAGATAAAACATGTTTTATACATGTTTTTACATACATGTACTTATGAATGTGGGAGCACATGGACCGTCACACATGTGTGGATGCCACGGTAGGCAGGCAGCAGTCGGAGAGCAGCCTGTGGAAGTCTAGCATGAGTTCTGGGGATTGAATCAGGTCATCAAGTTTTGGTGACAAGCACCTTTGGCCACTGAGGCATCTGCCTGTTCTTCCTCTTTGCTTTGCAGATAGAGTTTTGTGTAGCCCAGGATGGCCTCACTATGTATCCAAGGCTAGCCTTGAGTTCTTAATTCCTTCTTCTACCCCTCAAGAGCTGGGGTTACAGAGGTGTGTGCCGCCATACCCAGCCAGCTAATACTATTTCTGTCTCCATAGTATGTGTTCAGAAAATGAATCAAATTTTATTCTTTTTACAAGTAGGTAAATTTAAAATTACCTGACTGTAGTAGAGTGTCTCTGATACCTCTTTACCTCAATGTAAGGGGCCATGTATGAGTGCTTTTTGAAAGACATAACAGTGGATAAAGACTGGAAGTTGGATAATTCCAGCCAGGAGAATGACAAGTTCAAAGCTGGTGTGGGCTACTGAGTGAGTTCTAAGCCAGCCTTGTGTACTTCTGAGGCCTGACTCCAACCAAAACCACAGAGGTAGAAATGCTGTTTTGGATCACAGGGCATGGGAGAAAAACTATCTGGTCGGCTAGAGACAGGGAGCTTCTGTCTACACAGATAATTGTTCTTGATTTTTAAATTAAGAAGTTATTTGTTCGCCAGGCAGTGGTGGCGCGCGCCTTTAATCTCAGCACTCGGGAGGCAGAGGCAGGTGGATTTCTGAGTTCGAGATCAGCCTGGTCTACAGAGTGAGTTCCAGGACAGCCAAAGCTATACAGAGAAATCCTGTCTCAAAAAACAAAACAAAACAAACCAGAAAACAATAAACAAAAAGGTTATCTGTTTATTTATCTATAGATGTGACTTCATTCTTAGCCCAGGCTGGCTTCAGGACTCGGGGCTCATCTGCCTTGGCTGCCCAGATGCTGGGATTCCAGACTCGAGACACCCACACCTAGTTTGAGCTTAGTTTCTAGACCTGTTGATTGTCTGGTTATTTTTTAAATTTCTTGTAATTCACTTAGACCGTGCCTTGGCAGTGCGGTTGGCTGTGGCTCTGTGGTGGGTGGAAGCCCATGCTGATCGCAGCCACAGTGTTTTTGAGTTTGTTTCGGTTCTTATCAGAATCCTTTCCAGGAACAGAACATACTTTCCAGTACATGGGGCAGAGGTTGGAGTGGAAGTCACTGTGTCCTTGGAATGTTCCAGGCCAGAGCTCTCTTTTTCTGTGGATGTCTGTGTGAAGACAGGACAGGCTCTCAGTGCCCAGAAATACCGCATTCAGCATTCAGGGGCGGCCATTTCCTTTCTCATCCCCTTTCTTTTGTTTGGTGGGAGGGAGGAAAGCAGGTTGTGTGGGAAGAAAGTTTGTGTTTTTCACACCCCTTTGATTCCTCTCCCCTACCACCTGAACTCTGAAGCCTTTATTTCCATCCCTGGGAAAACCCCTCTAGTGAATGGAACCATTTACCTTTATACACAGAAGAGAGGGGAGAGAGTAGTTGGGACCCTGTGCAGGTCCTCAAACAGTTAAAGTGTTTGGGGTCTGTTGCCTCTCTAGAGGTCAAAGGTGAGACAGACTTTTTGTTGGTGGCCACCCCCCCTTTAAAACTCCTTTTCCTTGTTATCTCAACTCCCAAATGTCAGCTTTGATGTCTATTGTTGGAACTTCAAGAGGATTCTTAGCACATCAGCAGGTGTTGGTTTTAGTGAGCGGGCGGAGAGTTCCACATTCTTGGGGGCAAAGAGATGGATCCCAGCACATTCCTACCCCAAGAGCAAAGCTCCCGTTGTGTGTGTGGGGGGGCCCTCCCAGGGTGTACTTGCAGAAGACCTCTCTGTTCCTGATAGGTCTGGATAGTCGGTGGCACTGGGTTCCTTCTTCCTTTCCAGGCCTGTCCAAAGGGATCTGTCTTTAAGCTGCGGAGCAGCTGAAGGGAGGTCGTCTAACAACCACGCATTAAGATTTCATTAATCAAAGACACTTCCATCGCCCTTTTACAGAAACACAGCTACTTTGGCTGTCCTCTGCTGACAGCCCGATAATTTGTCTTTCCCCAAAGAGGGGAGGGGAGAGGGACAGGGACAGAGAAGCACACAGGGGTCCTGCTCACAGAAAAGGCTCCCCCATGCCAATTCCTGGCATGCACATGTCGGTTCACAAGTTGAGTTTAGCGATCTGCACTCTAGACTCACATATACAGTCAAAGCCGTGGGCAGCCAGTCACATCCCCTTGCCCCACGGCTCACACGGTAAGCCATCACCCCAATTCTAATACTCCACGCACAATAAACGGGCTGGCTTTGCCTTATTGCAAAGAAGTGCTTACCCCTGAATCCCAGCTCCATGATGTGCTGATACTGGGATGACCGTGTGTGTGTGTGTGTGTGTGTGTGTGTGTGTGTGTGTGTGTGTAATGGATGGTCGGGGCCAGGGGAGGGGTGATGGGAACAGTGGGGCCTAGGAGCTACTGATTTGAAATGTACAGTCTTCCCTTTCTACTTTACAGAGAGGTTCACGTGCATGGAGACATCTGACCTTCTGTAACTCTTGGTCCAGGATGTGGCTATATGTACATTTAATTACCTCCCATTGTCTCCAGAGTAGGTGATGGAACGCTGCATATGCTGCTGCTGCTGCCCCCGTTGCTGCAGCCCCCCCGCCGCCACCACTGCCACCACTGCTGCCTCCTCCTCCTCCTCCTCCTCTTCCTCCTCCTCTCTTTTAAGGTCTCTGAAAAAGGGAGTAGCTTTGAATTTATTTTGTTGAACTCATCAGATATTTTCCATATACCCCTTAGATACATTTGACTTTGTTGAGAGACCTGCAGGTGAGGGGGGTATAAGTTGTTTCTGAGCTCTTTGGGGGCTAGAACCATTACACAATTAGCCACCATAAAAGATGCAATTTAGGAAAGTCAGTGGGGGCTGCAGGAAGGACAAGACCCTTTCCATCTGGCTGAAGTGCTCAGAGAGCATTTATTTACTCCTCCTGCCTGTGTACCAGTAGAGATCTGAAAATCTAAAAACTTGGTTCTTGTCTCCAAGAATTTAATTACGTAGCAGAGAGTGTAGCCGTGGAAGTGTAGAAGAGACATTGGTGGTATAATCTAGGGGGAAATGAAGAAAGAATGATGTTTGGTGGAAGCAGAAAGGAAATAGCACTGTCCGTTTGAGGAGGTGCTGTGGAGTAGTGTGCTGGGATGGTATCTAAGCAGGGTTCTCAAGGACAGATGGGAGAAATTGATCACCCAGGAGGGAAGACGTTCTAGAAGAGACAGCATGTGCAAAGGCCCTGAGCAGGACAGAGAACTGAACTCTGGTGTCTTCACTGTGCCTCCAGAGGTGGAGTGAGGCAGAGAGCAGGGGCTGGAGGTGACGCCGAGCTTGTCTGCAGGTCTCCCGTGCCCAGCAGAGAGGCCTGCACTGTATGTTTGGAGAAGACATTGAAACGGTTTTATCAAGGAAGCGAAATAGGAGAAAGAGTGTCCTAGTGAGAACCGCTCTGAGAGCTGACTTGAGGATGAGGATGTGGGGCCATAGGGGCATCGCTGGGAAGCCGGTTGAGCAGTTTGGGTGAGCCGAATGATGGCAGTGGCAAAGGAGATGGGGAGAGGACGATGGAGGACGGGGTGGAGGGTTGGCAGGTACAGGGAGGTCATAGAGAGTAGACAGAGAGACTTATAAGCTGTTAGCTCCTAAGTCCGTAGGGAGATAAGTTTGTAGATGTTCTGGGTAGGAAGACACTGGGACATGGTGTTTAAGGACGTCTTAGAAAAAGCTTACATGGGGGCCTTTATACTTTCAACAGGTCTTGAGGGGGAGGTGTGTGTGTGTGTGTGTGTGTGTGTGTGTGTGGTGTGGTATGTGTGTTTGTCTCTATGTGTGGGGTGTGTGTGTTACTGTATTGTGTGTGTGTGTGTTTGTCTCTATGTGTGGTATGTCTTTTTGTCTGTGTGTGTGTGTGTGTTGTGTCTATTCGTATGTGTGTGGTGTGTGTTTGTATGGTGTGGATCTGTTAGTGGGGTGTGTATCTCTGTGTGTGGCATGTGTGTGTCTCTGTGTGTGGTGTGTATGTTTGTCTCTGTATGTGTGGTTTGTGTGTGTTTGTCAGTCTCTGTGTCTCTGTCTCTGTGTCTCTGTCTCTCTGTGTCTCTGTCTCTCTCTCTCTCTCTCTCTCTCTCTCTCTCTCTCTCTCTGTCTCTCTGTTTTTCTCAATTGCTTTTCCACTTATTCTCTCACTGAATCTGGAGCTTACCAGTCCAGCCCAGCTGCCACTACTGGGTAACAGGAGTGTGCCCCCACAGCTGACTTTTTAACATAGGGACTCCCAATCTGAATTCCTTTCTGAAGCGTACAAGACAAACACTTTACCAACTGATCCATCTCCACAGCTTCAGGAAAGATATTTGACAAGAAGAAGAAGACGTCAGCCTACAGATCCAGTTGTATTCACTGACTTCAGATGATATTTTCAAGTGAATACGAACAGAAGTATCTTAATTCCACAGCAGAAAACAGTCCTCTGGAGTTGCTTGAATCATGAGAAGTGTTTTCATCAAAGCCTTTATTCATGGGTGTGCTGA
This sequence comes from Mus minutoides, assembly GCA_902729485.2. NCBI lineage: Eukaryota > Metazoa > Chordata > Mammalia > Rodentia > Muridae > Mus > Mus minutoides. The sequence continues at coordinate 1,423,307 of LR749758.1, forward strand.
CATCTGGGGAGCGGAGATAGATGTTTTCCTGAGGTCCAGACTCCTGAGCCATGAGCTCGTCCCTCGATCCTAATTAATCCTTTGTAGTTAGTGACTGATGAAATCACGGCTCTATGAAATTTTAATCCTCGCTGTGTGCTCGCAAACTGACTTTATCACAGGTCCCCAGGTGTGTGTCAGAAATGAGTAGTGGAATCCGCTGCATATTTGATTGCTTTGTAGAATCTACTGGATCTGGAGAAAACAGGGTGGAGAACTAGAAGGTTGTTTTATTTCTGTGGCCTTGCCTAACAGTTAGATGTATATCATGCGATCGTGGCCACTGTAGAGTGAGCAGTTAGCTGTAATAGCTTACCCGAGGAAACCGTGAGCGCAGGGAGACAAGGTAGCTGGAACCTGGGCCTTGGCACCCAGGGCTTCTTCCTCTCCCCCTTTGCTGGGATGCAAGGTGGAAAAGTGAGTGGAGCAGGGGGTGGGGCGGATTCAGAGGCGACTAGTGCTCCTGATACAAGGAGGGGGCATGGCTCCGTGCTGTGACCACATGCTCTGGCTTTCCCACTACCTCAAAATGGTGAGCTCTGCACTGGAATAGCAAGAATGAGGGCTGTACACGTTGCTCGGAGGGTAGCTGGGTTTGGATGGATAGTTCAGGTTGGCCTTGGTGACATAGCATTTAGGGGCAGTTGTATAGCTGGGCATGGCTATGTTCTCAGGGGTTACTCTCCACCACTACCATCCAACCCCCCTGTGGCAACTCTGGAATTACCTGTTGGATTTCTCACCAAGGAACTCTTCCTGGGTCTCCTCTAAGTCGGCATGTGCTGCACCAGCCCCGTCCTTTCAAGAGAACTGACAGGCAGATGCTTTTGTGCAGTGTGAGATTCCTGAGGTGTAGAGTTAGAAGCCTTGGTGACAGACTCCTGGTTCCTCCGTGATCAGTGGAAAGCGACTGTTTTGGGAGGGGTTTGCAGGGAAGGGAGGTGAGTAGCTGCTCTCAAGCACCATATATGACAGCCCCGTACAAAAAGCCAGATTCCAACGAAATCTGAATACAGGTGCTAGAAGCTCAGAACGGTTATGTGCCTCTCTTGGTGTCACACAGCTAGGAAGCAGTGGGGCTGGTGTCTAGTTTCTGGGGACCTCACTCTTTCCACTCCTGTGGAAGGAATATTCATCCTTTTCTGGCATCTCCATGTGAGGGCAGTTATCACAGCTAGGCTTTGTCACTGCAGGCAGGCCTTTCTTTGCAAGAGGATTTCTCAGAAAGCAGATTGCAGTTTTCTAACAAACATGAAGGACAGAGTCTGCTGAGGAGGGCTGAGCCTGGAGGAGGGTGCTCTAGGTGGTCTCTCAGGACCTTCCCAGGAGAGAATTCTGTAAGGGGAGAAGTGAACCATTCCCTCTGATCTTGTAAAAGTGGTTGCCTGAGGCCAGTGAGCACCTGCTGGCACTTTCCCTGCAAGGTTCCGGGAGGCCATTAGAGCCACACCAGGCCCCTCTCTAGAGTGTATACAGGCCCCTAAGGCAGAGTCAGTGGTCCAGACAGGGAGGGACCAGGAAGAGAGCCTTAGGCCTGGAGCTGATCAGGTTCAAGAGCAGCTTAGACCAGATTTCACCAGCTCTCCCTCACCCCTTTCGCATCTCCCCACTACTTTCTCCCACACTGTAAAGCCATTCATCAACTTGACTTCACCACATTCTGTATCGCCTCCTTGGAGGTCATGGCTTCTTATTTAGTAACCCTCCACTGCAGTCTCTGGTACAGGAGAGTTTCTCTTCTAACCCGTCCCAAGCACTTGGGGCTTTTCCCCCCGTGTTGCCGGCTTTTGGGTTCTTCTCTGTGCCTTCTCTTCATTTCTTTGGATGCTTTCTTTTAAATTTGGCCAAGCTGCAGGGCAGCAGTGTCATATTCAGAATTGGATCAGGACCCATTGAGGCTCTGAAGGGCTTTTGGTGAGCACTGTAGCCCGTGATGGTTCTGTCTCAGGCGATGTGATTTAAGTGGAACACGAGAGGTGTTGTAAAAGGTCCCTGTGCCCTTTTGCAGCCTTCTGTTCACCTTAGGACTCTCTGTCTCTCTCCTAGGAAGCCACACAGCATTACTCTTTCCATGGATATTGCCTCCATTGGCCAGGCCTGGTTGGGCAACCAAAGCTCCATGGTTGAATGCTTTGAAAGAAAACAGGGGCACCTGTCTAGGATGCCCAGTTACAGTCCTGTGAAATACCCCTGGCTCGTGTTGAAACTACAGAACCATATGGAATCTTTGGGTACCAAATTTTCTCCACATTTCATGGTCCTGGGAAGGGAGATCTTCAGTGGATGTCTTTCTTAGGAGACATATATTGATTGATTTTTCCAGAGCAGCACACACTCTTGACTTATAGGGTCTTCTGATGATGGCCATTGTACAAGTATTCTTGATGTAGCTAATTTAAAGCTGCCGATTGTGGGTTTGCTAAGACAGTCTAGAGTCCATGTGTCCAGTTTTGTAGGTAGGAGCCTCTGACTGCCACCATCAAAGCCCTGACAACCCTAGATGGGCACCAAAGTGGAGGTCCAGCCCTTGCTGGCCTGCCAGAAAGATAGGATGTTACCTGGGGAAGGTCACTTTTCCTCCTAACCAAAACTCAGAATCCAAACCTGTGTCCTTTGTCTTTGCCTTTGCTTTCTTTCTGGTCCTTGGCTCTGGTGAGCACCGTGGAAATCAACAAAGACCACTGCTCATTGCTGACATTAGTTGGTTGGTTCTATCTGTCCATAGTTTGATTCGCTAATCATAGCCATAGCCCTAGAGATGAGGAGTGTTCCATTTCTATTTTATAGATGAGGTAACCGAGGCACAGGCTAGAGAAGCTGTTCCTTCACAGTTGGACAGTCTTGATGTCAGGGTGAAGCTTTGAAGTCAGCAATGGCTGATTTTCACATCCCAAACCATCCCCAGTACATTCCACTGTGGCATTGCATGGACTTGTACACATTTCGACCTTCCTCCCAAGACAAGTGCTTCTAGCATGACCTTTGCTCGTGTTGGGAGCTCTTCATTTTGGACTGTCACAATGGATTCTTTGAGGAGTGAAGTGTCATGACTCCCATTTAGGGCAAGTCTGGCTCTAGGGTTCGGGCTCTCCTCTAGCATGGTTCCTAAGCCCCGAGTCCACAGATTTCACGGAGTCTGAAATGGCTGCTTCCTTCATAGACACTGGGTTTGCCTGTTCCAAAAATGGTGATTTCTATAGCAACCATTTATTCTAGCAGATGTGTGCCTGGTAGGGTTGGCAAGAAGGGTGGGATCAAAAATGGAAACGGCCTTTTATTCTTCACTTCCTGAGCGTGTGCCCTGTATATGAGACAAACAGAAGGAGAAACATGGCATCCTTTTAGCCTGTGTAACATATAGGGCCCAGCACAAGAGGATCTGTTGCTTAAAGCTGGTTTCTGTCTGTAGCTTAAGCTGGGCTGTGCTTGCTGGTGGAACTTTCTTTGGCAGGCGTTCACGTTGGTTCCAATTCAGTGAACGTCTGTCACTTCAGTTTCTGCAAAATGTAGACATTTATCATGAGGTGGTTAATAAATTCGGAGGGCACAGTAGCTAAAGATCCGCAAAGTCTACCATAGTGTGTACTAGCCAGGCTCTCGGGATGTAGGTTGTAGGTTGAATTCTGTGCATACATATGTCTAGCTGAAGCCAAAATAAAAGAATCTGTTGTCATAAAACAAAAATTTCTTGGAGCCCAGGGGCAAGAAAACAGTCCTCCCTTGAAAGGTGAGAGAACAGAATTACCATCTAACTGTTGGAAACGTTCTTTCTAGCCCTGCTCAGTTTATGCATCCTGCTTAATTTTCATAGATTTTTTTTTTGTGGAGTGAATCCAAGAATGGCCTTCCCAGGACTTCCAGGTGCACAGGTGACAAGGTTAGGCTCAGCTGTCCATGTTTTCTAGAATCTCAGACTTGAGAGAACATTCTGTCCTCTGCAGCTGGGCTAAGTGTCCACACTTGGCCAGTTGCTCAGCGAGGCTTTGTAGTGAGGACCATGGGTGTGGTCTGCTCAGACTCACACAAGAGAGCTTCATGGCATGACTTATCCAAGAGAAATGTACTTCCAACCAGTTTTAGTGGTTGGATTTCTGAGGTCAGCGTGCTGAAGCCTTTCTATACAGGGTACTCCTTCTGGCTTGTCTTCCCTGTGTACTCACTTGGTGGGGAAAGAGTTAAGAGGATTCTCTCTCTCTCTCTCTCTCTCTCTCTCTCTCTCTATCTATCTCTCTCATTTTTTGAGACAGGGTTTCTCTGTGTAGCCCTAGCTGTCCTGTCCTGGAACTCAACTCTATAGACCAGGTTGGCCTTGAACTCAGAAATTCACATGCCTCTGCCTCCCAAGTGCTGAGATTAAAGTCATGGGCTGGCCACCACTGCCTGGCTTCTTTTGGTCTCTTGAGGTCTCCTCCTCCTCTTCTTTTTGAGACATGTTTTCTGTACGTAGCCCTGGCTTGCCTGAGACTGAGATTATAGTCATATGATCATACTACAATACCAGGCCGGGAAGCGGGATGTAGGGTTGGAGGGTGTCTCTTTTTATAAGGACACTAATGTTAGGACCTTTCTTTAACCTAATTGCTTCCTTATAGGTAAGTCGCATCCCGTGTTATTTGTGAGATTAGGCTTTCAGTATACTAATTTTAAGGATACACAGTTTAGTTCACAGCAGTTCTATAGTTTAAAATGGCTACGAGGATCCTCCCTTGCCTTTTGTGGATTGGAGGGGGTTTACAGTGTCCCCTGAAAGGAGTCCACCACAAATAGAAAGGATGAATGTGCTACAAGAAAATCCTGGATGCCAGATTGGAGTCTCAGCTATCTTTTTTCTTCCCTCCTTCCTCCCCCACCTCTCTTCGATATTCTGTAGCCCCCACTAGCCTGGTACTCACTGTGTAGTGTAGCTAGGTTTGCACTTGCAACAAACCCCATGTCTCAGCCCCCTAAGTGCTAGGAGTATAGTTATGTGTCCCTGTGCCTCCTGCCTCAGCCCCCTAAGTACTAGGAGTATAGTTATGTGTCCCTGTGCCTCCTGCCTCAGCCCCCTAAGTGCTAGGAGTATAGTTATGTGTCCCTGTGCCTCCTGCCTCAGCCCCCTAAGTGCTAGGAGTATAGTTATGTGTCCCTGTGCCTGGCTTCAATCTCCTCAATTGCACTACATCTGTAGCTAATAGCTATGTTGTGTGTGTGCACACATATACATACATATATGTACATATACATACATAAAACATGTACTTACATGCTTATATGTACACATGCCTACATATCTATTTGTGTGTGTGTGTATATATATATATATATATATATATATATATATATATATTTACAGAAATATATGACTGTTTAGAAAACGATTGTTTCCAGATGCCTTTCCAGCCCATGTTTCATACTGAAACCAGCTGACCTCTTTGTTTTCCTATAAAGTTTGAAATTGAATAAAGTACATGTTTTTTACTCTCACCGCTCCCCATCATTCTCACAGCTGCCCCCCCCCCCCATTATTCTTGTTGAGCAACACCTGAATTTGCAATTCTGCCGTCGTAAGTGCTGTGTGATAGAAGATTCCTGACAATGGCCTTTAGATAAGGTTTTTAATGAAATGAGAGAGGTGGAGGGGGGGCAGAGAGATGGGGGGAGGAGGGAGGGAGGGAGGAGCTAGAGACCCCAGACTCTTGTCACCACCAGCTAAGTGGAAATATGGGCACCAGGCCGTTCCAGGGAGCCTCCTGTAGCATACGTTCTCGTGCCAGTGGATTACGTGCTGTGACAGAGACCAGATGATGAATATATTTTTAAACTTGGAAGCCATGAACCACTTATTATTTCTGAATTAGGAATCAAAACATATGAATAATCTCAACAGGGGATCAGCAGATGCAGTCTGTCCTTGGGGTCGCTTTGCTCTGGGGAGATGCTCGGGGTGATAGGGAACCAAGTCCAGCCCATCCTTCTTGGGACATGTAGGACACGGTGTGGTGTTAGCTCAATTAACCAGGCTCTGTGCGCGTGATGCAAGGTTATACTACAACCGTGACGCCTTGGGGTCAGAGCGACACTTGGAAACAAGGAGCCATCGTTATTTCTGTAACATGTTATTGTCATCAGGTATCTCGAGAAGAATATAGGATCTGGTGGCTGTGGTGACTGAAATGGCTGTGGCTTAAAATGGTGTTTTTAGATGTATCATCACACACATCTCTTACCCAATGTTTCCTTTTGCCTCCCTCTACATCTCTACCCTCCCACCCCTGTGCCCCTGCCAAACAAGATCCAGAACGGAGGTATTTTGGAATTCCATTCTTGCTAAACTCTAGGATCAAGGGCAGTTATTTAGGAAGGAGATGGAGGAAGAGGAAAACTCCCCAGGTAACCCTTTGGCCCTCCCTGTAGCTGGCCGAGCCTTCACCGTTCAGGGGCAGACAGATAAGTGTCTCTCCTAAGAGGCCTTGAAACCTGAGCTTCACCAGCCAGGAGACAGCTAAGCCAAGCCCAGCTAATGACAGTCTCCCTGTTCATAATGACTGTGCAGAGAGCACCTGTTCCAGTCTCTCACCCATTCTTCATATCCAAATACACAGTGCTTGCTACATAAGGCAACGCATAGGAGACTCATCGGTGGCAGGAGACTTTTTGGAACTGGAAAGCCAATGTGGGCTCGGTTTGCTCTCTGAAGGGAGAGGGCCAAGGGTGGGTACTAACTGGGTTTGCTTTTTCTTCTGGGCAAACCCCAGACTCTTCATTTTCTCTATCTACCTGTTTTCCAACAGGGTTTCAAAGAACGACAGTGGTAGCATCCATTTTGAGAAGCAATGCAGCATGCTTAGAGAGTTAAAGATCGCCCCTGCCTTTCTCCATCCCAACCCATTTTGTTTTTATTTCAGAATTACAGAAGAGTTTCAGGAAAATAAAAATCCAGCATGCCCGTCCCACTGCTCTCAGCCATTCCCTCTGCCAATTTGGGACATGGCAGTACTGAGCTGGTCTGCCCACCGACTTCTTTCTTGGTCATACAAGTCAAGACAGCCCTTTCCAGTAGGAGGGAGGCTGTGTTGTATGTTTCCACCTTATGTGCTAGAGAGCTTGTGCTTTCTCTTTGAGGCAGAGCCCGGGCTAGTGGGAGAGCCAAGGGTGTGCTGACTGTAGGGGTGGTCTCCATGGTTCAGAATCATTGCTTTGGAGAACTAGGTTTAGACATGACTCCAGAGAGAAAAATCACCCTGCAGTGGCATTTGGTTCTCCAACTCTCATATCAGATGCATTGTTATTTTACAAGGGGAGGGCCCAAGAGCTCCGGAAATCCTGGCCCCTGTTGTTAACCTGCTAAGTGCGTGCTCCTAGATGGGTGGCTTAGAACAAGGTACACATGGAGACTGCCCTGTTGAGGGTCCTGCCAGCTCTGAACCTCTCAGTGCAGTCTAGTGCCTTTACCTAGGAATGACTACAGCTTTTATCTAACTACCTCTGCCTGATCTGGTCTTAAGATGAAGTGAATCTAGGGTTCCGTATTGAAATATCTTCAGAGGGACCCACAAAGCCCCAGTGTGGTGGTGCAGGCCTTCAATCCCAGCGCTGGGAGACGGAGGCAGGCAAAAGTTTGTTTGGTTGGTTAGTTGGTTTTTTGAGACAGGGTTTCTCTGTGTAGCCCTGGCTGTTCTAGAACTCACTCTGTAGACCAGGCTGGCCTCGAACTCAGAAATCCGCCTGCCTCTGCCTCTGCCTTCCAAGTGCTGGGATTAAAGTTATGTGCCACCACTGCCCAGCTAGGATCTTTTGAGTTGAAGACTTGCTTGATTTGCAGAGTGAGTTCCAGAACAGCCGGGACTACAAACCCTGTCTTTAAAAAAAATACAAAACACCAAAAATACTTTCCTGTTGCTCCCGCCGCCTCTATCAGAGAGCAGCAGCCACAGCCTTGAGTTAACTCGTGGCTGTGGGCTTCAATAAGAGCAGTAAGAAGAACTCCAGTAAGCTGAGACCCAACTGGGACAGCAGCTATCTTACCAAAGCCCGTCAAGTTCAGAGGACTTGATCCGGGAAGTGCTGGTAAGTGGCTCACTGAGGAGCTATTCAAGGTGTCCAGGGACAAGCGGGTGCTCAGGTTCATCCAGAAAAGGATGGGCAGACAACATCCGTGCCAATAGGAAGCAGAAGGAATTAAACAACACATTGTCAGCTATGAGTAAGTCGCTTCCAAGAACGACTGATGGCCCTGCCCCCTCCTCAGTTAACATTTATCCTGGATGGAGGTGGGGGCTCAGGGGGAGGCAGCCACAAAACGGGGGTTTGCGAACCCCCTTCTCTTGGTTTCCTCGTATGTGGATTGATTTCAGGAACTGTGGTAGTAAAGGGCTGAGCTGACATGAAGTGGAGCGCAGTGGGGCCGCAGAAGCCTTGGGGAGGGAGCCAAGTGTGGCTGTGGGGGTGTGGCCTGGCGTGGTCTTCATCTAGGGGGTGGGGTCAGGCACCTGGGATGCTGTGATAGAGGCTAGGTGAGAGCCTGGCTGAGCGGTCTGACATGACAGCTTAGAGGGGCATTCTGAAAGGGAGGCCAGTTGGTCCTTAAGTGCACTTAGGGGGTCCAAGTCAGGTCACTGTGGTCTGAAGACCTGGTAAGCAAACAAGAGTTCTCTGCCTTTCCAGCCTGACTCCGGGTAGCAGCACTGCTCTTCCCTAAGAGCATCCACCCCAATGGTTTGAGGTGCAGCATCCTTACCTTGTCTTCCCCAGCAAGAGGAGTCTCTTAAGGCCAGGACCCTGTCTTTTTTTCCTTCCTTCAAGTGAGAAGCCAGGGAAGAGTGGCCCCTCAACCCTGTCTTGTGACCCAAGGTTAGCATCCTCCTGCAGAGGACTAGGTGTACTCCCTTGAGTCACAGAGCCCTGTGCCAGCGGTGTATCTCCATCTCAGGATGAAGGCAGGAGTGGCAGATGAGGGTTCAAATCCCTGCATGAGCTCTGTGTGGCTTCTCTTAGGGGAAGCCTGATTTACACCCCTCCCCCTTCACAGCGGCTCACAGATGAAAACCAGGGTGACCTGCCGTGCCACTGGTGTCAGAATCCCATGGGGTCCATGTATAAAACTCTCAGCCTGCTTCGATGGAGTATAATCCAAGTTCCCGGAGGTGGAAGCATAGCTGTATTGAATGAGCTTCCTAGATAATTGTAACATGAAGTTAGAGGACCACTTTTTGTCCCTGTTTGATCTCTGCATACTCCCACAAACACAAAAATCCACACACCTATGAGATAGTTGCGTTTCAACTGAAAATGTAGCTCGGTAGAAGAGCACTTGTCTAGTGCACGTAAGGCACTGATGTTTAATCCCCAGCGCCAAAGAAGCACGCATGCACGAATGCATGCACACACGAATGCACACATGCATACAGGCACACACACACTTTTGCTATCTAGGATACTTTGCTGTCCAGGTGTTTGAAGGTCAGTGGAGGGTGGAACTGGAAGCTGGGCTTCTGACTAGAAATGCCAAGAGCCAGAGGAGGGAAAGGTTGGAAGAGGGTCTCAGAATACAGTTTCAATAGGACTGTTTGGGTGGCAGAGGGCTCAGGGATGGACTCACTCTGATATTGATGAGACCTGAAGCCTCCACGTCTTTGGCCAGCTCACAGACCTCTGATTCTCTCTGCAGGAGTTATGTGTCCTTTAACAGTCAAGAAGTGGGACTTGGCGGAAAGTTACGGTGCTACTGTTGTGTCTGAGAGAATGTGGGTAAGCATAGGTGACTTAGAGTAGTGTTGCAGACTGCTGTAGTGAGCGTGCGAGGTGAGCGTGCAATCACTCTTGATTGCCAACACACGACAGGCTCTAGAATCACCACAGAGAAACCGCTGTGAGTGCCTGTCAGAGAGTTTCTAGATTAGGTTCATTGAGATTGGAAGAGCCACCCTCACTGAGGGCAGTCCCATGCATGGATTGTGGTCTGAGCAGAAAAGGAAAAAGTGAGCGGAACATCAGCGTTCATCTCTCTCTGCTTCCTGACTGTGGATGCAGTTCGGGCCAGCTAGCTACCTCACACTCCTGCGGCGGCGGCTTCCCCGCCACGATGGACTGCACCCTCAGATTGGGAGCCAAAATAAACTCTTCTTCAAGATGCTTTTGTTAGATCATTTGTTGTAGCAAGGAGAATAGTTTCTACAGTGGGGTCTGGGCCTGAGAGGAGGACTGTCTTCTGCCCTCCACCCAGCCACCCCACACCCCTGTGTGGATGAGTTCATGAAGACCTGTCAGTCAGTGGGAATGGGGCTTCCCAGCTGCAAGTTGGGTTTACCTGGGTTTTAGTCTTTCTTGCTCAGTTAGGTAACTGGGAAATCCTTTTCTTGGGATTTGAGTCTCCTTTTGTCTGCTCCGGTGAGACTCGAAGTGACTTAGAGAGCTTAGGATGGGAGGTGGTGGGGAGGGGCAGACCCAGATAAGCACTAGCTTTTCCTGTGCCCTTTCCCCCTCCCGCCTGAGCGTCTGAGAGCACCTCTTCGGGAGGACCTTCCCAGACTGAAGCAGAGGGATGGGTCACTTGGCCTGTGGACAGCTTTACCAGTGGCTGCCACCAAGCCACTCCCGCAGTGGTCATATGAAAGGTGAAGGGATTGGGCCGTGGTCCTGCAGAGCAGGAACCATCCACGTGGGCACAGTGGTACAGGGGGATGACTCATGCTCTGCAGCCCAGGCTGGGTTTAGGTATGTGCACATGTGTGCCTCATGCCTGCAGAGGTCACAAGAGGGTCAGATCTTCTAGAACAAGCCATTATGTGGGTGCTGAAAAATCGGCCCCGATCCTCTGCAAGATCAGCAGTGCTCTTAACCACTGAGCCATCTCCCTAGCACCATTGCAGTATTTGTAAACAAAGTTCAGACTCTCAGAGACAAGACTGTGTTGAGTCTTAATTCTGGCTAGGGAGGAGAGCCTGGGCTAGTGTGAGAGTCTAGACTACTTTAGAGTGTGAGGTAGTCTAGTTAGCTCCACCTTTCTCTGAAGTGGCCATGTGCCTGTAAGCTGCTCACCTTTCCATGTACCATGCCATTAGCTGTTTATAGAGTTCTCTTCCTGGGGCACAGGAGAAGCCTGGGGTAGAGGCAGGGAGAAGATTTCAACTGGGGAACAAACAGTGTCTACAGACTTTACAGAGTCAAGAAGTGGCAGCAGGAAGCTGGCCTCAATATAGGAGCAGGTCAGGTCTCTGCAGGTATTTAGATGTCTGGAACCTTGGCGACACAGGACATGCCTTGATTGTAGCCATGGTCTAGATGGGCAGTGCTCAGGGACCCCGGGGCCCACTCAATCCCCAGTATGGTTTGTCCTATACTTCCTGTAGCTATTTTCCTTTCATTTTCTTCATTTGGAAAATAATCAGCAAAATCCTTATTTCCATAAGCATTTTTTTTTCCTGGCTGTAAAAAGCTGAATCCTAAACCCATTATTATAGCTGTTCATGCTATTTTAATCTACTCTGTTTAGAGGTGAGAGGGTAGCAGCGAATCTACAATTACTGCGTACATTTGATCCATGGCACAGCCACCGGAGCCAGGGGAGAACCCTCCCGAGTAGGGTGGTGCCACGCGTGGCAAATCACTTTCAAATTTACTAAAAATATGCCCCTCTGCAGCCATGTAGATATCATAATTTTTTCTCCCCGAGTCTTCCTGAAATCTCCCGTTTGCTTCCCGCCCAACGCTGGCTCACCCGCCTGCTCGCTTTCATTCTTTGCCTTGGCCTTCCTGCCCCACACACGGCCCTCCGTGTCGTGTCCTGTCTGTGCCGCCCCCCTCCTCATTTTTATCTCCTGCTCAGAAATGTTTCCTATCCTACTACCCAGCACGGTAGTGGAAACCATTTTTGGTTTGCCGCGGTCAAGAAGGAGAATACTTAGAATTTTAAATCTCCTAGCTATTTCACATTTAAACAAGCTGGCGAGCTGGAGTGGCGCCGCGCCTCCTACGTACAGTAATTGTTGCATCCCCAGGCTCCCCCTTTCTATCTCTGTTGCTACTTCATTCATTTTTCTATTTGCAGCCAGTGCAGAATATGGGCTGCTCCCCCCTCCCTCGCTCCTGCATCCCTGCTTTCCATCCAGTGACCTTGGCTACCTTGAGCGCCGCACTGTAAATGAAATGTGGCATTGCCACATGGATCTTGATAAAATATATCAGCGGCATGAATTGATTTTCATATTGATTTCCTTGGGCCAGCCAGGTGTGTGTCTGTGGAAGCCAAGCGTCTTGTAATGGTGGTCCTAGAATGTGCTCAGGATGCCTAGGGAGGGGGCGGGCTTTGCGTTCTTTTTCACCTAGGAAAACTTTGTGCTTGTTAGCTCAGGAGAGAGGCTCTTGTGCTCGGTGGGTTCACTCTTTTGAGCATATAGCCTGACTGAAGAGAGAGAAATACTCATCTCTATGCTCCGTGGCCTGGGCTTTGGGAGACTCTGATCTCAGTGTGTCCAGCTGCTTTGTTGCTAGAGAGACCTTAGGAAACCATCAGGGTAGCTACTGAAGGCCATGTGCACCCAGCAGTTCAGAGGGTCTGGGTTGGGGAGGTGTGTGTGCAGCCTCCCCCTGGTCATTTCTTCTTTTCCTTCCTCAGCCTAGTTGAGATGTGGCACTTGTGAATTTAGGACTGATGCTCTGCCCTAAAGGGATGTGTATAATTCATGATGTGTCAACACTGATGCCTGAGTGTGCATTGGAATGTGCTCTTGCAGCTCCAAGCACATACACAGGCCTGTGTGTGATGGAGTCTACAGGATGTGAATGTGACATGGTCTCCTGCCTTACAGTGACGTTTATTTGTAAGCGACGGACAACCACAAGAACAGCGTTAAGACATGATTAAAGCATTCCTTTTCCCTCTGTCACCATCTTCCTAGTGCCTTCTCTCAACTACTTCTGTGTACACGCTGCTCTCAGCAATAGTTCAACTGATAGTTGATGAAATTAAGTGAGCATAGCTTCACGTGATCCCATGTGCCTGTCTGTGCTTATGTAGAGAGAATAGGCAGTTGGAATGGCAGTAGTCACTCATTGCGTTTTCTAGCTAACTAGAAAGACCCAACTAGAAAACCTTTCTGGTTGTGAGCTGTGCTGAGATACCTTCTAGCATGTCATAGCGTATCTATCTCTTGCTCTGGTAAATGCCAGTAGGAGAAGTCTTTGATGTCACATGATCTCATTGCGCTTAGGAACTAGTATCTTGGTTCCCAGTTATAATGGCATCGGAAAGCGTAGAGCCGGCTTGGGTTAATATAGTCAGTAGTTTGCAGCCAGGGACAGCTTTATGCTCAAGGGTGCATTTAGTAAAATCCAGAGACCGTTTTAGTTCCCACAATGTATGTAGGAGAGTTGCTGCTGATATATACTGGGCAGAGCTGGGAATATACCTCACCTCGGGTTTTGCACGCCTTTCCCTCACCCGTTATAAACATGCACTTGCTCTAAAATGACAGCCGAGCTGGGCTGGAACCTACATCCTCGCCCCAAGACAGGACTTTGAGTATATTTTGGTGTTGTTTTTGCTCAAAAGTTTGTATTGAATCTTAAATAAGTGAAAATCACTTCCTCCATGGGCCTAGATTTTCTTGAGTCAGGTGTTGGACATGATCTGACATAATCGAGGTTTCTCATTCACTCGAATTTATTGTTCCAGAGAACAAACATGGACGCCTGCCATTGTGCAGATCAGCAGGACTGTCCCCAGATGGCCCACCCAGTGAATGCCCAAATTCATTGACTCATGTATGGCTAGTCAAAGCCACAAGGATCACATGAGCTTAAAGTTGGACTTTGAGAGCCCATGGTCTCACAAGGGGACATGGTTCACCCTTGTTTTCTTTGCAACTGAAACTACATTTTCAGAAACTACTGATAGAACTTTCCCGAGATGCCCGCCAGGCCCAGGGGACTGACTGTGCATCAGAGGCAGTTTGGCCGTGGTTGTAAAACATCTTCGGTGTATGTAGACCTGAGCATTGCTTCTTGGCTGGCCTGAGGTGAGTCCTTGGCAGAATGCTTTGATCTTGGTGAGACAGGTGTGTGTGTGGCAGCCAAGGCAGAGGTTTTGTGTGTTTTGATTGTTGAAAAACATTATTGGAAGCCAATGGTTGTCATATGATCCGTTTATTTAGGCAGAATCTCATCAGGAAGGGCAGGGGTTAGGGAATAGGAAGGACCTCCTTTATTGAAGTAATATGGGAAAGCTAATCGCAAACGAAGCTTCAGCGTTGAATGTTCTAGAACCACCATCACATATTGGTTTATTAACCTTCACCTCTGCCCTCTTGCATGCTGGGAAAGAGAAGTTAAATGGAGTTGGTGTGTTTGTCTGTGCTTTTGGCAAACACAGGTAAGGTCGTTAAGAGATGGAGTGTCCTGGTTTTGATTGGATGTGCCAGCCACCTGTCATGGTAACCTCTGACAGGGCCCCCATTGTTTTATACACACTGAAAAGGGAAAGGAAATGCTCCCACCTCCCCGCCCGCGGCCCCCGGAAGATCAGTTTTCCAAACCTTTTTGAAAGGGCATTGCCGCACTTCCATTGGAAGTAAGTTCATCTTCCTTGCTATATTTTCTCATCTTGCCTTTGGTGTCTGCCAGAAGGAAGAATGGGGAGAGAGGGCTGTTAGTGGACTCTCAGTAGTGGCTCTGCGGGTCTTCTGGCTGGCTGTGCGACCTTGTGCAAATTTCTAACTTGCACTGAGTCGTCTAGGGACCATAGCATACTCTCTAGAGCCTCTGCAGGCTTGCTTCCTTACTTGCCCAGAACTGCGCATGTGTCAGGAGCTCTGGAGAGTGCTTGATTGTCATGTGGGGTTTTGCGTACATCCTAAGCATTGTTCCTCAAAGACATAAGAGCTTCTCTCCCTTCTCTGGGGTCACCTGTCAATGTTGTTAGGTAGCTTAATAGAACTGGAGGTGTACCTGGACTCTCTCCCTTGGTACGCTGTAGACCCTGGGTGGATGTGTCTCCCGTCCTGTCTCTTGATAGAAGAGTATTTATAGCTGGGTACAAGTACAGTCAGAAGATTCTTATAAAACGCTGTTGTTACTGCAGTACCAAGTTAGAAATGCTTGAGGTTTCGGCTTCTTGGCTCTTCCATGCGGCCATGAATATTTTATGGGAAAGGAAATACTTAGTGTCTGGCTCTTTTTATAGTGCAGCTACTCATGGGCTGGGAACCTTCCAGATCTTGTCAAATCAAAAATCACTGCCCGTCCATCCGTCCCTCTACTTTCTTTTCAGAATCCACCAGAGCCCCACCGTCACTGAGGTGTCGAGCTCTTTTGGTGAGTGACCTCATTTGTAAGAGGTGCAGTTTGCAGCCCTAATAACTATCCTAAGCTGGAGGGGAGGGGTGAGTTACCCTTCGGTTTTACCCAGTTCTTCTGGCCTGGGGTTGCTGGTTAGTACCAGGTTGGCATCCACATGGAACACAGACTACTTCTAGGTGCCCGTCAGCACTTTCAGCCACAGTCTTCTCTGCTCAGGGAGAGTGTGTCTGAATCACTAGAGTCCACTCCGATCTTGGAACATAAAGATCACAGTTAATCTGGATCTGGTCGTATCCCTCTACAGTCTTAGCACTGGGAGGCTGAGGCAAGAAGATCTAAAGTTTCAGACTATCTCAAAAACAAAACAAAACAAAACAAAACAAAACACAGCATCCCACAGCAGTAGATTATAAAGTCTAGCAGGCCTCAAGAGGTTTCTCCTTTCACAGGTAAAGGTGGGTGAGATATACCCTTCCCAGGGCTTCTTTCTCTTCCCTTCAGTGACCCACGTATAATACAGGAAAGTGGGGCCTTTGTGGTTTCAGCTGTAGCTAGATTGGTGGGGACTCAGTGAAGAGGAAGGAAGGTCTCCTGGCCTCTGAAATATGGTGGGAGTTTTTGGTTGGTCTCAGTGGTTCCCTCCAAGAGCATGTGCTCATCTGGCTTGGACTCACAGACCATAGACACCTGGTATGACTACAATTGCCTTAGACTAGGTGGCAGGTCAGTGTCTAAGAGCACTCTACCTCGGGCGAACTAGCCCAGTGTGGCTTCTCAGAGGGGGACAGAGACAGCAACGGTCTGTCTCTCGAAAGTGAGCTAAGTGACCTATATCTTTACCAGTCTCCCCAGACTCCCAAGCATCAAGCATGGCTTCTGATATGCTCAGGAGTACAGCTGGTTTCTCGTGTGCCAGATGAAGACATAACAGCTCTTAAAGATGTATTTCATTTTTGATTATGTGTTGGGAGCCCTCCCTGGAGCTACAGCTATAGGTGGTTTGAGCTGCCTGTCGTGGATGCTGGGAACTGTATTCCAGCCTGCTAGCTGAGCATGATATACTTATAACCACAGAGCCATGCCTTCGGTTTCCCAGGACAGATTCTCTTACCAAGAGCAAGTCGGAAAGAAGTGTTTAATATAGTCTGAATCTCAGCTTCACCCTTACCAGCTGGGCTCTGGGAGCTCGGGCCTGTACGACATCTGCCTCCTGGACTGCCCTTGGCGTTCTCCTTGGCTTTTGATCGGGTATTGTTTTGCATACCCTTCGTGGTCACGTGGTCACGTCACTATGAAGCAGAGCAGTCTCTCCTCGGGGAGGCTCTCTGTACCTTTCCCACCCCTTTACCTCTCGGTCTTTAGACTCAGCAGTAGCAAAAGGCATGGTGGGGAATAGAAGGTTCTGGCCTCCTTGCTCCCAGGCTCTTGTGTGGAAGAACTCTCTGGATGGAAGTGCCTTGGGAAAGAAAAGGAAGCTGAAAGAGATGAAGAGGCTGCCCAAGGCTCTCTGCACATCTCAGCCTCCCTGGGCAGGAACTTGGTGGATGCATTGGTTGGGTACACAGAAGTGCTACAAAGAGGATGTCGGTCGAGATGGCAATTAAGTATTTATACGATGAGAAGGGAGGATTTTCAGGCTTCTAAATCCTTGCAGCTTGCTTGTGGAGAGAGGTTGGAGGCTTCCAACAAGGCCAGTGCCTGTGAGTTAGACTGTGTGTGTCTCTTGGGCGGGAGATACACAGGCCTGCTCACTCTGTTACTTTGTTTCAGCGAGCTTGGTTGCGTCCCTCTCCTTGGTCAGAGAGAGCAGACAGCAAGCAGTGGAATTGGAGGGCAGTGTGAGTCTTGCTGGGTTTTCCCTCCTGGCCCCAGACAACAGGCAAGAATCGGGGGTGAAGCACTGCGTGGCAGTCTGAGCACATCATCTTGTTCTGGTGATAAAGTAGAGACAGTGTTCTCTGCGCTGGCGAGGACCACTTAGGCAAACACGGGTAGTTCTTCATGAAGCGGGTTCATGAAGAAGGTAGCCAGCAAGGTACGGTGTGTTGAGTACGAAATGAGGAACCTGAAGGGGCCAGGAGAGAAGGATGCATGGCGCTGTTGGCTGGCGTCACTCTTCAGGCCTGTGCCCCTAAGCTGGTGGTGTGGGGAAGGCAGGAGGTGGCTCTTAGGACCAGGTATGGATTATAACTGTGGGGGCCGGGGACAGACTGTGTGACTCAGGGGTGGGTAGCATTTGCTATTTCAGTCTTGGTAGACTTTAGAATTTTGCAGCAGAGGCCAAGGAAGGATGTAAGAACTGAAAGAAGGAGGGATAGAGGTTTGGAGGTGGGTGTGACCCCAGATGGCAATAATCTTACATATAGAAAACAGGCTATTTTTTGCATAGGTTGCTTGGAGCTTCCACGCAAAGCTGCTGGTATCCTTCCTGCAGCCTTAAGCCTCAGAACTCCCTCTTCTTGTCACCTCACCTCTCCCTTGTTCCTGTTGGGTATATAATGCCTTGCGTTCCCTACTTGATTATAGACTCTTGGCAGACACAGCCAGTATGACATGTTCCTTTGAGAGCCCTTCACTGCGATGGGCCCCATGATGGCTTGAATGGCCAGAAAGACCACTGCTCATTCCTTTCTCCTCGGGGGAGCTGCTCACGTATACTCCCAGTTTTCTTGCCTGTCCCAGGCCAGCTTCAGTCTCAAAAAGAGGCGGAGGTCCACCTCTTTGTCTTCTCAAAGTGATTCTGTAAGGATTTATAACTATGTCCATCAAGAAGCTGTGGTGAGCATGTAGAGATGGAGCAGTTGCTGCTACGTGGAAGATCACACTCCAACACCAGTGGAGGAACTTTGAGGCCTACACTTAAAAAAAGAAAAGTGGTGTGTGTGTGTGTACACGTCTGTACGTATAGGCATGTTTGTTCGCATACACATATGCAGGTACCTGATGAAGCCGGAAGAGGATGTTAGAATCCTCTGGAATTAAGAGTTAAAGGTCGTTGCGAGGCACCTGATGCGGGTGTTGGGAATGAACCCCAGACCTCTAGAAGAGCAGTAAGCACTCTTAGCCATTGACCCATCTCTCCAGCCTGTGGGCTGGTACTTTTGATTCATAGTCTTTTGCTACTGACTGGTCAAGGTAACTCCCCAGTTCTAAAGAAGAAAAAGGGCTAGCGTCCGACTTCCTGGTGTTTCTAGGTTTCCTCTTTCCTACTGGTCATTGTTACTGTACTTCCTGCCTGCCTGTTCCTTTGTGAATATGGATAGTTTGTCCAGGTACCTGTTTGGGTTTTCTTTGGAAATGGGAAAACCTCATTTTACTATATAAAACTTCCTAACGGTTCTCTGAATGGAATGTGCTGGCTTCGTGGGCCCCTCCATGTTTCAAATATTAAACCACTATCTCCTGGAGGCTTCCTCTCCCCTCCCCCGACCCCACCCCTCAGAAAACTCAACCAGATGGTGAGAGGTGGTGTCTGGAGGCGGGTGGGGGCTGCTCACTTGCCCACATGTGTGTGGTAAAGGTTCTAGGGAGGATACCCATCTCTGTAATACATATATATATATTTTTTACTTACTAGGTTCCAGCTACAGAACAAGACTGAGCATGTTGGCAAGTGGCCAAGCACAGTAACTGGCAGGAAGGGCCTGTCACTTCAATATTCTCGAAAGAAATCCAGTTTTCCATGAATGGGAGGCTGTGGGGAGGAGGTTGGAGAAGCAAATGCCTGGCTTGTCTCCAAGGCCAGATGTTCTGTAGTGCCATATGTCATGACGGGAAGGCTAGCATTGGAGCTTACAGAGCGTGTCAGGCCCGTGCTCTTAGGCTACCATAGCCCTTCCCCAGCTCGCTCTTCCTGCTTTCTTCCTGGCCCGCCTCTGTGGTTGGAACCCTTCTGTGCCACTCAGATCTGCTGCAGTTGGCGAGTGTCCAGGGTGCTGACCTTAGCCAGGACTTACGCTGTGCAACTGGGAGATGCCTGCTGGAGCCTTGATACCTGCTCAGCCCAGTCTTAAGCCCACCTCAAAGGAGGAGGCCTTTGCCAATTTTATTTTTTCTTCATCAGCCTGGGTTTTGCGGTCATTAAGACACAGCATCTGAAATCATGTGACTCTTGTTTTCAATGGTGTCTTCATTTTTCCTCTCAGGGTCTATTTTCCCCTCTTTACTTTCATCTTCCCTCCCTCTTCTCCTCCCTCCCTTCTGTAGGTGGTGTGTTTGTGGGAGTTTATGTGAAGGCCCAAAGTTGGCACCAGAAGTCTTCCTCCGTCACTCTTTACCTCATTTTTTTTTTTGAGACAGGGTTTCTCTGTATAGCCCTGGCTGTCCTGGAACTCACTTTGTAGACCAGGCTGGCCTCGAACTCAGAAATCCGCCTGCCTCTGCCTCCTGACTGCTGGGATTAAAGGCGTGCGCCACCACACCCTGCTTTACCTCATATTTTGAGGCAGCGTCTCACACTCTTCAGCTAGTGGGTGACCAGCGAGCCCCCTGGAAACCTCCTGTCTTCAGACTTTGTAGGTTCTTGAGAGAAAAGGGACTCTGAGTGAGCTTGCTCCCCACCATATTGAATTGGTAGCATAGTCACCTGCTAAAGGGACGAAGTAACATGCCACGGCCCTTCTACCGCACACTCTCTCGCTGACATCTCTGCTGCGTGGCCGTGGTGGCGTGCTGAACTGAATATCAGACAGAGCAACAGGGTAACAAACAGAAGCAAGGGCGCTTTGGGCTCTTTCCAGTTTTCTACCATGGTCATTTATAATCTGTGGAGCCAGGGACCTTTAGGAATAGAAGCATCCTCTTTCACCATCTTAGGAGCATCTCGTGTTGCCGTTTTGTTCTGCAAGGCTCACCTAATGACTATCTTTGGAAATATCGTCATTCGCGAGTTAGGATTTGGGTACTTCATTCCCTTTCTCCGCTTCCGTGGTCCCTGCCCACACCAAACCTTCTGCTCCCAGCTAACTCCACTGTTCCAAGAAAGGTTCTGGTGGCTCTTCAGTGGCGTAGCAGTGTTGAGCCAAGTCCCCATCCTCTTTGCCAGGATCCTGCCTAATCCAGCCTAGGTTACCACCTCTGTTCCTACTTTTCCGTGAGACCCCTTTCGACGAGTCAGACCAGTCTCTTGAGTACTTGGCTACCTTGGTTCAAATCTTAGACACACAGGGGGTTTCCATTCTTAACATTACCTGGGTGGAGAGAGCTATTCCGTATAGAAACCTCTGAAAACCAGCTCAGCTCTGCTCTCTCTTCAGTGCCATTTCGACTTCCTTCTTTGTACCCCCATAGCATGTTGGACAAACACGGATTTTTTTTTTTTTTGGCATATTGACACTTCAACACTTCCTCCCTTTTGGATTCCCCTCTGTCATTTTCTCTTGCGTCAGCATCTTTTGTCCAGGTGTGTGTCTTGGGACTACCTTACTGGTCTACATTACTGGGACTTCAGACTGGTCATGGAGCAAGGGTGTCTCTCTCTCTCTGTCCTTCAGCCCCAGTGTTCTCAATCGCTGTGCTTGCTCATAGGCAGTCCTTCCTCAACAGCCTAGAGCAGTACTGCTGCCATTTCTGCCCCTTCTCCTAGGTGAACAAACTGAGAAACCCAGTCCACCATAGACCTGGGGATCTGTGTGTAGGGCATCATAGAAGAGTCTGTCTTCTTATCTTATTGGACTGCCTTAATCGTACCAGGCTCTTTCTCCTGACAATCTGCACTGCTGTGGGCAAGTGGGGTTTTTTTTGTTGTTGTTGTTTTTGTTTTGTTGTTGTTGTGTTTCAGTTTTCTCCTCAGCAAAGCAGAAATAAAAATAATCACAGCTTCATAAGATTGCCTGAGGACAGAATGTTCAGAGTAGGGCCTTGTAAGAGCTTAGCTGTGTGTCGTACAAGCATCTATTCGTTCTTTCTTACTGACGTCATCTTAATGTTATTCTTTGTATTCTTTTTTTTTTTATCACCTCTTGTGTGTCTCTGGCCTCTTTGTGATGCTGTGGTTAGGACAATCCAGGTCTCTGCACATGGTAGGCAAGTCCTCCTCTGACAGAGCCCCACCGGCTCTCCTCTCGGGTCACCTTAGCCCCCAAGATAGTATCGTGCACATGGCTTGTGCCCAGAAAATGCTTCATGAACTCGAGCAGAGGCGCTGGGTCTTCTTAGAGGTGCCTGCGAGACAAACTCGAATGTGACATCTTTGCAGCAGATGCTGATCTCAGGCTTGACTTCGCCAGTGTCCAGCCTCGGCAGGCTCAGCAGCGTGTGGCAGAGGGAGGGTGGCTGGGGGGTAAAACATGGCAGTGTTGGGTAGAAGCTGCAGTCCTCAGCCCTCCTGTTGCCTGCAAACTTTTCCCTAACCACCCCCTTCCCGGTAGCTCTGTGCCCTGCCAAGCCTGTGCACAAGCCTTGAAATGACAAAGTACCCTTTAGTTAATTGCACAACGGATTGCCTAGAGTTAAAAGTTCTGATTTATATGACTATAGCTCTAACTGCTCAATAACACAGGCCTGTAATCTACTTTCATTTCAAACAGAACGGTGATTTATAAGGCAGCATGCCGCTTTAGCTCAGAAATGAGGTGTTCAACATATGCTCTGTTGACATAAATTTGGAATTTATCGCTGTTGTCAAAACTGCCTGTTGGACAAAGGTGGGTATTAAGGCAATAAATGGCCCAGAATAGTTTTCTGTCACATTTCCTAACCATTGTATTCAGTCTATTTGAGGGAAAAATATATACTTAAAAGTAATCAAATGTCCAAAATCCATGCATCTTGTTTTGAATGGAGAGGAGAGGGAGGACGCAGGGGTGGCAGAGGTGGCCGGGACGCAGAGACACCGGGAGGGGGAGGGGCAGATGTGGGCGGTGGTGAAGGGAAAACGGTTTGTGAAGTTATGGTCCATTTAAGAGATTCCACTTTGCTTTCTCTCCCATCCCCATTAGGAGGTAGGCTTTCCTTTCTCATTTACAAAAAGGGGGAAAGAAAAATGAAAGCTCGTTAAATAAAAATAGTAACGGACATTTTTATGGGTGGACTTAAAGCCAGCAATGTCAGTGAGGAGTTAGTGAGCAGGACTTGGAGGGAGGCAGGCAGGGATTTTGTTTATGGGGAAATGAAGGCACCAGCTGGGGTTGGGTTCTTTGCTAGGTTGGTGAGCGTTAGCCTTACTCCCAAATGCCCCCTTCAAGCTGGAGGATCCTGTGGACTGGGTGAATATTTAATTGGCGACTGATAGCAGTTGAGGAGCTGGTGGGCATTGTACCCCAACCAGGTCCTGTGAGTGATTTATTATCCACTGTGTGATCGATACCCACCCATTACTCGGCCATACCCCTCAACGTGTCTTCTCAGTAGCTATTATTCCCATGCCCTTGGTTGGACTTGAGAATTCAGATGAATAAGGCAAAGCTGTCTTCTGGTTGCCCATCTAGAAGGTGAGACAGAGAAGGAAGCAAGTGGTAGCTCACCAGTGCCTCTCGTGCAACTGTAGACACACAAGCCAAGGCAAGTGGTATGGTTCTGTGGGGGGGGGGGCACTAGGAAAGGTGATACTAGCTCATGTGGCCCTTTGAGAGCATGAAGTCCCTCCTGAGAGAACATAAGGTCTTGAGAATTATCCTACCATGGTAGGACTTTGTTTGTTTGTTTGTTTGTTTGTTTGTTGAGACAGGGTCTCACTGTATATTGCTGACTGGCCTGGAACTTAATGTGCAAACAAGGCTGGCTTTGAACTCACAGAATGCCACCTACCTTTACCTCTGGAGTGCTAGGATTAACGTCATGTGCCACTGCACCCAGAGGCTCTCTACTTTGTTAATGTATGATATACTGTTGGCATACAGGTGACTACTGACATATGATCACTGTTTTTTTGTATTATGTCATAATAATAATATATTAACAACAACAAACATTATTGTTATTGTTGCTGTTGTTATTGCAGTGCTATGAATTGAACCTAAGGCCTTGTTCTGCTACTGGACCATGTCTTCAGATCTGTCATCTGTTATAAAAAGCAAATCTGTCACCAGAGCATCTCAGCACAGAGTACCAGGGCAGGCAGTAGGCAGGACATGGTGACTTAGTGAATGGTGTCAGTCAAGGTTAAAAATCTATCTCCCTTCTTCACCCCTAGTTTCAGGATAAGAACCTGCAGTCACTTGTGCGCTGGGTGTGCACCATGCTGGGAACGAAGGGCAGATCCAGGGAGCTGCAGCAGGGCTCTCTGGCTTGGGCCGCAGCTGCTCCTTGGGCCCTAGCTCTGTCTGGGTATTATGCATGGCCCACGAGCTTGTCGGGAGGCAGAGGGGCATGCGAGCTGCCTGGTACTTCTCATGAAAACGAGGCCCAGCGGGGAAGAGGATGCGTATTTGTTGCCTTTATTTTATTTTTCCTTTTATCTCTGCCCACATGCTTGGATCGCCTCAACGTTGATAAATGTGCGCATTCTCGCTCATTCTCTTTCTCTCTCTCTGTTTTACACACACACACACACACACACACACACACACACACACACACACACACGTCTTCATTCTCTGGCTCGTGTGTGTGCCTCACATATATACAGTCTTGTGCACCCTGAATATGGACACCAATTGTAACCCCCCCTTCCCTCCCCCTCCCCGTGTGGCTCACCCCACCACCACCCCTTTGCCACCAACTCCTGTCCTTTTCACACAAAGCTCCCCGTTGGGAAAACTCATAATTTTTACACCACACAGTCTTGACTGGCCATTGCTGGAATTACTGGCTCTTTGAAGTGCTTTTGGTTGGGGCCTTTACAGGCTGTTTTAATTACCTGCAGCTTGCAAAGGGCCTTGCTCTTCCCGGCCTTTGTTTGTTTGTTCTTTGCAAGAAGTCTGTGTAGAAAGGGAGCCTGCTGCCTTCTTCCACACAGAGAAGGGGACAAGAAGTTTAGGACCCTGTGCATAGAGCTTCTCTGAGCCTCCTGAGTCACGGTGCTCTGCCTCCTCAGGCAAGCTCAGGCAGACTTTACTTGTGGCTTGCTCAGCCGCCAACTCTGTGAGCCCCTCTCTTAGAATTTGCCAGGTATTTTGTTTATTTGTTTCATTTTTGAGATACCTGTGCATGTGCGTAGGCCATGATGCAGGGACTGGTGGAAGCGGGCGCCTTACTTGTGCTAAGCAAATGCCCTGCTGCGGAGTTCCACCCTCGACACCAAACACTCTTCATTTTCAAGCAGTACTTTCAAGGTCTACCTTCAGACCTCCCAGCAGAGACAGCAGGGCTGTGAAATCACACAGCCCACTGTTGACCAAATCAAAATTGGTCACACTTGAGCCAGGATCCCTTTCCGATTTTTCAGCTAAATCCGGTTAGGGAATGGTGTCATTCGATGATCGAGTCTGGACTTCAGATGCAGGAAGGGGGTTGAAATAATATACGCGAGAGTGGTCCTCAGTGCGGGCCTGGCTGGACTTTTCTTTTCCTTGTCTTCATTTGCTTTTCTATTTGATGCTTTTAAAAAGGACTCTTTCAGGGGCTGGAGAGATGGTTCAACTGTGAAGAATACTTGTTGATCTTGCAGAGGACCCAGGTTCAGTTCCCAGCACCCACATGGCAGCTCCCGACTATTTATAGCCCCAGTTTCAGGAGATTCAGCCACTCTTTTGGACCTCTGTGGGCACCAGGCACACACATCATGCAAATACATACATGTAGGAAATGCTCATATTGCATAAATAAAAGTATTAAAAATCTTTATAAAAAATTATAGTGACTCTTTGCAGTTCCTGTTGAGCCTGAGTGTAGCCTGTCCTCTGTGCAGGTAGTGAACTAGAATGCCGGGGGAGCGTGGGGCTTCGTCCCTTGACCACTGCCTACATGGCAGAAGGACTCTTTATCCGTTTAGTCTAAAGCCATGTTGTGCTAGCAGAAGCTGTGAGCATTGCTGATGGTTATGTAGACTTGTTCTTCAGTGTGCTGAGCACGAGAATACATTATAACGACCGCCAGTTCCACCCCTAGGTACGGACTCGACAGAAGTGAAAATGGTCTGTCGGTCACAGGTAAAAATTTGCATGCTGATGCTCATAGCAGCAGTGTTTGCGACATCCACAAGATCGAAACAGCTGCCTGTCCATCATCTGGTGACTGGATATACAGGGTGTGGTACAGACATACAAGGACATGTATTCCAGTATAGAGAGGAAGGAGGTAGCCTGTGTACGTCTCCTATGGAGAAAACTTGAACAAGTGTGTTCTCTGAGAGAAGTGAGATCTAAAGGAGCCCATCTTATATGATGTCCACAACTATGAAATGTTCAAGATAGCTGAATGCACAGAGGAAGGTAGGTTAGCTAGAGGCTGGGCTTAAACAGAAGAGGGAAGGGCAGCCATTGTTAGTGTGGGGAAAATATTCTAGAATCAGATAGCAGTGACGGGTGCACACTTCTGTGAATGTACTAAAAGCAAACCCTCTCACCAGTACACAGTAAAAAGGTAAATTGTAGAGTATGTGGATAATATCTCAATAAAGTTCTGTTTAGAAATACCCACTGACTGTGTCCCAGGCTTCCTGCCAGGTTCTGACAGTGCACCAGATAGCTTCTGCCTTGACAAAGCTTGCAGTCTAGGTGAGATAAGGAATAGCAAATGCCCATTGGGCATCTGCAGGGAATGTTAGACCCTGGAAAGGAGACTGAGAAAGCGCAGTTATAAAGCACTGTTGGTAGAGAAGCTACCTCGGCAGGCTGTGGCACAGTCTGGCTTTTGTGGGAGTTGGCACACAGGTGGGTAGCAGACACAGCATGGGCATTGGTAAGGAAAGAGTCAACGCGTCCTGAAGCCTGTGTGAGGTGATCCTGGAAGTGGAGTGTGGGGGCCAGTGTTCCACCTCTTTGCCTTGGGGCTTCTCTGTGCTTCTCTGTAGCTCAGGTCGGGGAGTCTACTCCAGTGTATCTTTCCCGGCTAGTGGTTTTCAGAAAGCCCCCTCAATGCGGAAATAAGGTAACTCTCCCTTTGGGACTAAATAACCCGAGGTGACTTGATTGTGTATTTTCTCCCCTCCCCCTCCTCTACCACCACCATCTCCTCCTCCTCCTTCTCTTCCTCCTCTTTCTCCTCCTCCTTCCCCTCTCCCCCCTCTGTGAGTATGTATATACTGTCTTTCTTAATTCCTCCCTCTCTCCCTCCCTACTCTCTTCCTCTTTCTTCCTCCCTCCCCTCACTCCCTTTCCTCTTTCTTTCTCCTTCCCTCTTCCTTCCTTCTCTTTCCTCCTTCCTTTCTTTCTTTCTTTCTTTCTTTCTTTCTTTCTTTCTTTCTTTCTTTCTTTCTTTCTTTCTTTCTTTCTTTCTCTCTCTCTCTCACTGTGAGCAGCCCTGACTGACCTACAACTCTCTATGTATACCAGGCTAGCCTTAAAGTCAAGAGATCCTGTGCCTCTGGAGTTCTAAGATCAAAGGTTTTATTATTATTATTATTTTCCTCATTGTTCTAGAAGAAAGTGGGGTTTTTTTGTTTGTTTTTTGTTTTTTTGGTGGGTGAGTAGGTTTTGTTTTGTTTTGTTAAAATAACAAAATCTGTCTCAAAACTGACAAATCTCAATCTCTATCTCAAAACTGAAAAAAAATTATGTATCCCCCTTCATTAAAATGACAATAATTTCCCCACTGTGATTTGAGTGTGATTTGATGTCCATAGAGATAATCTGCCCAGCTCATTGCTGCTGTTCACAACTGATGTCGAGAGCCTGGCTCTCCAGCTCAGAATCCTCATAGAAAAGTAATTTAATTTTCAGTGTAGTAAGCGGGAAGAATGAGGCAATATACATTAAAAGGGTTTTCAGAGTGGTTTAATTCCGAAGGCATGGGTTGGTGGGGGCTTTAAGAGCCCCCCCTTAGTCTCCACAGTGGTCCGAGTTTGCAGATGGGTCCCTAGGATTTACAGGCAGCATCCTGGTCCCCTGACTGAAGTATTCAGTCATATTTGGCTACCAGTGGAAACCCAAGAAACAATTCCTGATAACCAAGAAGCAAAGACATCTCCCATACCCAGGCAACACTGGGAGATCCCCAAAGTGTCTGCAGAATGTTCAAAGCTGTTTTCATAGAAACTGGCTACTTGTGCTGGAGAAAAACCTTGTATGGGAGACAGAGAGAAAGATTAAAAAAAAAATCAGGCCCTGCTCATCCATAACTGTAGCCCGATTCCCTTATAGGGCCCTGAGGAACTGAAGAGAAGGCTTTGGATTTATTTTTGTTTCCCCTGGGCTGACACCATTTAGCATGCACCACAGTACCCTGTTTTGGGTTTGGAAGAAGCTCAGGCACACTATAAATCTTGAAGCTTTTTACTATTTTTCTCTCCTCTCATTTTCCTTTTTTTTTTTTAACACTCACAACTTTTCTTCTTTGTTAAAAGAAAAACTACAAACGCGTGTATTGATTCCTGCCTTCAGAGCTTAACTGCCTTGGCTGTAATACCTTGCTTACATCTGCCAGGGTTTTGTGCAGTGTTGCAACATCTCCTTAATCCAGTGAGCATAAATAGAACATTTCAGTCATATTTGGCTACCAGCAACTTCACAGATAAGCATGCTAAGACCTTGTTGAAAGAGACTGTATGTGATTGTGCGTGATACCATCAGCCCACAGCCCAGAGCCCAAATGAAAAACTTTTGTTCTTGGTGAAATTTGTTGATAGAGATATTTCAAATAAATGACTTGGGAGAACTCAGTATTTTAAAACAAGGGGTAGGTTATGTAACAGCCAGAAGCCCAGGCCACCCAATGCTCAGAGGCCCTGAGGGTCCATCTTAGAACACTTTCTCAGGGAGATAGATCAGTACCTTACATTGTCACTTCCTGTACTGCCCTTCCCCCTCTTTTTCTTCAGTTTTCTTTTCTTGAGAAAGCCCTCATTAAATATAGTCTTGACAGAGATCCACCTGCCTCTATCTCCCAAATACTGAGATTAAAGGCGAGTGCTACCACCACCTGCCTTCCATCTTATCTTTTAAAACAGGGTCTCCCTGAATCCAGAGTCCATCAACTACTTGGATCAGCTAGCCTGTCATCTCTAGGGATCCGCCCATCGTTTCCACTTTCCCAGTAGCGGACTCGCAGATGTACAAGACCACACCCCCTCTTTCATATAGGAGATGGAGGTCTGATCTTAGAGGTCCTTGTGCTGCACTTTACCCAGAGAACCATCTCTCCAGGCCTCGGATGCTTTTGGAAGCATTGGACTATCCCATCCCCTCATCAGTTAGCCAGATAGGGGTCAGGGATGTATGCATGACTTTCATGCTGAGAGCTCGTAATAGGGATGGAGAAGAGATTTCTCTCGTGGTCAACAGGTACAGTTACCCTTGTACTGAAGTGGGTGGGCATGCGTATAGAGGGAAGGCAGGCTTCTCCAAATCCCACATTTCCTCTTCAAATTCCCTTTTAGGTTAGTTTCAATCATTTTAATAAGGTGCATTGTGCATTCCATGAAACCTTTTGCGTGCGGTATGGGATGCTCATGAGGGGGATAGGGTACAGCCAGTGCAGCCTGCGTCAGCCCCACCACCTTGCAGTTTGTGAAGCTGACTATCAAGAATCTGTGAGATCATCTTGATCTAGTCGTGTCTGCCTGCAAAGATGCGAATGGCTGGAGAGACAAGAGATTTGACCGAGGATGTCTGCTATATCCTAGGATACCTGGAGTGAAAAACCAGTCCTGCTCCCAGCCCAGTAGACACATAAGCCTGGTCAACACATAGCTTCTATTGAGATGATTCTTGAGCAAACATGGCTCCTTGGTATTCCTTCTCCTTCCCTTACAGAGACTCCAAATCAACCAGAATGGCCCCTTGCCTCTCATCGTCTGGGAGCCTGTGTCCCTAGCAAACCTGCAGCAGGGAACGTGTTAACCAGTACTGTTCGTTCTCATTGTTTTTAAAATCACTTCTTTGAAATCCTTGGCTTTTATTAGTATATTTACTTTATGGCATACATAAAGATCTGTATTAAAAAATAAATTGTGTTGTAAAAGCATTGGGTAATGTTTATTAATATTGACTAGTCAAAGAGCCATGGACTATATTGCTAGAAGGATAATTTGTAGTAATACCAGCTATGCATGTGACGATTGTCAAATGACTGTCTAATCTCCACATTTTTAAAAAGAAGCGGTTGAAAGGACAATTTCCCTTCTGTCTTGAGAAAATGAAAGGGACCCATGCCTAGCTGAGTCTGGAACTGTCTTTGCCCTTCCCCTGGGGCTCAAGCATACTCTACAGCACCAGGCAGGTGCACAGGACTATGTGGCAGTGGCCAGGTGTGTCTCTCTGTCTTAGAGCAGATAGAGACCACTTCACTAGAAATTCTGTGTCTCTGTCTGCTTCCATCTACGTTGAAGGCAGAGACAGAACCATGATTCCCGTCCTTAAGCTTGGAGTTCTGAGGGACATAGAAACAGCTTAGTCTTGAGTGATGTATAACACAGTGACACTGGGAATGACTAATGACCCCTCTTGGAATATGACACTGCTGGTGACATTAAGAAACATTCTCTGGGAAGACCTAATGTCACCCTTAGAAGGAAGGGAACATTCATCAAGTGTCCTCGGGCCCTCTGAAGGGCTTGCTTTGGTTTAGGGTGAAGGTCTGTGGTGGTAGCACTAACTGTTCAAAGGTTTCCTTTTCCATGAAGCCCATGCAGAGAAGGCAGAACATGTTATTACATGCTGTGATCCCGGCATTTGAGAGGCTGAGGCAGGGCGATCATGAGCCTGGAGCCAGCCTGGGCTATAGGGTGAGTTCAAGGTGAGTCAGGGTTACAAACCTTGTGTCAAAAACAATGACAAACCACGGAAGTGGACAGGCACCAAACCTGCAGAAAATGCAGGAGACCGGCCTGGGTAATATGCATAGCCTCCATTTCCCCGGAAGTTCGCTTTGTAGAGGAACTCTCCAGTGGGCTCACCTTTGTGCCAGCAGTTCCTCAGAATACCGTTGACTGGTTTGATCTTTGACCTGTGAAATAAGGGTCTGTGAGCCTCAGACTTAAGACTTTTTTTTAACCCACAAGAGTCTTGAGGAAGGTGAGAAAGCCCAAGATTGAAGTCTCTTCCTTCTCTCAGTTTAGCTGCTGTTGAGAAAGGTGAGCAAGCCCGGCTAGAAGGTTTTGCAGCTGTGCTGAGAGTCTGTTTCCTTTGGTGCTGGAAGCTTTGGCCTAGTTCATGATGTCCCCACAGGGAGAGATTGGCTGGGAGTCAGTGATTGTTGACAGAGAGGCCCAGGAGGTTCGCATGGAGTTAGCTAGCTTCCCCTGTGAGTAGAGGACCTTCGAGAGAGTTGTTGCTCGCCTGAGCTTCAGGCTTTTGGGAGTGCATTTAGACCTTGGTCTGGATGTCATTCACATCCAGTTTTGTTTCCTTCTTGAGGCTGCCATAGAATCACCAAATGGGTCAAATCCTGTCAACTTTGACATATCCAGAATCCCCTGAGATTAAAAAGTCTCAAGGAGGGATTGTCTCCATTGGGTTGGCTGGTGTGCATGTCTGATTGGCTGTCTTCGTTTATGTAAGGTTGAGCTTCTCCGTGTGTGAGTGGTGCCATTCCCTAGGCAGGGGATCCTGAGCTACCTAAGGGTAGAGAAATGGAGCTGAGCACAGGCAGACAGGCAGGCAGGTGAGCCTGCAGGGTTCATTTCTCTCTGCTGCCAACTGTGGATGTGCCCGGCTGCTTCCAGCTCCTCACGCTGTGACTTCTCTGCGACGGTAGACTTGAACTGGAATTGTAAGCAGAAATAAACTACGTTCTCCCCCTCCTCCTAGGCTTCTTTTGCTAAAGCATGTTATCATAGTAACAAAAATGAAACTAGAACACGTGGTCATGAATTAGAAGGCAGACGCCCTAGCTGGGGTTTGGGTTGAAGACCTGTCAACCCTGTCTCCTCTGGAGGCTGAGACCCTAGGAGGACAACAGGAGCTCTGGGCAGCCTGGCGACCTAGGGAGATCCTGTGTCACAATGAAAAAAACTAAAGGGGGTGCATGCTCAAGGTTTTTAGTCCCCAGTACCACCAAAACAAACAAACAAACAAACAAACAAACAAAATTGCCAGTGTCAGGGGAGTGCCATAAACAGTTCAGCCTCTGATCAGGCCTTGAGTGAATTGGAAGAACTATTTGGGCTTTATTGGCCTGGTCTGAGCATTAGTTCAGAAGATACATCAGTTAACCACGCATGGGTCAAACATTGTCCAGTATCTGGCTGGGCATTCTCTTCCAGTGGCTTGTCCTAGTTCCCAGGTTCCCTATTCTGATCTCTTCTCCCCCAAACTCACAGGTCACACTATTTCAGCTTCCTCTCAGCAGAGTGAAGGAGTACAGCCCCTTGGGCTAGTGGAACTGAGAGCTTTTCTCTTAACCTTTCTTGCTAGCTAGTGGATAAGTCCCATCTTTGCCCTTTATCCCTATACAAAACATGAGAAGAAATGTGGTGTGGCCGGTACTGGGCCTTGAGCTCCTTCATCCCCCAATCCACAAGCCAAAGCCTCTGGTCTTTTTCTTTGGGTGATGCCCTGAAGCCCCTCCTCATCTTGCCTTCTTGGTCCTCTGCTAGGTGGGTGGAAGTGGACAGCTTCTGTAGAGGGCATGCATGCAGGGCTCTCTTAAGGCTAGGGACGGGTGTCTCTGGGGATTGAGGTAGAGAAGACAGGAAGGGTCTCTCCTTGATAACACGCATGTTCTTGTGCTGTCCCCTTTGAACTGAGTTGATGGAGGCCTATTCTGGATGCGTGAGGTTGGTGTGAGGCTTAACATTTATCCTTCCAGAAAATTACCGTAGACCTTCCTTGTATGGATGTCAAGAGACACGAGGTAACGTCTGGTTCAGGAGGCTGCCTGTGTAGTTGTATTCAGATTATTTCTAAGATAAGGAGAATACATACCTATACCTGCTTTTCTTAGAGAGGTTTCTTTGGCCTTGAACAATCCCTTTAAAATAGGTCTTAGGAAGAAGCAAAGGCAAGATAGACATAGCATCTGTCATTGAACAGTTAGTGGTCTAAACCAGACAGAATCTCCATGAAATGTAGACTCCAAGAGCACAGACATGGTCCCAGTGACAGCCTGGCCAGAGTGGTTTTATTAGTGAGAGCTACATTGGAGAGAACAATGAGAGTAAATGAGACCTTCTCTTGTGTTACTAAAAGGTTCAGATTTGTGTAGATCTAATTTTCTCATAGTGATTCTCTTTCTTGAGGAAATAGGTAGATGTTTTCAGGAATTAACTTTTTTATCTTCTTGGGTATAAGTGAACTTCTGTTCCCTGTACAGTGAGTTACTTTTTGGTCACATGTTGTCTAAGATGGATGGAACCACTCTAGAACTGGATGACTTTCAAAATGGCGGCCATCAGTCTGCCTTCCTCCTGGAGAATGAACTCATGCCTCCATCGTCAAGGGAGGAAGGGCAAAGTAAGAAATTAAGCCTTGTGAAGACAGGATAGGATTGGGTAGATGTGTTGAACATGGCCAGGAGAAAGGTCAGATTGGCATTTTGGTCAAAATCTCTGCAGAATGTGGTGACAGTGGGTAAAGAGAGGTGGCCTAGGACAAAGGTGTTCCTTTGCTTTAGGTGGGATTCTGTCTCTGCAGACTCTAAAGACTGTGCTGGAGTCTGCTGGCTGCAGGGTCTGTAGGATGTACTTATTTCTTCTCTGCCACTTAGGTTCTCTTGGAATTGAGAGAATCCTCCGTTTTAGATCTTCTTCCTTGCTGTGTAAACAGTAACTTTTTAATTTTTTTCAATGAGCAAACTTTGTATAGGGCGCCATTGACGTTCCAGGCTGGCCTGTGAAGTTGCCCCTCTTTCCGTCTTGAACTTTGTATGCTTTGCCTTGCGATCCCTGTCAACGGTGACCTTTGTCCTTGCTACATGTGATCTCCCACGGATGCCATGCTGGGTCTCTGGGAACCTGTGTGGGGCACTGAGTTAGTAGGTCAGTTTCAGGACAGTGTGCTACCCCTGAGAATTGGGTAAGAGAGAATACATGTGTTACTGAAGAAACAGTGACTGAAACAGTTCAGAAGCAAGACTCCTGATGACTTCTAGAAGGTTCATTTGCTGAGAGAAAGACAAAATAAAGACCCTTTGGATTAGAAGGTTTTAAAGTGAACAGATTGCTGAATTGAGTTTAGAGTTTTGTTTGCTATATCATAGCCTATGATCTGGGTGTCACAGTACATTACAATAGGCATCGACACGCAAAGCGTGGCCCAGGAAAATAACTGTCCCTTTCAGGAACTCCTTGGAGGCAAAGTCAAATAGGATATGGCTGAGACTTTTGAATAATTAAACTTATCTCCATCTTACAATTTTAGTTGCTAAGCTATGTCATTTTACAAGTGAGAAAGAATTTGATAGCTGGGTGTGGCAGTGCACACTTTTGATCCCAGCACCCGAGAAGCAAAGGCGGGCAGATCTTTTGAGAGCTCAAGGCCAGCCTGGTCTATAGATAAAGTTTCAGGCCTGTTAGCCCTTCCTAAATACCCTCTGTCTCAAAAAAGTAAAATATAATTCAAGTGGGTGTGACAATATGACTTGTCCAAGGTCTTTAAACCAGCCAGGGCTGGGTTAGGGTGAGAGTCGGTTTTATATCTGTGTGCTTGGCCTTCCTCCTTGTGCCCTGCAAAACGATTACAGGAAACAGGCTGGAATCCATCACCTTTCACACAGAGCCAGTCTGGTTGGCAACTGGAAGAAAAGCCACTTTCAGCAATTGCTGAGCAAATCTTCCCATATCCGGGGAAAAGGCTGTTACTTAAGCGTGTTGATCGGGGTGAGAGATTTGATCTGGAGCTCTGGAGGAGGAATTGAGTGTAGGCTCTTGGGGGTGCCCCCCAGATGTGAAGACTGACCATCCACAATCCTTTGGAAAGACAAATGCATATGGGGTCCTCCTATGCCTCCCAGGCACAAACACCCCTGGAAGCTAACAAATCATAAATGATTAAAAGGTAAAATTCAGCTGAACCCCATTCCTAATCAGCTATCAGGAAAGCACCTGGGAACCACCCTTGAAGAGTCATTGTGCTGTGTAGATCCCTTAGAAAGGCAAACATCATGCCCAGGCAAGGGACAGGAGTGTCCCACTGTGCTCTGCACCCGTGTGTGTGTGTGTGTGTGTGTGTGTGTGTGTGTGTGTGAGAGAGAGAGAGAGAGAGAGAGAGAGAGAGAGAGAGAGAGAGAGAGAGAGAGAGAGATGCCCAGGTGGGTACCTATTTAAAAACACACTTTGCCCCAAACACTATTCGGACATGCCCCAGTGCCCTGACATTGTGAAATACAATCAGAGTAAAGAATGTTCAGTTAAAATGTTCCGTACTCTTTCTCAATTTGGATAGATCTGCCACAGCCAAGAGTGAGATAACGCATGGGGGATGGGTGGGGCGCCCTAGAGTGCTGTGGGAGACCGTGTATGTTTATGTGTTTGTGCTTGAGAAATCATTCGTCTTTGGCAAGGGGGAAGAGGAAGGCAGCAAACAGAACAATGTGATTGAGAAAGAGTTCTGCAAAGAACTGCCTATGAATCCCTATCGGGAGGCTGCACACACACGGTGTCGGGTGCTGTCCTCATGCTAAGGTGGCCCGTTGCTTGGCATGCTACCGAGGCTCCCCTGGGGGGGGGGGGCACTGAATGGTTTTAGTACAGCTCGGGGATCTGTAAGTTAGTAGCAGTGTGTGGTTGGATGTCATTTGTGATTTGGCAATGCCAGTTCCAGTATGTAATATCTCCTGGTTTTCCCTAGCGTAGCCAGAACCAGTTCTGTAGCCCACCATGGTTTTATAGCACACCATGGTCGTCATTCTGCAGCAGTAGTGCAGGCTCTCAGAGAGCCCCATGTCTCCCACCTGTCTTGCTGCCCTCAGATCCTGTCTGTCTGACTGCTACTCTCAGCTCTGGTCCTTAGTGACAGGGGAGAAACAGATTGGAGTAGGTGTTATGGCTGGATCCTGGATCAAGCAGTGGCCCCTGAGACTTGAGGATAGGAGTGTGTTGGAAGGAGAGTCAGCGTTTGGGACCAGCTCACATTGGTAGCTCAGAGCCCCTCCCGATGCTCAGCTCCTTACTGGCTGTCCCACCGAGTTCCTTGAAAATGACCAGTTCCATGGCAAAGGGTCTAAGCAGAAACAGCCCAGCAGAGATACAGGGATAAGAGGTAGCATTGTCTCAGAGCTTTTGACCAGTTGTTGCCATGGTAATGACATGCCACTTCATAGAATCTTAACGGTGGTAACGAGATGACAGGTATGGAAGGATCTTGGCAGGATAAAGGACCTTATACTTGGTGGAAGCTGTCTGATGTTTTTGCAGTACTTCTGTCTGTTAGGGTTGGAGGTGGGGGTCATGGGTACTCTAAGAGCATCCAGCTACTGAGAGAAAGAGGGAAGCACACTTGTTCCTAGAACCTGTTCCTTCTCAGGCCCATTTGGAAAGACCCAGCTTTGGGCCTTAGAGATGAGGAGAAAGACTAGATGTCAGTGTACCCTCTGAGTCTGGCAGATGGCAGGGGCTTGAGTCTGGCACAGCCCAGTGATGGGTAGGAGAGGGCGTGAGTTAATGCTGCCCGGAGGTGAGCAAAGGCCAGAAGGGCTTGATCCATGATGTGTACTAGTTTGACAGTGAGCCCTCTGTCTGTCTGAGTGCCCCATATGCTGAAACCTTTCTTCTTCTGAACTCAGATCTGATTTCCGAGTCTGAGTACCAGTGTTAAAGCAATGAGGGGAGTTCTAGGAACAAGATTAGGAATGGATACAGCAATCCATGGGTACCCGATCCACCAGTCCATGGACACAGGACATATTGGGACTGTCCCAGAATCAGGAATGGGATGAGACTCTTACCAGTACCACCCCTTACCACGACCTCCTGTTCCCCCTGGGGATTGCTCTGAAAGCCTGTAGGTGTGTGTGTGTGGGGGGTAGCCTTCTGTCCAGTCAAAGCAGTGACAGCCTGTCTTCTCCTTTCCCCTACAGGAAACTGCACAGTGGGATGAAGACATACGGGTGTGAACTCTGCGGAAAACGGTTCCTGGACAGTTTGCGACTGAGAATGCATTTACTGGCTCATTCAGGTAGGCAAGGTCTCCTCCAGCGGCCCCCCCGTGGGTACAGACAACAACCTCCTGCCGTTTTCACCCTTAACTCAGAGCTCGCCCTGGTCTGGTTGTGTTCACTGCCAACTGGGGCTTTGGTACACTGTGTCCCTTGGATCCTCTTTGCAATTCCATGGAGCAGAAGAGCCACCCTGAGAGGGTGCCCATCAGAGGAACCTAGCTCTATGCTCTCCCCTGGGGTTCCCAGGCCATCACTGGAACCCATGCCCTGTGCGATCTACCTCCTAAAGTAGACTGCAGTTTCATTAGCAGAAACAGTTGTGGAATTAGGTTCTCGCTGTCTAATGAATCTGACTATTGGGTTCACATTATACAAGAGCCTTTAATTAAATAGATATAGAAAGGTTGGAACTCAAAGCTAGTTATAGCGAGCTGTCTTTTGCAAGTTAATTTTATCCAATTCTAGTGGGGTTGAGTATATGGCTGCCAGGAATTTTGCTCATGTTTGGGCAAAGCTGTTCTGCCCCAGAGCTTTGTAGAGAGGGGAGAAGCCCTTGACACCCTTTGTGCCTGGTGTTCTGGGTACTGGGGAGGATCCCCAAGACTTGATGCTGCCGGCCTTAAGCTGAGGGTGCAGCCTGCCTTCTGTAGCACCAGTGACTTCCCTGTCAGGTCATAGCCTTCTCCCTATAGTCTCTTTCGTCTTTAATCTTTGCACTCATATTTTAGGGGAGAAGCGGCCCGTCTTCTTTGGTCTTGCTCTCTTTATGGAGGTGACTACCAATAACTGCCCCTGCTTTGGCCATATTTTGTCAAGCAGTGTGTCCTCTGGGATTTTAGTATGTGATTCCAATCCCCTCTCGAGACACTAATGTGACTGTGGACAAATTCAGCCCGTCTCTGATCGTCAGTGCAGATGAGATGTTGCCCTCACATAGAGGTGATTTTTCTGCTTTGAGAATTGGATGAAATAGTACTACACGTCTCCATAGACAGTTCCCTGGCCTCCAGTAGGTGATTCACGGGTATCAATAGGATGGGTCCTACCTAGACTTCCTTCCCTGTCCCCTACCTCCGAAGCTGTCACCTTCATCATCTCATCCTGGATGCTTCCAGCCTGGTGGGTTGTCTGTGGATGATGGTATAAGCTCTCATCGGCAGCTTTGTGGTAACCCCCCCCCCCTGAAACTTAGCTGTGTGGCTCATGTGGCTTCATTCACACAGTGCTTACCGAGTGCTTTGGTTCTGTTTGTCTTCTCCCTGCATGGCAGAACCCTTCTCCCACCTTTCCAGGTTTCTCCAGACCCTTTTCAAAATCAAGACCACCTCAGCCACTCCCCACTTTCAGTCAGAGGTAATCATGCCCTCCTCCAGCACCCATTCCTGTAGCTGATGCTTTGAGCACAGTCCTTCTTCTGTGTGACTGTTTTCTCTGGGCTTGCCTTATCACCCCTCTTGAGAAGCAGGGCAATGCAGTGCAGGAAGCTTGGGCACCTACTTCCCAATGAGGCAGTCTGGCCTTTCGGAGCCTCAGCATCCTTGTCTGTAAAGCAGGGACGTTTCACTCACACCCCGAGAACTTAGCTTGCAAGGCTCACACAACCTCTTTGCCCCTATGCCCACCGTATGGTGGGTACTTGGTAAGTATTAACAGACAGTAAACTGCTAGGGCACAGGACCAGGCCGATGTTAACGTCTAACACATTGCCTGGCATCAGCAAATGCTTCTAGTGTGTACAGACTAGGTAGGCATTTGATGAGCACCTCAAGGACTCTACGCTCCTTTCTGGCCTCACCTGCAGCAGAAATCCTTTCATGGCTGAGGGGCTTCATGGAATGGGGATACACTAGACCCACTCTTCCAGGCAGTGGACGCAGATGTGACTTGGCCGCCCCCGCCTCCCCCCCTCCCCGCTCTGTTGTGAACCTGTGTCTACATACAGTATTGGGGTGTGTGGCTGAGATGTGCTGAGAGCTACTGAGCTTTTAGGTGGGTTTGGTGCCCCTACTTCTGACAAGATAGTGACTTCCCATCATTTTGCTGCAAGCTGGCAGGTCCCGACGGGGTGTCTACTTTGGTCCCTTCTAAGTTACCACTTGAGGGTCTCATGGTCTTTATGCTTCTCCAGCCTCAGGAAGTGGGCTGTGTTTTCTTAGTTTTCCATTATATGGTTGGTCCCTCTGAAACCCATCTGCCAATGCCCTTGTGAGGGAGGGGTTGGTGATGAGCTGCCATTTTGTTTTAATTCACCCTGGCCCACAGCTCCTCAGCTCATAGCCTGCAGAGTCTGAGACTTTCCAGTCTGCTTTTTTTTTTTTTTTGGTTCCATTGCTTTCAGACCCCTCACTCCTGTACAGGTGTGTCTTTGATGTCCAAGAAGCACCAAAAGCCAGGGAGGCTAGACCACTTCCTGACCTTTGTCCCCCGTGGAGACCTGAACCTGCTGCAGGTTAGGGTCTGGGTCTGAGGGCTTCCGGGCTTCTAGCAACCACTCCCCCATAGCAGATAAGGGAACTCTGTTGCATTAGAGGATATAATCCTAGCACTTGGGAAGTAGAAGCAAAGGGCTTGGGAATTCAAGGCCAGCTACAGCTACATGGCAAATTCAAGGCCAGCCTGGTTACTTAACACCCTGTCTTTAAAAAAAGGCAACTTTTGTCTGTCTGTATGTCTTTCTGATTGACCGACCGACCGACCTACCTACCTACCTACCTACCTACCTACCTACCTACCTATCAATCATGACACCCTGGCTGGTCTGGATACCATAGACAGCATAGTTTTGTTTTTTTGTTTTTTTGTTTTTGTTTTTTTTTTTTTTTTTGCTTCTCTGGTTTGAAGGCTTTGTGTTAGGAACTAACATTGAGGCCCACCTCAGGATCTGTAGTGCAGACCCATTTTATAGAGGGTAAAGGGTTGGAGCTGGGAGGATGAATAGCTTCCCAGGGCCTAGGGAACCTGCTTTTGTCCTTCTCCTTTGTTTTTAAGGACAGACTGTGTGGAGACCTGAACTCCATTCTGGGCAGGGGTCCTGGTGGCTCCCTCAGTGTTTCCGTGCCGGCTGGGTGTGGGGAGCGTCCTTGCCAGGCTCATCCTGGTTGTTCCTTCTGCTCCACCAGGCTGCATGCCTCTCCCTTCCTCCCTCCCTAGCTGGTGCTGGCCGCCCCACCCCCTCTTGGCTAGCACAGCCTGTGTTTGTTATTGTAGACCTGGCACTGAGCCAGGTCTGGCTGCAAGCCAGACTTGTGGGTACAGTATGTACAGTGTGTGCTCAGCCAAGTTTGTCATCGTACGGGATTATTTTTTTTTATATTATTATTATTTTTTTCTGATCTGGAAGGGGTGGGGTGAAAAGAGGAGTTTCTGTGATGCCGGAGGAGAGAATGCACTGAATTCCATGATGTTATTTCTGTAAGGAAGGACTGGGGTCTGGTTTGCCTTACCTCTTCTGTCTTTCCTTTCCCTTCTGTCCTCTTCCTCCTCCCCCTCCCTCCCCTATCAGATGAAATCAGCCTGTAGGAGATCAACAAGGCAAGCTCTTATTTGCAGTGACTAGAATACTAAATTTACTCTCTTAAATCAGTTTTCGTTGTGTTGAAATTGACAATTTGTTTAATTAGAAGTTTGCCCTGTAGGAGGCCCTTGTGAGAGGCTGCGATTTCTCCCCTCTCATCTCTCTTACTTTCTCCTTTTCAGTTGTGCTGGGTTTTAAGACCCTAAATGGTGGTGTAGTGAATGTTCAGTTTAATTGAAGTTTCTAGCCCGATTTGAATGCTTTAACTACCCAAGTGTTTATGAGGTATACCTGATGATAACGGTAAGCTTAAATTGACCACCACCAACATAACTCATATGGCTGATCTGGTCCAGCTCTGCCTTTTGGGCATCAGAAGGGCTTGAGGAGTGTGTGTGTGTGTGGGGGGGGTATGGCTCGTAGAGGGAAGAGCAATGACTTCCACTCGAGTTTTTTGCCAATTGGTAGGTATAGGGCTGAGGCAAGTAGCAGAAGAGTCCCAGCCTACTGTCTGTGTCCAGAGACTCCCATGGGAGTCATCCAGGAAGCATTGACAGGTCCCCAGCTCTTTGCATTTGCTTTTTAAAAAGAGGTGATTTCTAGCTATGAGGCTAGACAGACCACAGACCACAGGCTGTGACTCAGTGGGTTCTGAACCTGCCCAGTGTAAACCTTCCCATTTGGCTTATATGAGCTTGCCACACCTTGGCTTGACAGACTGCCGGCTTATAAACACACTACAACTGCTTGCTCTGTTTTGGACACAGCTGTTTGGTTGGAGGGGTCTGGGTGTCTAGGTGGTCAGGCCCCATCCTGGAGGTAGCATTCGATTTTGGACCGAGTGCATGCTTAATGTGCACTAACGGGTGAGGCTGTGCGCACTGAGCAGTGATGGATGCAATAGCATCCTTCCCCTCGAGGAACTTGGTCTAGCAGGAGGCATCAGGTTAATTATAAAAACGGTGTTGAAAGAGTAGTACCAAGTGTCAAGAAGGAAGGGTTGGAGAGCTTCAGATGATGCGCAGGAACCTGCATAGATGGTGCAGGCAGGGCTCAGGAGGGATCACAGAAAGCCAGACTGTGAGAATGAATGGTGGGCATCACTTGGGGTGGGGTCTGTGGAAAGGGTGTGTGGAGGACAGAAGAAGGTAGGCAGGGCCCAGGACAGAGGCATGAGAAAAGGGGAAGGGTAAAGTGATTTCTAACTCCCCAGCACTGGAAAACCGAATATTGAGATAGGAGTGACCGAGAACAGTGTTTTTCCTTCAGAAGGGCTGCTGGGCTTTGGCTATCGATTGGCCTGGACTGTATGATAGGGGAGACCCCTCCAGAGTCACGACAGGTAATCCATGTTGGACAAGGCCACTGTGTGGCGTATCCATGGTGTGGAGTATCCTAAGCTCCCCACACTAGGATAGCACACTCTTTCCCTTGGCCTGGTGCTATCAACCATGCTGGTTGAGAGCCCACTCCTGTGACCAAGCTTGTCTCCACACTCAGAGTGTAGAAGAGGAATGAAGGCTCGGACTGATGGGGTTTTACAGTTTCAGTGGGAGAATGGGATAGCCTGAGCTTATTATCTGAGGCCTGAGTCATTCAGGGGTCGGGGGAGAGTGCTAGAAAAGTTGGGACCAGAAGCATGATTGGTTTTCTTAGGCTGCTGTGATGGTGTGGGGTGGGGGATACAAGTTGGCAAAGATGAGTGAGTTGACCTCCCTCCCTCCCTCCCTCCCTCCCTCCCTCCTTCCTTCCTTCCCTCCCAGCACTTAGCTTTTGGCTTCAGGGTTCTTACAGACAGAGGAGGAAGGAAAGGAGGGCAGCTGGCAAGTCCTTGTGACTGCTAAATGAGGGGTCCCCACAGTGATCATCAGAAAGGCTGCCTTAAGAGTTAAAAGATGGCTTCTCAGGACCTGCAGCTCGGAATTGGCCAGGCACATGAGAGTCCATAGGCGCTCCATTTACCCTGCCTCCTCTCTGGAGGGCACTTTCTTTTTTGCTATCAGGGTCAAAAAACAAAACAAAACAAAACAAAAAACTGGGAGACCCTTGGATAGGTCTTCTCTGGGGCCCTTTAACTCCCTCCTGGGTCTTGAGAGGTGTCCACCCTCTGAGCATTCCTGTTGACAGTGGGGTGCCTCAGGTCCACCCACTGGGGTGGCAGAGAGGAATAAGCAGGGAAAGTGCACCCCCACCTCCTCCCTCTTGAACACACTCTTCGCTCTTCCTCTCCCTCCTCTGAATTTGGCCAGCTTCCTGAACTTTTTCCCAGAGTGGTGTCGTCACTGGCCTGCCGGCAGGTCTGGATGTTCTGCCAGCATTCCAGAGAGTTTATGATCGCTTGCAGATGCGTCTCCAAGAACACACTGTACCCAAAGCAGAAATTAATGCAGGCTTGACTGCGGTCCAAGCCCCTACACGGGAGAGAGGAGAAAGAAAACAAAAACTGTTTAATGCTGTTTATAAATTATACACTGGCTGATGAAAAATACATTTCTTTCCTGCCCCCTTCCACGCTGGCCCCTTCCCTGCGGCCCCCTCCTCTTCCCCCCCAACCCCGCCCCTTCTCCATTTTTGCCTCCAGAGCCTCAGCTGAGCGCAAGAGAATATGGTTTTGCTTTTTAGCTCCTGTTTTGGCTGGGATCCGAAACCCTGCCTCTGATTCCTAGCCTGAGTATTTTTCCCCTTTACCTGATGAAATTCACTGATTTTTTTTTCCAGCCCACATGGGCTGTTTTGGGTTTTGTTGTTTGGGTGGGTAGGATTTTTTTTGTTTTGTTTTTGGCCTGGGGTTTTGTTTACAGCAAATGTCATATGCGATGGCACAGGGTGTCATGCTCACTTGTCCCTGGAGGATAAGTGCCACCTCTTCACATCTTCCCACCTTAGAGTCACTGAGTATACACTCAGCGGTCCCAAAGCCTTCAAGGCTTCACCTCAGGCTAACTGAACTGAGAAAGTTGGGGACATTCTTCGCAGTTCATTGTATTATACAGTATTTTTCCACCAGTTTTCTTCCAGCCTTTCACCTCTAACCCATGTGAAGAAAGGGGTTACATACCCCCCAGTACACACGTTTCTATGTATGTCAGTGTAGCAGGACCGGAGAACTCATTCCTTTGACTCTTCTGAATCCCACCCAGCTTCATCCCACACCCTACAAGCCCCCCCTCCCATCCCAATTTATTCTATAAATTCGTTTCTACATTATGTCTATCCACTTACATGGCTTTTGTGTTTTTTAATACTGCTAATGTTTATCATTTGCCCAACAGGCTCGACAGATTTTGCTTCCTGTAGAGCATTGAGGCTTTAGAGCCCCCTCGTTGCTAAGTAGCAGTCTCTCTGTACTGTAATGGGCTGATTTTGTATTCTGTTCAGCGCTGTATCTTATTTTTGTATGCAAGACAAAGTGTTTTGATGGAGGACGATTGCACCAGTGTCTGGAGGCTGTTTGGAGTTTTATGGGCTGTACAGTACACTGTGTGCTCTCCGAACAGAACACAGGCTGTTGAATTTTGGATTGGATTTGTCATCCCCCCCCAACACCGTCAGAGAGGAGCCTGTCAGATAGAACATGACTTCAAGGGTGGAAGAAAGAAAGTGGGAATTATGTAATATTTCCTTTCTGTCTCTCATTCATATTCTCTCTCTCTCTCTCTCTCTCTCTCTCTCTCTCTCTCTTTCTCTCTCTCTCTCTCCTCTCTGTCCCCAAAGAAGGTGGCACACCCTTTCCCCATTGCAGCACGATTTTGCACAGCTAGGTGGTGACGTTTCTATTAGGAATGAACAGTGCCCTAGAGGGGAGAGGGTGGGACATCTGTCCGACTGCTGTTCATTCGGGGTCTTTCTCTGCTTCTTTCCATCCTGCTTAGGTCCCAGGTGCCTTCACTAGCCCTTGATTTTTGTCTAAGGATGAGTAGCATCTCATGAGGAGCTGCAGGACAGGGCTGTCTTA
Source organism: Mus minutoides (assembly GCA_902729485.2). Classification (NCBI taxonomy): domain Eukaryota; kingdom Metazoa; phylum Chordata; class Mammalia; order Rodentia; family Muridae; genus Mus; species Mus minutoides. The sequence goes on from LR749758.1 coordinate 1,467,160, forward strand.
GTGGGATGGACTTGAAAGCAACGAGGTTTACATATTCTCAGAGTCCTCATACCTTGGTTGGGCTTTCTGTAAATGCCTCCGCCCACCCCTGACAGAAGTGTGTTTCTGCGTGGACTCTCATGGCCGTCTTTTCCTCTAGCCTCTGCCCCTGAGTCCTTGAGCCAGGCAGGGCCAGTGTTGTTGGAGTCCAGGTCTGTGCCTACCCTGCCCGCCCGCAGTGCGTTGCTGTTCCTCCCCGTGCTCCCCACAAGGGTCGGGTCTTTGCCTCCCTCCCTCTGCAGGTGTTTATTTTGTCTCTCTCTGCTTCCGCTTCTCCCCCAATCTCCTTCCATCTCACTTCATCTCTTTGGCACCGTCCTGTGTCTATGTCAGCCACTGCCGCTGCTTGACACTGCTACATGTTTTCTGTCTCCCTTCCTGTGTCTTCATCTGTCTCTGTCACCATCCGCCTTAGCCTGCCTCCTCTCATCTGTCTGTTGGTCTGTCTGTCTCCTTTCTTACTACTCTCAGTGTTCCTGAGCTTAGAAGTTAGACATCAGTCAGAGCGGGGAGCTTAGGTCATTCTGGCCCAGAGGCCTGGTGAGGACTCTTATGCACATGACTAGAGAGAGCTCAAGGCGCATGTGCTTGACCCCTCGCTTTGAAACGACAAGAGAGGGTCTGCTCAGCCATGATTTCGGTTCTGTGGAGGTCCTCTAAGACACTATTTTTAAGTGGAGTTGGTAGACGTATGGGCTTAGGTTTGCAAGGTCCTCATTGAACACTGCTTCTCAGAATCCTGTCACCAGAGCCCATGCTAATACAGGTGTGCACTGTTACCTACCAGAGCATGGAAGCCTCCAGCCGACCCTTGCTAATTCTTCTGTACTTGTGATCTGGGAAAGGGCTTGGCACACAGAAGGCTTGGATTGGGATTTTTGAATCAGTGACTATCGTGTAACTAAAAGTAAGATGTCTCTGTGGGTAAAGGTACCTGCTACAAGCCTGGTGGCCCGAGCCCAATCCCTGGTACCCGTGTGAAGGTGGAAGGAGACTGGACCTTTTGCAGAGAATGTGTTGACTGTCTCTGTGGCTGAGAGAGGGGACCTGGGGGTGATGGAGATACCTATAGAGCTCTTAAGGTTTGCTCTGTGAAACTCACAGATTCATCGGGCCCAGGCTAGATTGGGGGGTAACCTTGGACAGGTGTTTAGTTAAGAAGGTAGCTCCTTGTTGGAAAGTCTGGAGAAACAGCCAAGAATGAGGGGTAGAATCTTCACCAGACGCCGAGAGAGCCATGTATCTGTGTGCACACAAGTATGAGGGGGGAGAAAAGAGACGGAGATGAAGCATTTACATGAAATACTGAAAATTGTTCCTTTACTGTAATGGGTCCACACAGGCCATTACCTTGAAGATTTAAAAACAAAATGAGCTCATGATATCTAGTGCCTGCCACCGACATCCATGCCTGATTGCAAAGCCCACTTTACCTTTGAATTTCGGCTTCATTGTTGGTTGTTAATTTTTGGATTTTGGTGGCAACACACACACACACACACACACACACACACACACACACACACTCCTTGGATTCCTACAGGAACAAGTTAATGGATGGATAGATAGGAGTGTTTCTCAACAAGACCCCAGTGAAGAACCTTTTCGTTTTCAAAATAGCCCCTGACATCTCAGGCTAACTGAGCAGATCTGAAGCACCCAGAGAGCCAAGGCCGGGACTCTGCGTTGACTTGGGGGGGGGGGGGAGCGCGGAAGTGTGAAAATTTTTTTTAATTTAATAATTTGGGTTTCCTGTGAATGGTTCTGTGCGGTGTGCAGTAGTATGCATTTTCATAACTGTCTCTTCCACTTTGGATAAAAGAAAGGGAGGGGAAATAACAAACAGCAGCGGCGTTCTGTGGGCAAAGGAAGAAAACAAGAGAATGGGGCAGAGAACAGGCTAAATTTAAAATTGTAATTGGCTGACTTCCACTGGCTTGCGGGTGTTTTAATGACTCATAATAACTTCATTTAAAACCAGCTGAGCAGAAAATAGATTGGAGAGGAGCCTCGGGCCATTATGGATTTGTTTTTTTTGACAAGCTCGGTTTTCAACAGCCAGGAAGGCTCTCAGAGAGGGCTCGGCTGTTTCTCTCTCTCTCTCTCTCTCTCTCTCTCATGACTGAGAGAGATTTTATATATACACACTGTATATCAGAGATCTACAGTTTCTTTTTCTTTTTAACTCTTCCCCCTTCCCTCTTTTAATTTTTTTAACTGATTAAAATAGATGCCTCGGGGTATTATTTTAGCATTTTAGAATCCCTGCTCCCACACCCACTTTTGATGTGGTAAACAGAACATAAATAAAATTGTTTTGGAGATGATTGAATTAATTAGGTAGTAAACAACTCCAAAGCATAAATTCCCTGGGCCGGTTTGTTCCCCACCCTCATCCATATTTTCTCCAACACCCTCCTCTCCCTCAGCCCCCTTCCACAGGATGAGACCCTCCCTTTGACTGGACATGTCCCCTCTGCCACAGGGGTAGCTGTTTGGTGATTCACCAGCCCCGCACAGATCGCTGAGATGTTGATGGGACTGGGTCTGTCCAGGAAGTTTTAGGAATTGCCAGAAGAGGCTCTGACCTGCTTGTAGTTGTTTCTAAATAAAATCCTGCCTGTTTCCCATGCTAGGAACAGAGCCAGGACCAGAGACCTGTTCCCTTCTTTCCTGTCTTTTGAAAGTCAGCCTGCTCAGCCCCAGGGTGAGCCTGGCCAGGCAGTTCAGGAGGCCTCTTCCATCTGATTGGTCTCAGCCCTCCATCTGATTGCCCTCAGCCATCTGTTCTGCCCCCCCACCCCCACCCTGTCACCTTCTTGGTTCAGGAGTGTTTTTTATTCGATTGCCCCTTTCATGCACTAGGACCTAGGCTTCTTGGGGACATGTGATTCGTGTATTTCCAAGTTTGCCCATGCCACCTAACCCAGAAACCTGAATGGTGGGTAGACCCTGGCCTTTTTGTGTAAATGAGTGGGAGTAGGGCAGGAAATGCAATGGAGGCTCTCCTTTGCTGCCTCCAGCCCTGGGATCGGCTGTCTGGAACAGAAGAGAAGAGGGAGGCAGAGACCTTAACAGTAGCCTATTTGCTTGCCTTTCTACAGCCTAGCACACAGTAGGCAGTCAGTAAATCTTGCCTCTCTACAGCCTAGCACACAGTAGGCAATCAGTAAATGTCTACTAATAAATGGCTGGCTTTGGGTTCATGGTCCTGGATTGGGACACAGAGAAAGGCACAGTTACTTGTGCCTGCTGTGGAGCATTCTGACAGCTCTGACACTCAGGTGCTCCTTTGCAGGTGAGGACACTGAGGCTTACAGCATCCACTGCTGAGCCTGTCTGAGATCAGAAAGCTGGGGTGGGGGTTGGGGGGTTGGTCAGGGCTGACTCCCACCTAGATCTCTCTACCGTTGACTGTCAGGATTCTTGCTTTTCTGTCTGTTGGGCTCCTGGTGCCTCAGAGATTGGGGAGGTGAGACTGGAGAGCAGAGAGGAGGAAGGCCTGGTCTTTGGAGACTCTGAGGTAGGAAGTACCTTATTGGATGCTGCTCCATTTGGCCAGCCACCAGGAGTAGGTGTGGCTTATTAACTTTTCCTGCTGGGCCAGGGCAGCTCCGCTGATTGTCTGACCTGGCCACTCTTTGGAGGGCTGGAGGGAGATGGTCCTGGGCGCATCACTAGATGGTTCATAGGTCAGACAGCATGCAGCTTCACCTTCATGGAAATCTTGATAGCGGTGTGTCCTTTCTCCTCTCCGTCACCGTGCTCCACTAGAGAGGAGAGAGAGGAAGACAGCTACCTGTGGTCTCATATCTTTTCTTGGGAAAGGCATCGTGGGGTCGGGAGTAAAAGGCATAGTCACCATAGGCTGCCACTATGAAAGGAACATGTGGGATACACCCAGGATGTGGAACTTGACTTATCACGCAGGTGTGGTCTTCCTGGCCTTTCAGACTTTGTCCAGTGGAGCTGTATCCTTTGACATGAGACTGTTTTGTCTACTGTTGAACAATCTTGGTGTCTCCAGGCACACACTGGGGAAGGGAGTGCTGGAACCTTCTCTGGAGGGGTAAAATCGTTACCTAGTGGTAGCCGCCCCAGGTTGTGAAAGTTGGCCAGCAGAGGGACTTGCTCGAGGTGTTATTCTGGAACCCACCTACATGTACATGTTTTAGAGGGAGGAGAGCAGATAGCACATGTATGAATTTGGCTGCTAGCAGCTGGACTGAGGGGCCAGTGTGTGCAAACCCAGGCAGGGCAGATGAGAGTCAGTGCTACTGTCCTGGACTGCCTTCTGCTAGTGAGCCAGCTGAAAGGATCACATGAGCCTGGGAAGGGACGGGTATTCACTGGCCCCACAAGGGAAACAAATGGCCGCCATGGGAGTTTGGAGCTATGAGACTCTTCCTTGAATGGGGTTGGGGTCGGGGTGAGGGTGGGGGGAGTAATTTAAATGGAAGAAGAGCATCCTCTGGCAGTCGTGTCCAGGAGGAGCTCAGCCATGAGGAACGAGGTTGTCTTCATTTTCCATGGTGAAGAGAGCAAGGTCATCTTTGAGCCAGAACCAGCCAGGCAGGCACCTGTGTGCTTCTGCCTCTGGTGTCCACAGTGAACATCAAAGGTTTATAATCCACCTGAGGCTCCTCCAGTATAGTGGCCCTCCCTAGTGGCCAGTCGAGAAGCACTCCAGTGAAAACGAAGACTGCCTGGTGTGGGTAGATGGGGACCCTGCACCTGGCATCTCAGCACTTGGGAGGCAGAGGCAAGGGGATTGACAATTACAGGCCAGCTTTTACATTAGAAGACTTAAGGACTGGGAGGGAGTTCGCTCAGTAGTAAGATTACTTACCCAGCATGCACAAGGAGCTACGGGCAATCTCAAGCAAACCAAAAGAGGGAGAGATGGGTAGATATGAGAGGGGGGAGGGGGTTCTGCAAGCTTCAGCCTGTGAGTGCAGTGCATACAGCATGGCCCTTGGGTGATTTGAAGCTACTAGGTCATCCTAAGGACAAATAGAGGATCTGTGAGGCCTTCTCCCAGGTGAACGTCACCCTAAACCCCAGACCATCTCTTTAGGTCACCTGGCAAATGCCCTTATGTGTGCATCAGTAAGACTGGGCTGGCTCCCTCAGGATGAAGGCAGCACCAAGGGCTTCTCCAAGGACTTGGCTCAGTCTGGGATTCAGTATGGTACACGTGCATCTTCTACACTCGGCCCCTTTATCCCGGCCCCCAGTAGTTGGCACACTCCTTTCTCTTTTGTCCTAGCCAAGCCCATTTGGAACAGAAGTCTTTCACTTGCCAGAGAAAAAGAAAAAAAAATCCAAGTTCTATACTTTTCATTAGGTAGTTGGGATAAAAAGCCTTCTGGGGTAGGCGGATTAAACCTCGTAGCTCTCTCGCTGGCTATTAGAAGCTAATTGAGCACCTAGCGCTCGTTGGCACTGAGTTCTGCTGGCATAATTATGCAAGGCCACAGTCATTTCAGTAACAAGGTAACTCCAGGTAAAGAGAGAAGGATGCCCTGAAAGTTCTGGTTTTCCAGAGTCTTCCTCAGTCGCTTTCCTTAAATGATCCCGGGACAGACAAAGCCCGGATGTGAGACTTTCGGTGTAAGCTGTTGTCTTGGGTGACGACTCACCCCAGCCTGACTTCTTCCATGGAAATGGCCCAGGATGTCTGGTAGAGCCCTGCTGTGAGCTCCTTTGGTCTTGATTAAGGTTTGGGGCCTGGAGTCACACGTCGTCGTGGAGTAGAGGATGCGGAGGAGCATCCTTCGCTTGGGAGATAGATGAGCTGGCAGTTAAGAGGCTGAATTAGGAACACAGAGACTCCCGGGGCAGCGTCTTCCACAGGCGTGGAGGGCAAGGCCAGACACAAGCCCTGTAATAAGGTAGATGGTTACTTTGTGTCTATCTGGACATCTGTCCAGTATAGATGGGTAAGGTGTTAGTCTAAAAGACTAACTGGGCATTTAAAAGTGCCTGAAGGTTTCTATACTGTAGGCTTATTGATGGTGATACTTTCTCTCCCAGGACGACATCTTTCCATTGAACCCTGCCTCTATCCAGAGTCAGGAGCCATGAGTGGGGCTGCTTCCCGCGGGGCTTGGGCTCAGTAGGTGCCAATTGGACCTTGAATATGTTTTGGAAGGAGCCCTAGGGCATGGCCATGATCCTGTCCTCTGGGTGGCCCTGCCTGGCCTCTGGCCTGCCACCTATCAGCATTGAATCATGTCCCTAGGAGAACAGCATGTAACTAGGCTTCCCAATATAGCCCCTGTCCACAAGGTGACAGGAAGTCATTGTCACTCGGGCACTCCATCTTCTGACACCACATGGCTGGCCTGGCTCCCTCCCTTCACTTCTCAGTCCTGCACAGCCGTGAATTCTGCTCTGGGGGCCTCTGTAAAGCTGGGTTTTCTTTTAGTTTTTAAGTGAGCCATTTCCCCAATGCCGTTTTCAAGCCTTTTGCCTTGAGTCTCCGGCCTGGACTGAATTGTTCCCACCGTCTCCGCAATTATAAGTTTGTCACAGTCAGAGGCTGGCTGAATGGAGGCAGAAATGTGGTGTTTGGTTAAATTGTAAAATTAGCTAGGAAAGTTAATGGAGCATTTCTGCCTCTGCCTTTCAAAAAGCAGGAGTCTTAGGAAGGTGCTTCAGGTACCTTGCCTAAGAGGGAAAAGGGGTGGGGGTGGGGTCCAGCCCTGCAAGGTGGCACATGCTTAGAATCTCAGTGCTTAGAAGTTGAGACAGAAGGATTATCATGAGTTTGAAGCTGGCTTAGACTGCATAATGAGTTTCAGGCTTGCCAGGATTATCTTAACAACAAATAGAGAAAGAAAGAGGGGCAAGAGGTTTTGGCTCACCATACCTTTGTAAGACCTGTTTCCAGTCCATATTTCATGTCCATTTTATGGATGGAGCCATGCTCGTTTCTTGTCTCAGCTTTCAGAGCTACCACCTCTCCAGCTCCCAAGTTCACGTGGTACCGCTTGCCCACTTGCAAACGCTGACCCTCATGCTCTGGAAGTCACAGTCTCAGAGGTGTGTGCGGAAGCGCTGCCAAGAGTCTATTTTCTGCACGCACCAAATTCGCAGGTCCTCTAATTACACCAAACAAACCGCTCTGTTTTCAAGCAGCAATTCGATGTCATTTTAGTTGTCAGGAGCACTTTAATAATGCTATGGGCTTCACTCTGGACATAGTCCCCCCCAACCCCCCCACCCCGCACCCCTTGAACCTTTTGTATAGTGTGAACCAGAAACCGCCAGTCATGTTTTCCCCCAGCTGGGGAGATGGACATTAATTGTGACAGGCAATATTTTTGTTTTGAGAAGTGTGGCGCCTTGAGCCTTCTGAATTTTGAGCCCGAAGCCAGCAATGCTGGGGTTGTAATGTAACACCTCAATTATGGTGCAGGGGGCCAGGGAGCCAGACTGCAGCCGACAAGGTTCCTTAGATCCATGGCTGCAGCCACAATTAGGGTTTCAGAAACACCAAAGGCAAGCCAATGAGTGTCATTTCTAACTGGTTTGAACTTTTTACTACTCCCTAACATCAGAAGCACCCGGCTAGAGAGAGCTCACTTCTTGTCCTCAATAAAGCGATTAAGTTGAATGGGTGTTGGGGAGTTTTTAGGCTGAGAAGGGCTAAAAATAGTCGTGCTCTGTTTTCTGAAAGCCACAGCAGGCCTGGAAAGGCTGGCAGCCTCAAGGTGCCACTGAGGGGGTCGGCGGAAGGGAGAGCGATGGCGGCAGACCCTTGGGGTGCAAGGTCTGAGGTGGGTTGGTGGGAGTAGAGACAAAGGAGATAGATCAGCTGCTTCCAAAGTACTGTCACAACAGCAAAGGTGGCATGGTTGCTTCTCTCTTCATTTGAAGAATTCTCCGGGAGAGAGGGGATGGGGAGAGAAAATGAAGGTATTAATCCTAAATGATTGGCAGATCCAAATTTTAGAATGGATTGCTAGGCCTAAGTTTAACCTATTTAGCACTTACCCTGTGACATCAGCTGTTCTAGGTAAAGGGTTCAGTTAGGGCAGTGAGTAAATGTTCCGGCGTGTTATCAGAGAAGGTGGGGGTGGGGGAGCCCTGAGAGCCAAGAGGGGGATGCTTTCATCGAAGCCTCGGTGTATCAGGGAAGCCCAGGAATGGAACAAAATGACTTTTTGGTGACTGAAGGTCAACCAGTTGTGTCTGCTTTAGTCTTTTGAGAGTGGGGTCATTTGTTAACTTGAGAGCCCATGTCTCGTCTTTAGGAATTACTGTTGTTTCTTGACAGGGCATTTTGCTACCATAGATGCCAGAAGGAGAATGCTGGAGGAGACAGCCTAGCCTGGACACTGGGGAGATCTGGGTGTTGCTTCCTGGTGGCATTTCTAGAGAAGAGCCATCTTTGGGGCTTGTAGAGCTCACAGTCAAGGGACCGAAGCAGAATGGGCCTGCCTGAGCCCTGCCGAATGGTTCCTCTAACAGTGCTGTGGCGATCACACTGGAGATAGTGTCTGAAGTCTTCAGAAAGACTGTGTCATGCCAAGTGTTGGAACATGATTACTACTTATGGGGAATTTAACACACACACACACACACACACACACACACACACACACACACAGAGTTGTGAGTGGCATTGGAAAGAGATAGAAGGAGTAGGGAGTGAATGGAAGATTCTAGAAAGGGGGGGTGTGAGAGAATTGTCTGTACTGAGATTCTCAAAAGAGATCAACAAGTTGTGAGAAGACAGGGCATCCTTCTTGGTGAGAAAAGAGGAAACCGCCTGGAGGAAGGGAGGACCAGAGTGTTCCTGCAGGAGGAAGGTGTCCCACTTTTGGAACATAAGTCCAAACTCAGCGGGAGTGTCATGGAGTGGAAATGGCACACACGAGCTTGAAGGTTTATAGGACAGGCAGGGTCCTGGTCCTGACTTGGCATCTTTGGAGTAGCCCTGGTTCGTTCCCTCCCTCCCTCCCTCCCTCCCTCCCTCCCTCCCTCCCTCCCTCCTTTTTCTTTTTATCTTTTATTTTTTTTTGGCAAGGTTTAACTGTACAGACTAGGCTGCCCTCAAACTCACAGGGATCCCCCTGCCTCGCACTCTGAGTGCCCATACCTGGATGGTTTTCTTTTTTTTCTACTGTCCCAGAAGCCTTGGAGTTTGACACCCCCCCCCCCCAGAAGCACGGTCCATGCATGCAGGTGTGTTTGTATGCTCACGCGCATGCATCGGGATATCAGCCTGGGACCAAGCAGTCTGAGGGGTCGGCAGAAGGAGTGTGGTGTTTGAGGATGAAAAGAGGAGGTCGGTGGCTCAGGTGACAGACAGCATCGGGGATGCTTGGCGCCAGGAGAAGTCCCTCTCTCTTCTCTGATCCTCTCACCGGAACGTCCCAAAGTGAGCTCATCAGGGAAGATGTGTAGAGTTTGCATATTTTTCGTATCCCATAAAATGGCTGAAATTCCCGTGTTGTTTCCTTGGTTTTAAAAAAGAACCTAGCCAAGATGGCAATGCCAACTCTCTTAGATTAAACTGCTCCCAACACCTGAAAGTCCCATCATGGCCTTTGTGATGCATCCTGGGCCCTGGCTAATGATTCCTCCAGCACCGGACTCTGGTCCCTCTGTTCCATCAGTCCACCTGATAGATCAGGGAGAATTCCCTGCCACATCCCAGCCCTCGCTGAATACAGCCAGTCAGCCTTCCCAGAGCCTAGGCTGTCACATTCCCTTATGTATGCATATCAAGCTTTCTTTGCCTTCATACCTCACTCCTTTCAGTTTTTCCCTTGTAAACTCTAGAACTCACAGAGGGAGAGGCAAAGCTCACCCATGCTCTAACAGCCTAGGCAGCGACTGAGATCCGGAATGAATTTTCTCTATAGTTTTGGGGGTCATCATAGTTGTCCTTGAGCTGGTGGTGATTTACCATTGCTGCGTGGGAGTGTGGACTTGTCTTCCTCCCAAGCAGTGGGATGGAAGAGCATCAAGGGAGGGTCTCATCTACCCAAGCCATTCACTTTCAGGAATGGGCCTTCCCCTCAGGATTTGAGGACACAAGGGGAGGCACAAACCTAGGGGCTGTTACTCGTCAGCTTGAGGACATGAATCTTGTTTGTCACCACTCTATGACGACGACTTGGACACCTACTCCGCACGCGGTTCTTGACAGTTTCTTATTTAAACTGTTGTATGAAGGGGAACAGTATCCTTTCAATGAGAGATCTAAGGCTTCAGAGTTTATTCGGTGCCACTGACAGTACAAGGAACTGGATACCACCTCACTGTAGGACTTCCCTGGCTTGACCATTAGCCTTGGTCCCCACAAGTATAATGTGTGTGGAAGGATGTCTCACCCTTCACAGCCCTTAGAGGAGGATTCATTCATGGGCTTTGATTATCCAGTCATGGGAATGTTGGGGGGAAGTAGGTTGGAAACTGTAGTTAGGTGAGACGTTCCAAACTAGCACTCTTAGGGGGGTGGGGTGGGAGTGTTGTGTGTATGGGTGGAGAGAAATTGATTTATCATCAGATTTTGATTTTCTTTGAAGTAATTCAACCGTCAGTGGACTTGCGTGTTACCTTCTGGGTGGCTAGAAGCTAATGATGATGCCCATGATAGGAACAGACTGGAAAGGCTTCTTGTCTCTGACTTTCCAGACCCTATCTGTCCTCGTAACTGTCGCTTTGCCCTGGGGTCCCATTGGAAGCACAATGCTTAGTGACACTTTGGCTGAATGAAGAATTATCAGAGTGGACGACTTCTCTCCTTTCTTTTTCTTTTCACTTTTCTGGGTTGGAAAAATGTACCCTAACTGTTAACAGTTCGTCCCTGGTACACAAAGGAAACAACTCATTCATTCAGGGTGGCAGCTAGGAACGGTAGAATGGAGACTTGAACCTAGATTTCTTTGATTCTAGAATGCAAGTTTTTAATAACATTACTATTCAGCTTTCTACTGTGTGTGTGTGTGTGTGTGTGTGTGTGTGTGTGAGAGAGAGAGAGAGAGAGAGAGAGAGAGAGAGAGATTGTGTGTGACTGTGTGTGTGTATGTGTGTGTGTGTGTGTGTGTGTGTGTGTGAGAGAGAGAGAGAGAGATTGTGTGTGACTCTGTGTGTGTGTGTGTGTACACACCATCAAGCTAGACTCTGATACTCTAAGAACTATGGCAGAAGTTCTTTCAAAGCCTTTCTGGTTCAAGTGCGAAGGCTGTGGAACAAGGTGCTGTGCTCCCTATGGGACCTGAGACAGAGACTCCAGGATCCCTGGAAAACCTGAGGACGCTGCACCCTGCTGCTCCTCCGGCTACAGTAGAGCTTTAGTTAGGCATTGTCCTCTTAGGTCTAGCAGTGCCTTGGTGTGGCCCCCAGACCATCTCAAGGTTTCACCTTGTGCAGAGTGGACCCTAAGCTGTACACAGAATACGAGCATTTTCCCAACTCACAAGTTGGATCTACACGTGGCCACCCTTAACCCACAGAACACCCGCCACACCCTGACAGACATTTGGCTTTCTGCACCCTCTCTTTGATTTGAGACCTTGCATCCCTGGCCCTTTTACCTCCTGTTCTACGGTGAGTATAGCCAGTGTCCCCACTGCAGTGCCAACTGTAGCACTATAGAGCCACAGCCTGGGCCACTCTGGGCCCAGTGGACTTCCACTCAGTGGCATCTGCCCACCAGTTCCCCCCTTCTGTCCTGTGTCCCTTACAAAAAAACTGATCCTTCCCAGTTTTTTTTTTTTTAACTTTGTTGATAAAGGAGAAAGCGAGACCTAGGGAGAGCCAAAGCGGGTGTGAGGCTGCAGGCAGCTCTCTCTGGGAGTACACAGCTCCTTGAGGGAAGGAACACGCAGTGCTGGCCTTTGGAACTGGCAGCCAGTGTGCTGTTCTCTGTCTGATAAGAGGTACTGTAAATAAAACTGTACACCGTGGCCTGTTGTAAAATGCCCGAGTCTGTACGCATTGTTCTGGCGGCTTAGGCTTTTTTTGGGTCTGCTGTTTTGGTACACTCTGTACTTCCTTATGTAAGCAGGCATGCATATCTCATCAGAACATTCAAGATGTTTATTTTAAAATTGAGAGGAATTTAAAAAAAAAAAAGGACACACTACTCAACATCAGATGCTGGCAAGGCACTAGGTGTCCCCACCCCCATCCCCTCAGCGCTTCCTTTTTCAGAGATGATTATTAGCTTGGGGGGTTGGGGAGGCTTTGAAGAGGGAGGGGTTTTTTTGGATTTGTTTCTTTTCTTTTGGCTTCAGCCTTGCTTCCCTAGAGAGACATCCCTCCGCATCTGAATGTGTGCAGTATCTTTTACTGATTTCTAGATACCCGGGACTCTAACCCCCTACTCCCAGACCCATTTCTGGTTAGGCTGATGAGGAAGAAGATGCTATACTTTGCCAGAAAGATTAGGCCAGAGGAGGAGGCCACTGTGGGGAGTGTCGTGGCTTCCACTTCCTTGCCTCTGCTGCCATTGGAATACTGGCATTTAGATAAAGCCTTATGTATTTGCTAGCGCCTCTGACTGGCCTCGATTTGATTCCTGTGATCCAGGAATTGGGGGGTGGGTGGGGGTGTTCAGGTTGGACTGTTCCCCTTTCCCTTTGCTGAAACCTTAGACTAGCTCCAGCCTCAGTCAGGCTGCTGTGTCTACATCTTTTCTTCTCACCAAACCTTTACCTGATTTTACATCCACCTGTGGCTTATGTCTTAACCTGGGTGGTACCAGGATGTCAGGGCACAGAAGAGAGAAGCGACTATGGAAAACCCTGGCTATCGAGGCAACTCTCTACCTCAGTGTGATACTGAGAGCTTAGGGTATTTGGGGTGGGGGGTGGGAATCTTGGAGGAGCAAATGTGTCTGTTTGTCTGTCTCTAACTATCAGGCTTACTAATCCCCAGGTAAACTTAGAGGTGAGGGAGTCCCCCAAAGCAAATCACTGCCAGCCAATGAGTGTCCATCCTAGACTGCTGGGGGAAGTCTGCCTGGGGATGGGAATATACTGAAGGGAAGGGGCTTGCTGTTGTGAGGTATACAGTAGGCCAAGAGGAAATGGGAGCCCCGCTTGTCTAACCTTTTCTTCTTTTCCTCTGAACTTCTTGAGTCCCCGCCAGAAACAGACATGTCCTAGAGTTTCTACAAGGGGTCTGTAGAGAACCCAGAAGGTAGAGTCAGGACTTTGCCACCCTCCAGGTAACAGCCTGGCAGTGGTCTCAGTGCCCACAGTCTCCTTCCCAGGCCAGTTGTACCCCCTCCCCCGTAGAGCTTCCAGTGTGCTGGGGAAGGCAAGAGACAAACTGGAAGCCGACCCATTGCAGGTGGTTATATGGGCTCATCCCTGGAAGATTTAAGAGTTGAATAACTGAAGTATTGGTCCTAGGACAGATTATTCTGTTCCTCTCAACAAAACAATCACTCCTTTTAAATCAACAGTGTGTGTGTGTGTGTGTGTGTGTGAGAGAGAGAGAGAGAAAGAGAGAGAGAACTTTGATATACGCCTTTACAAACGTTAGACTCACCTTATACAAAATAAATGGCCCTCAAATACCAATGTATTGAATCTCAGTAAAATCAATCATAGTTTAATTGCAACAAAGGCAGTGCTTGAAAGAAATGCCAGGTGGTGATGGGGTAGCTGCTGTGTACGGGTCCTCTGTGTCTACCCACAATCCACTTGACTCACTTGTGAGCTCGCTGAGGGACCGGCTCTTCTGATCCCGTTTTACAGATGGCATGGTATGCTCAGTTAGTTCCCTGAGTGTCATAGCTGCTGAATACCTCCGCCAAATTTGAACTACTCTGTTGGACCCAGCTTCGAAACCCTTTACCATAACACAACCACCATGGGCGGCATTAATAACACCGGTGGTCTCTAAGCAGCAAGGGGTTTTGTTTTTGTTAATATTTGGCATCTGCCTCAAAGAAACAACGAACGGGTCAGCGAGATGGTGCGCTGCCTAAAGGAACTTGTCACCAAACCTGAGGACCTCAGTCCAATCCCTTGGACCCATGTGGTGAAAGGAGAGACCTGACTGCCACATTCCTTCCATAGCATGCACTACCCCACACCAATAAGTTAAAATGTAATTTTATAAAAGTAAAGAGAATTAGGTAGATAGGGTCAAACCCATGTCATAGCCAAGGAACCATAGGCTCATTAAGGTGAGAAGACTTGAGTCTCCGGGTGACGTCCAGAGCATCAGGTGTCTGACTCAGGCCTGGGCCCTGGCTCTCCTTGGTTCACTGTGATTGACAGAAAGGATTTGATGGGTCCAGCTCCCCATCCTTCCTGTTGCTGCCCCTCTTCAAGTGTCTCTTTCTCACTCCTGCCTGACATTCCTCTCATAGACCCCCACCTCTGTCCAGCCTGATCCCCTGGCTCTTTCCTTGCCAGCAGACAAGTGGTCTTGTTTCTCCCTGCTTCCTCTCTTCTACTTAACCTCACAAAGATGTCAACTCGTCTCAGGCTGCTGCTACAGCCTCCCTAAAACATGAGCCCTACCCGTTGTCCCTCCTCACCCAGCTTGGCTCTATATCATACACTACTACCTGGCTTGTATTCTTTTCTTTCGTTTAAACTGCGTTTGCATCTTGGTCATAAGCTCCGTGAGGACACTGTCACCCACCTCCTGGCTTTATTGATGGGTACCCATAAAACAGCCTCATGTGGGAAGGATGTGACAGCCATGACCATTTTGGAACTGTGTCCCTGGAGTTCTTTTGGCTCTGGGCTGAGCCCCGGAGCATTTTGTATGGGTAAATGCTGCTAGGTTCGGCTGGCATGGCCAGTTTTGACACTCCATCCTCTAGCCTTCTCATTGATGCTTTCTAAATGTATCAGAGCTGGATGATGTCACTGTAGTGCATTTCAGGAATGGCTGTGTGGTTTATCCACATTTGAGTTGCTTTAAATGCAAACCTGACATCATACCGAAGGCAGCAGTGAACAACATATGCACGGTAAACAGGCAGAGACTGTCTTATTGATTAACAGATGAGGCCTCTATTATCGATCTAGGCTTGGCGAGGAAATTTATCACTTTTAATTTCAGGGCTGCCAAATATTTCTGCCTCTGAGCCAGCCATTAGAGAGACAATTTAATGTACAGCCTACTTGGGAGAGGAGAATTCATCTGATGCGTTCTGCCCTGGTCTCAGATCCTCACCCTGGAGAGCCTGGGGTACAAGTGTCTCCAGGAGGGGAGCCAGCAGTGGGAGCTATCCTCTGTGGTCCCAAGTGGAACTTGAAGACTGACTCAGAGTCTCTTGGGGAGAGCTTAATATCGTGACTTTGGTGAGTGCAGAGTGAGGGGGGCATTGAAGGCCACTGGATACGGTCAGGCTGGGACCGAGGAAGTCATTTAGTAGATGCTGTATGCTTGTCTGTTTTTTATCTTCATCTGAACCCTGGGTGATAGTGTATGTTCGCCCTTCATTTCCTTCCTCCCCCTTCCTTTCTCCGCTCATCTGCCATGAAAGTGAGATGCTCCCTACAGCCCCATTGATAGCTATTTCTCAGAACCTCGCCATGCCACATCCCTTTGAAGCTCACAGCACTATTGGGTTCCTAACTCGATTCGGATTATGACTACGGGGGCTCCAAAGCAGTGGCGGAGCCTATGAGGTGCCCACCCCTCCCATTCTTTCTTCAGGGAGCGGTGAGAACAGATAGAGCCAAAGAGAATCAGATCCCTCGCAAATCCACAGAAAAATCATTGTTGGCTAATGATTCAGGATAAGGGGGAAGTGGCTTATTGTGAGAGAGGTAGAACTCCATCCAGCCCCAGCTCCCCCATCCTGACCCTCTCCGCTCTTTGAAGCATTTCCTGTGTACCCCCCCCAACTCCCATACATGGATGAAAGTGGTCTTGGCTGTCACTTCCAAACACACAGACACTGTTTTTTGCCACCATCCTCATAGACATTTTCTTGGCTTGATTTTCAAAGCTCTGTAAGCCATGGGCCAGGTGCTTGGCCCGAGGATATCCTGTGGCTTTCAGGGACACCCCAAGGTTGTTGTCACAGGCTTCCTCCTGCCTCCAGGTAAAACTCAGCCCCAGTCACCTGAGGCACACGACTATAATGACTCTGAAGTCTCTTCAGGAGCATCATATCTACCCTGGAGTGCTTTCAAACTCGTTATTCAGTCAGCTCCTATGCTGAGCACTTACTAGGGTACGTATAGCCTGTTTGTTACTTGGGAATAGAGAAGTCAGTGAGGCTGGGATTCTCCTTGTTCTACAGGTCTGTACTCATCAGTGCTAAGAACTGGTCTTTGGTGTTTAAGTCTCTGTATTTTGATTCTTACTTTTTAAGGCACAGATTTTTAAACTTACTCTTTGCACACAAATTCTTTCTTTGTAGCCCAGAATGACCTGGAACTCACCATGTGCGTAGCCCAGGCTGATCTTGAACTTACGATCCCTTCTGCTTCATCTTCCCGAGTGCTAACCTTACACATCAGACATGGACAATCATGTCCATCCTCCAATTTTTTCCCCTTGTTCCGTTCAACCCTGCTCGCTCCGCTCGACCCCGCTCGCTCCAGCCAGCTCTGCTCGCTCAGGCCAGCCCTGCTCACTCCAGTCAGCCCCACTCGCTCCGATCGGCTCCGCTTGCTCCGGTTGGCCCCGCTTGCTCCAGCCGTCCCTTTTGGCTCTGCTCACTCTGGACAGCCCTGCTCGCTCCGGTTGGTCTCTCTAGTCCAAGGATTCGTTTCTTATTATTCTTCATCAGTACGCTGTAGCTGACTTCAGATGCACCAGAGGAGGGCGTCAGATCTCATTACAGGTGGTTGTAAGCCACCATGTTGTTGCTGGGATTTGAACTCATCACCTTCGGAAGAGCAGTCGGGTGCTCTTACCTGCTGAGCCATCTCACCAGCCCCCGTCCTCCAATTTTTAAAACAAGAACTGGAATGATTTCTCCAAGTGCAGTTTAACATGAAGCCCTGATACATAAAATGGGTAATGGGATTTGGTTTTGTTGAGTTGTTGCAAGAGAGTGAGGCGCTTGCCCAGTTATCCATAAGGCTTCTTTGCAGATGGAAGCCCAAAGAGGCTGACAATAAGGAGGATTAAGAGTTCAGAAGTCAGGCTGTAGATCTGTGTCCTCCTCTGTTCTGTGTTACAGCTGGCACATCCCTAACCTCTCTGAGTTTGTGGTTATTCATCCGCTGAGTAGGATGCAGTAGTGGTGTAGACACCAGATGCTGTTGTTTTGACTTGACGTAGTCTTGCATAGTCTGCATTCAGCATCGTGACTGGTATATAGTAAATCCATGGGAAATCCTAGGTGGGTTGAGAAGAGCAGTGGGGGCTGCAAATGTGCAAAAAATATTGTCCGGCTCTTACAAGGCTATAAGGACACTTACTAAGACCCTTGGAAGACATAGGAAGAGCTCAGACACTTTGAGCAGTACAGAGTGGATCCGAAGGGACCGAACAGCAACGGTTGGAGGGTGTGCCCCCTGATGCATGGTCTTGAACATAAAGTGGCATTGAATAAACAGTGGTGAGACTAGAACAGAGACACAAGCAGAGTCTAAAGAAGGTGCTAAGGGACAGTCTTAAGGGTCAGTCTGGCTGTGGCATTGTTTGGCTCACTGGGTCAGGTTATGGAAGACCCTGAGGTAAAAATGAAGGGATTGAGAACCAGTACAAACGGAAAGTTTCTTATATAAAGAAGTGTGAGGAATTATATGACCTTCAATGGAGAATCGGACCATGTAAACTGAGCCTTGAGTCTTCCCGTGTCTTTAAATCTTTCAGGCATGATACTGCAAAGGTCGGGATAGGTGAGGGTGATCCCCACACAATGGAGCGATGCATATTGAAGATATATCGAAGAAAAAGCACGGAGACTTCAAACTAGTGACCCTTAGATGGCATGCAGAAAATAACTGGGCTAGTGGTTTCATGTTTCACGCTGACGTGGTGATGCCGTTGCTTTGAGCTTTTTGTAAATATGGCTCTTGGTTGGCTCTAAGAACATTGATAGAGTTTTTGGTTGTCATAGATACATCTGTAGACAAGATGATAATGGCTTCTCAGAGAGTCAGGCTCACAGGATAACAGAAAGATGAGTCACCTTGCCCAGCCCTGAAGGCACAGGTGTCAAAGCAGAGGTTCCAGTGATGACCTGAGGTTTAAGGGAGGCAGAGAGGCAGAGGAGGCCTGGGAGAACGGTGGAGGAAGGCAGGCTCTCAGGGAGTCACCTCAGCTGAGGTGGAAACATGGAAGAGAATGCCAGCACTAGCTGGTGTGTTCTAGGGAGGAGTTTGGGCACCATCCTTAAAATACAGGGAAAATTTACAGGGGCGTTAAGTGACCAGGTGCAAGTGGTAGTTAGTGGGTCACCGATGAGTTAAATTTGCGAGTACTGAGTCAGAGGGTGTGGAGATAGAGGTAATGCATACTTTCTCGTGAGTTACACAGCAACAGTGCGTGTCTCCCCTTGTTGGTGTCTCTTGCTCCCATCCACCCATCCAGCAGAGCTGGCCTTTCATCGTCATTGGGCCTCTTACGTAGACTCTGTCTTAGCTCGTCTTAGTCATGCTGGTTTTATTTCTCCCCCTCTGGGAGACCTGGGTGGGTGGTCACCTGTCCAAGGTAGTCTGCGATAGCTACTGGGGCTATGGATTATCTCTGAGTCCGAATCTTCACCGATATCCCAGGTGTTCCCCTAGTATCCAGGACATGTCCCACCCTCTGGACTATGGTTCTAACGTTAACCATTTCTTTCTTTCAGCGGGTGCCAAAGCCTTTGTGTGTGATCAGTGTGGTGCCCAGTTCTCAAAGGAGGATGCCCTGGAGACACACAGACAGACCCATACTGGTGAGTGTCCCTGACTCCATTCCCCAGATCACCAAGTATTATAGCAGGAAGGAGGTCAAGGTATTTGGTGACATCCTCTTACTGCCGAACACGGTACCATCATGTCGAGCATCTCTGTGGGTGGGAATGGGCTTGTGTAGACTCCTGTCCATGAGGCTTGAGCAAGCATTCCAGATAGGACGGTTCTGAGGCCAGCTGTTCTGAGTTAGGCCAAGATACTGTCTGTAATAAGGCAATGAGCGTCCATCTTCCCAGGGCGTCTTGCACGTTCTTGCTGAGGCTCTAAGGATTCTATGGTGTTGCCTAAGGTCCCCTCACTAATGGTTGGAAACCTCTTCATACTCAACTCTGGTGAGATTCAGAAGCCCTGGTGTTAGCCACAGTGGCTGACCCGCCCTCTGTAACAAGTTGAGCCATCATCTCTAACATATCCATCAACGCACAGGCATGTATTTGGACGGTGTTAACCAACAGAGAGAGAGAGAGAGAGAGCTCTATGGGACTCTCCAGGGCTGATTGCACAGTGTCAGCGTCATCTCGTCACCATGATTTGACAGCTCTGTGGCCATCTTGGCCAAAGTTCACACTGGTTGGCTGCTCGCGTCGTGCCAGGCACTGTTCTCCTTTATTTCCATGATCCAAGTCAGAAGCAGGAATGTGATCATTCCGAGGTTGGGGTACCCAGGTTTCACCCTGACTGGGGCAGTTCCTAAATGGAACCAAGGATCAATTACTTAATCTTTCTTCATTTGGGTTTCCTCAATGATGAGGAAAGCGGGGGCCTGAAGCTAGGGGTCTGTCAGATAGGGCTTTGTGGCGATTTGGTAAAATTATTTTACCTGCCTCGCTTCCCAGAGTGCTTGACTTCTAGTAGGCATTTAGTGGACAGTAGTTAATGGATACACTTTAACAAGCACTTTTTGCATTCCTGCAGTGTGTCCAGACTGCTGGTAGAATTTAGGATACGGTAGCACAGGAGACGCAGGCAATTCTGACTCTGAGGGAACTGAGGTTGCTGCTGAGGCAGAGTATGGAGGACCAGCACATGATACGATGTCAATTAAAGTGGGTGTCGCCAAGGGGAAAAAAATAGAGCAGATGTGCGGGAGAAAATGAGAGGGAGAAAAGTGGTGTTTTGGGATAAAATGGGCAGGGAAGAAGGCTTCTTTGAGGGGTGACGCTTGAGCAGAAGCCCAGGGTGAGGGGTGAGCTGCTTAGACGCCTGTGGGAGCAGAGGGACTTGCACTTGGAAAGGTCTGGAGGTCAGGCAGGAGCTCATAACTTCAGAAGAGCAGAGTGAGGAACGGTGAGCAGAGTGTCCCGTGAGCCGGGAAATGGGACTGGCCTGGAGCCTGGGCTTTACTCTGTATGTGCTAAGAGTTCTCCCGAGTGGTGTGTTAGTTACTTGTTTCACTTTAGCACTGTGACAGTGTCCTTGAGAAAAGCGGCATAAGGATAGAGGATTTATTTTGGCTCACTGTCTGAGGTTACAAGTCTGTCATGTCCCTCCTCAGTTAACCCTCGCTGGAAACAGCTTCCCAGACAGGCCCAGCGATATGTCTCCCAGGCGATTTCGAATCCAGGCATGTTGACACTGAAGATTAACGATCACGGGGAGAGGGAAAATATTTGCAAATCACACGTGAAATCTATAGCTAGGGAATACAAAAGAGATCTTCCAAGCTGAAAACCCAATACAAATAACTAAAGAAGAAAATGGGTAAAGGAAATGTCACATAACTCCAAAGATAGACATAGCCGAAGGACACATAAAAAGATGCTCCCTGTCATTAGCCACCGGGGAGATGCAGATCAAACCGCAGTGAGATACCACTCAGCCCATCAGGATGTGGCTCTCTGAAAAGACAGAGATAGTGGCAACTGTTGCTGAGGGTGTGGAAAAACCAGAGCCCTCGTATGCTACCGGTGGGAGGGGAGAAGGAGGTCTTGTCACTTTAGAGAACCACCTGGACGCGCTTAAGAGGTTTCAACATAGAGTCACCAGATTACACAGCAGTTTTGCTCCCTCCTGTCTACCAAAAGAGATGAAAATGTGTGTCCATGCAGAAACTTGAATGTGAATGTCCATAGCTTCAGCCAAGTAGAATAATCCAGTGTCAATCAATTAACAGGTCAGCAAAATGTGAGGTATACACGGTCAATGAATCTGTTTTCGTTGTGAAATGGATGGAGGTATTGATACATGCTACAGCATGGCTAAACCTTAAAAACATCTGTTGGAAGAAGCTTGACATAAAAGTCCATGTGTTATATGGTGGCCTTCATTCATATGTAATGTCCAGAATGGGCAAATCTGGTCAGTCCTGGAGTACATTAGTAGGTGTCAGAGACTGACTGCAGATGTCAGGAATAAATAGGGCTTGACTGCTAAGGGATACACAGTTTCTTTTGGAGGAGACAAACATTTTCTAGAATTGACCATGGTGATGATTAGGTGGTGTGTGAAAATCTGGTAAACTGTATCCTTTGCAAGTATAGATACGCTGCATGCCATGTGTATTGTAGCTTTTAAAACTGGGTGAATGTGTATGTGTGCACATATGTAATCTGTCATTGTCAGGAACACTTGACTGGTGGTCAACATATGCCACTTCATGTATTTTAACACACACACACACACACACTCACACGGATATGTAAGTCTGGGTATATATATAAACACAAGCTTGTATAGAGAAAGAGGAAGATAGTCCAGTTAGGGATCTTGGGGAGATCTCTGGAGATTAAATCTAAAGCCCTGTGCTTGCTATGTATACAGCTGCACCCCTAAGCTGCACTGGAGAATTTTGAGTGTCAGGGACTTGATTTATACGTGTGGGAGAGCACTGTAGAGCTTGTGTTGGGAGTTGATCAGAGAGAATGTTCCAGGAGCTAGTTGCTGTGTGAGACACCACTCCAGCAGACCCTTAGAAAAACCAAGTGTTCTGAGGGTTGCTTGGGCTCAACTGGGTGGTTTTCACATGGACTGCCATTAGGTGATGGCTGGGGCTGGCACCTTCCCAACAGGGCCCTGGGGTGTGTATCCTAGTGATTTCTCTGCCCACACATCTTACTTAGAACTCCTGCAGCTTGGCCTGTCAACAGGAGAGCAGCCTCTGTCTGTTTCTACAGAACACCACCTCAGGCTACAGAAATCAGGAAATGCGTGATACCAGCTCCGTCACAACAGTGAAAACAACCAGAAACACGCAGTCTCACCCCTGCGCTGTACTGCTGTTTAAAATTGTCCCAGGCTCAGCCCCACTTTTAAAGGAATAGAAATCTAGACTTCCCTTCTCACTGGGCAAGTGGTAAGAGCCTATAGGGAAAGAGAATTGGTGGTAGCCATCTTGCCGACAAGCAACCACAGGTCTGGAGGGGACAAAGGGAGACTAGGTTGGATTCTGGCACCGTTTTCTCATTGTTAGACCACACAGACTGAGGAATCCCACTCCAGGAATGCTGACCTGGGGTAACTGAGAGGAATTTTGAGCCATTTTGTCCTGTACCTTGGCTTTGTCCATCTGGACTGAATTCACAGCGGCAGGAAGCAGGCTTCGTTCTAAACCAGAGGTTGAGGGAACATCAGCATAGTTACACTCAGCCAGGCCCAGGGGCTCTCTGCTTACCTCCTGTGTCTTTGGCACCTGTCTGGGAGGTAGCAACAGTATGGCCATGTAACATGGTAGTAACACTGGGGACCTGAGGGTGGTCTGGGAACTTTACTTTCTCTCAGATTTCTTGTGGCTTTCTGCCAGTAGAGAGGCTCTATCTGAGATAAGTCAGCTCATGTGGAGATAAAGCGATAGATATTTAGTAGACCTCATGTGGCTCTCTCAGTACAGACCTGAGAAAACTTAAGGGCGAAGGGTGGAGAAGTTGGAGTGAGAGAGGCCAGGGTTGAAGCTGGGTATAGGGTGTGCACAAAGCTAAGAGCGTCAACTACCTACTAGTACAGAACAGGCTCTCGGGATGAACCTAGGCACTGAGCCTCCCCTTGATAAAGGCAGGGCTCCTTTATCATGAATCACTTCCTGCTCATCCCTGTAGTACCCCTCAGGCTGCCCTTACTGTCAATGAAAGAACATGTGAACGCCATGTAACATCTCTGTTTTAGAAAAGAGGTCTCAGAAGCCAGAGTTTGGGCTCAGTTGGCTGAGTGCTTACCGGCAGCATGAATTCCTGGGTTCCATGCCCACCCGACACTGCATACACGGGGCATGGGGGTACATGCCTGTATGGAAGCAGAGGGACCAGAAGTTCAAAGTCATTTTCAGCTATATATTGAATTTGAGGGCAGCCTGAGGCATATGAGCCCCCCCCCCACACACACACACACACATGGGGTGGGGACGGACAGCTTAGGAGAGGGGTTCCAAGGGAATAGTGAAAATAATACTGACCAGTGTGGTGATGCACGCCTTTAACCCCAGCACTTGGGAGGCAAAGGCAGATAGATCTCTCCGAGTTCAAGGCCAGCCTAATCTACATAGCAAGCTCCAGGATACAGAGGAAACCCTGACTCACAACACACACACACACACACACACACACAGACAGACAAACAGACAGAGACAGAAAGGAAGGAAGGAAGGAAGGAAGGAAGGAAGGAAGGAAGGAAGGAAGGAAGGAAGGAAGGAAAAGAAGAAAATAGGACTATAAAGCCACAGGAAGTCAAGCCATGTGAGGTGGCAAGTGTCACCAGAGAGCTAACAGGAGAACAGACGAGCAGTCTGGAGGGAAGGAACAGAGACTCCGGGGAGAGAAGACGCTGCTGCTGATAACTGGACAAACTGCCTCAACAGACCCGTTTCACAGATAAGAAAATGGAGGCCTAGAACTAGGTACCGAGCAGGAAGTGCAGAGCTGAAACCTGACCCAGCTCCGAGTTCAGTGCCCTTCCTTAGCTCCTCAGCAACCCGTGCCATGCAACTGTGTCTGTGAACCTGTGGCCTGAGCAGGTCAGGGAGAGCCTGGGCTGCCGCCTGTTTCTCTCGTGACCCTGTCCTGGCCATCCTCGTGGCCCACTTAACTAAGAATTACCAGTGCTCTGATGCCCACAGCTTCATGTCGGTGTAGGATACAGTTTTCCTGATCCAGGTCGGCCTGGGCATTCCCCGACCACGGGCTCCACATGAGGAGGGGTCAGCCAACACAGGATAGATACCACACAGGATGGGAGGTACAGTGTCTGGAAGTTTATTATTGAGCCCCTGAACGTAGTAGAAACTGGCTGTAGTTCCAGTGCAAGTTGAGCAGATGGTCCCATCACCTCTCCCCCTTCTGACTCCACTTAGCCTGGATTTCTTCTTTTCCTGGTGTGCATGACGCCCTCTTCCCCCCAGATCTCCATGGGCTCAGGCTGGCGCTTCAGGGAGGCCATCCTTACGGGCGGGGGCTGGGCTCCGGCTCTGTTGTCACATCCTGGCTTTCTGTTTGGGTACAGCAAAGACTTTGAGGAGGATAAACAGAGATCATTTTACACCTTTTATATTATGACAGATACATACTGCAAAACACTGCTGCTTCCAAAATGTTTGGGTTGCAGGAATTAACCACTAGGCAGTTCCCAGGAGGCTCATACTTCATTTACACATCAGAAGTTTTTTTTTTCCTTTTTTCTTTTTTTACCCTGTTCAGTCAAACCAGAGTGAGAAGACGCGTGCATGTGTGTACACAGTCATGTGCACAACCAAGGCATCTCCTGGGTTCAGTAGCAGGAGCGTCTTAACTTAGTAAGTAGTTCTTTAAGTCCAGATAAACTGATAAATACCATTAATGGCTTAATTTATACTCTGGGTTTGAAATTTGACACTCGGACACTATCTTGGCTCAGGAAACACAAGTGGTCTTGTGCCCGAGGTTTTAATGACCGATCAGTAATATAAATTGCTACATCACTGAGCAGAAATAGCCTCTCCTTGTCATTTGATCTGGAAACTTCTCCGGCCAGGCAGCAGTTAATAAATTTAAAAATAATTACCCTCTTTATTCAAAGTCAAACTAATTAGGAGTGGGTTTTTTTTGTTGTTTTTTTTTTCAAATCATAATGTTGTTCAAGTCACTGTATGTTCCCTCTGGAGACTTGAACAGGCCTAGGGGCAAAAGACAGTACTGGATGGCGGCGGTAATGAGAGAACAGAAGCTGTCCTGGCTGCTGGGCTCAAGGGGGAGTGGCTGGGGCAGTCTTTATCGTGTCCTAGGGAGAAAGCAGACACTAGCAGGGAGGGGGCTGTGAAGATTCACTTGTAGGAACCTTCAATTTCGGGCGTCCATACAGAAATCTGAGCTACTATGGTGTGAATATGGGGGAGTTAGGGTCAAGGCTGGTCTGTGTGGGAGCCAGGCTGAGAGACAGAGTCAGGAGCAGAAGGAGTAGGCATCCTTGTGCATGACCATTACAGGAGACTCAGCACACTAAAGGCAGATGGATGGGTGGAATGACATCTGAAAAAAATTGCTTCTTTGGCAAGTGTGGGTCCTAGTGGAGTGGCTTAGCTTTATGCCACACACTATAGAGAGAAGGTACGCATGCAGCCTTAAGTCTTAGGTGTAGATTATGGGGTACCACTGCATGGTGGTCCAGGACTTGGTCTCTAGTGTCACATAATAGCTTTGTCCTTTATAAAGTTGATCGTCTTGGTTGGATTGTTCAACTTCTTTAAATCACGCTTTGCTCAGCATGGTATCAGGACCATGTATGTGATGCTTGGTTTGTTTGGGGTACCACGGAAGCGCTCAGCATGGGCCTTGCATGGAGCACGCATTCAGGAAATGGTGGTTACTGTTTCTGCATCATCCAAGTCTTATTAGAGATGAAGAGCCTCATCCCCTTACTAGGTAGGTGGTGAGAGGAAGGGCCATGCCCATAATGATAGTGATAGGGGAACTAACTGTATCCAGCTGCTTTTTCAAATTGGAGGTGTAGGGACTTCTGGGATCATACCTATGTCCTCCAGCCAAGAGATCATCTCCTATGTGTCTGCCATGAGGAAATAGTAGAACCTTCTAGTCTCCTTTGCCCTAAAACCAGGAAACATCCTTTGAGCAAGTGTCCTCCAGTGCCCACTCTTTAAGTGTGCTTGAGAGGAGTAAGGGCATCATCCTACCCCTTCTTCAAAATGGAAGAGAGAAAGAGGCAGACAAATGATGAGTAAGGTAACTTCTGGGGTTCACCTCCCCATAGTATAGGGAGCTAGGTTGAACTAGACCATGAACTTGCCCCAGAGGAGTTTTTACGTCTCTCCTTCTGCTATAACCTTGCTCCAAAAGATCTCCAAGTTGACAGTCTCATTTTCTGTCAACCAGAAGAGGTTGTCTGGCTGGGGTTGTCCATCATTCCTTTGTTCGCTTGCTCTCTGAGTTTTAGAGCATTATACCCAGGGAATACCAGGTGCTTTGTGGATATAACTCATAACGGTGACTAAAATTTGGTTCCTACCTTCCTGCTGAAGGCCTTAGTACTGGAAAGACAGAAGCAAGCAAACCGAGCTTGGCTTTAGGTATGGATACTTGAAGAGATGGCCTTCATGGGTACTTGACAGCTCTAGCTGTGTTAACTCTTCATGACTAAGGTAGATATTATTTCTCTCTCATCTTTGGTGGAGAACACTGAGATCTTGGGGGTTAAGAGAACACCAGTCCAGGACAGGCCTCTAATGAGTGGTGTCTTGTGGTTCTGTGTCCCAGAATCCCTTCTTTAAGTGATGTCCTCTTCCTGTGGGGCCTGGCATTGAATCTAACCAGAGGCTAAAGCCCGTGCTTGGAAAAGGTACTCAGTTAAGAACCCTCCCCTCAAAAAGATCCAGACTAGAATTAGGACTCATATGACTTCATTTTCAGCTCAATCTTCTTCTATCCTTCCATCCCACCCCCACCCCTGACTACAAAATACAGACTTTCTTTGACTGGCCTAGGGGGAAAATAAATGTTTAGTTTCCATATTGCCATGTGACAGGAGAAGCCACTTAAACTCAAGTGTTTAGATGCTGCTTTTCATGGACTTAAAACTGGCTTCAAGCAGGTCTCTCATTCTAAAAGTCATGGACACACCCGGCAGTAGGGGCTTTACTGTGGACTTTGCCTTTCCCTTTCAACAGGGAGTGGGCATTGATGGATACTCACTCAAAGGACCCTTCCTGCTTTAGGCAAAGCAGACTAGAAGGTTCTATTACTTTTCTCATTGTTCTGTCCAAAAGAATCCCTAACAAGAAGGACCTTCATGGCAGGAAAGGCCGATTCTGGCTCACAGTTTGAGGGCCGACAGTCCTTGGCGGAGGGGAAAGCATGGCAGCAGGTAGCTTCCTGGAACAGGAGTGTGCAGCCGGGACTCCTTAACTCCTGACTGACACCTTAGTAAAAGAGGAAGCAGAAATACGGGAAAGAGGTGTTCACCTGATTTTCACCCTTCCTTTCTGGCTTTTCTAGTTTGAAACTCCAGCCCAGAGGTTGTCACTACCCACTTTCAGGGTGGATCTTCCTTCTTGAGTTGGTTCTCTTTAGAACTGCCATCAAAGACATACCCATAGGTGTGTTTTCTGAGTTATTTCAAGGCCATTCAAGTTGACCATTGAGATTAATCATCCCAGAGGAACATACATACCCAGAAGCTGTTTGGCTCCTAGGATAAGGCAAACTGTGTTTCCCACTCTGATGTTAGCATCCTGCCTTTCCTGGCTTTTGTCTCACCTTTGATATGTCAGTGACACTTAAAAGGGGGGGGGGGCATGCCCTTGACTCTGATCTTCAGGTGGCAAAGGAAGCCCTTGTTTGAAGGGCTCCCTGTGGAGGCTGGCTGTGGGAAGAATGCAGGAAGTAGCAGGTAAAGTGAAAGGTTTAAAGGGTAAACACTACCATGCCTCCTCGGGATCACTGCCAGCCAGCCTTGCCCATCTGCTGCCCTAGACCTAGCTTTAGAAGGGCATGCTGGACACCTAGAAGCCATGTCAAGCGGATGGGATCCAGGCCTCAAGCACTGTCTCTGCCTCCCAAAGCCCAACCCCAGAGCAGACAGGAGAGAGAAGAGCAGGCAGATGATCAGAAATAACCTTGTTCTCCCTGATACTTTACATGAAACAAAAAAAACCAAAAAAAAAAAAGAAAGGAAGGAGCAAGCCTCAGGCTCCTGCCCAAGGTGGAAGGTACAGGGGGAGGGCAGGACAGTGTGAGTCATCAGACGGACAGACAGACTCCGTGCTGCTTGGCAGGTTCTCACCCTTGAAAGCATAATAGCGTTTGACTTTTATAAATATCAGAGGTGATTCGTATAGCATTTCACATGGTGTGCCAAGGAATTTAACACGAGGAAGCTCAAATCCCAGAATGGCCACAGAACGTCATAGGCACTCGGGGAGGGAGGGTCATGTGCTGCTGCTTGTACAGTCAGTGCCCAGCATAGATTTACTCTTGACCTAATTTCATGCTGTTACTATAAAGGCATGCTTGATGCCTAATATAGAGTTTTATTTTCCAAGCACAGATCTCTCGGCTCTGCGGAAGCTGCCTGCTGTAGAGCGGGGAGGGGCCACCCAGCTGTCACTTGCTGGTCTATACAAACTGCCTGCTCCACTGCCTGACCCCAGGGTCCCTCCAGCCAACTTCTGGAGGTTTCCCTCCATGGTGATTTTTTAAAGCTGGCATTAATGGTCATCTTTAGAGCAGTTTTCGGCTTGAAGCAAAATGGCCTAAAAGGAATAGAGACTTCTGAGAGTACCCGTGTCCCCTCGCATGCAGAGCCTCCACTGCTGTTGGTGTCCTACGGCGCCACGGCTCATTTGTTACCCCAAAGGACTGAGCTTGTCAATCTGAGGCCCACAGCTGACATGCAGCTCAGTCTTGGTGGGGGTTGTGTTGTAGGCTTAGAGCAGGGTATAATGACACAGGTCCACCATACGGAGCAGTTTTCACTACCCTGAAAGTGCTTTTGTCCCCCCTCCCTTCATCTCCCCAATACCTTTAAAGAGTTATTTTGGATTATGTGCGTGTGGGTATTCTGGGGGATCTGACACGTATATTCTGGCTTCCTCAGACACCTGTACTTATATGTAAAAGGCAGACGTGGGTGCTGGGAACTGAGCTTGGGTCTGCTGCGGAAACAGCACATGTTCTTAACTGCTTTGACAATTCTCTAGCCCCACACCCAATACCTTTGCCCCTGTTTTTGATTGTAAGAGATTGTATGTGTGACTCTGGAAGTTAAACCTGCCTACGGCCTTGTGCATGCTAAGCAAGTGCTCTATCACAGAACTATATCCCCAGACCCTGGCGCCGGGAGCTAAAACTGTTAGGCTTGTGAAGCAATTACTTCTACCTGACAACCTCAGTTTTTCTTTTTCTCCTTCCCTTTCCTCCCCCTCCCTTTGTTCCCTCCCTCATTTAGCCCACATTGGTCTCAAACTCCCTATGTTAGCTGAGGCTGGCCTTGAACTTCTGATCCCCCCTGCCTGTGCCTCTCAAGGACTAACATTGCAGGTATACGATACGGCTCCACGCTTGGATCCCCACACTAGTCACACAGAGCGTTACTGCCTTGGGCAGTGTTTGGGCAAATCAGTGGTGTTTGATGGTCT
Organism: Mus minutoides; assembly: GCA_902729485.2. Lineage (NCBI taxonomy): Eukaryota > Metazoa > Chordata > Mammalia > Rodentia > Muridae > Mus > Mus minutoides. The sequence continues at coordinate 1,496,602 of LR749758.1, forward strand.
GGGGATGGGTAAAAAGATGCCACCCAAGACAGGTTAGAGATGACTCATCCCCTTGAACATCCACGTCATAGCAAGCACTCTGTTGGGACCCTGTGGTAGGGAAGGAGTTGTGGGCAGAACCCACACAGGTCTCATTGTTTTGCACCTCCTACCATGGCAAGAATGATGTTGGACACTGTTGTTGGCAGAGGAGGAGGCAGTGTGGTACTTGAAAGGGTCAATAACACAGGAGAAAGGAGAACAAGGCTTTTTTTTTTAAATCTCATTTCCACCACAGATGTGCTTTATGACACAGAAAAAAAGTGCTTCTTTTTTTTTTTTCTAACTCTCACATGTACAGGGTGGGGACTGGACAAGAAAAAAATGCTCTCTAGGGACTGTGTGATCCAGGGAAGACTCTAAGATCTGGTCTTGTATTGACATTTTTGTGATTTCTTCTCAGCCGATCTTCATATTGGACAACTTTGTTTAGAAATATGGAGGCAGCAGTGAGGGGTGTGGCCTAGTTTGTAGAGTGTCTGGCATCTACAAAGCCTCCCTCCAGTCCAGTTCCCAACATTGCATGAATTGTGCATGGTAGTGCATGCCTGTAATCCCAGCACTCAGCTAGTGGAAACAGAAAGATCAAAAGTTCAAGGTCACCTTCAGTGATATGGTGTTTGGGACCAGCCTGGGCTACTTGGGCATATCCATATATACTTACATACATATTACATACATGTTTAGGGACGCAAATGTCTGAGGAAGTCAGAGTATGCCCCCTGGGACTGAAATACAAGGCAGATGTGGGTGCTGGGAACTGAACTTGTCTCTTTCAAGTACCACTCTGCCCCCTTCTCTGCTAACAATATTGTCTAACATCATTCTTGCCATGGTAGGAGGTGAAGGACAATGAGGCTCGTGTGGGTCCTGTCCCCTGCTCTTCCCCCTACCCCAGGGCCCCAGCAGAATGTTTGGCAGGAAGTGGATGTTAAAGATGATGAGTCAGGAAGCTTGAGTCTTCTCTAATCTGTCTTGAGTCAAGTTTTTTTTTACATACATACATACATGCACACATAGATAGATAGATAGATAGATAGATAGATAGATAGATACATACATACATACATACATACATACGCACGTGTGTGTGTACACACACACACACACACACACACACACACACACACACCCCTGTTGTAAACAATACAACAGTATCTGGAAAATGCCTAGGTCAGGACTACTATGTGTCTTAGTGGTGGTGACTGCTTCTACTCTGAGGTGTGCAGCTTCTTTCCCTCAACCGTTAGTGCATCTTCTGCTTTGTTCAAAGCTTTATAGCTTTGCATTCAATACATACTGTTTCTGCTCTAGGAGCCAAAAGGGAAGTGAAGCGTTTGCCACTCTGTGAGGTCTTAGATCACCTTCAGCGCGTGTGCAGGACTGTTGAGGGTGGGGGAGCAGGGGCAGTAGCAGGTCCTGAGATGTTTAAATGATATGACTGATCACATGGTAGAGCCACATGCAGGTGGAACCCCAACAGTGGACAAAATTGTATTGGAGACTTCCCATGTCCTTCTTGCCCAGAGTTTCCATTCAGATTGCTCCACCATCATCGTCCCCGTGGCCAGCCTTTGTCCCCCCACAGGTCTCCTCTGTCCCTCCCCATTCCTCTCTCTGCTCTGGCTCTTTCCTTCCCAACACCCTCCCCTCTCTCCAGGGCTGCCTCCGCTGCCTGCTGACAGAAAGGAGTTGGTAAAAACCTATGTGTAACTGAAATCTGAAAAGCCATAAATCGCCTTGTTTTTTCTAGAATGTTGGTAGCATTTTGATTTAATAGTTGGACAAACACAAGGGCCTATTTTATTCAGAGTTTACAGGCCTCAAGGCTGTTATTCCTCCAAATTTAATAGCATCGAAATTGCAGGGTTCGCTATAATTTGCCTATCGCTTGCTGCTCTACCATTGATGTTTATTGTGAGCGAGATGGAATCTCAATCCGACTCACTTAGATAACATGTCTGTTAAACATTTAGATAATTGTACAATCATTAACTTGTCACATTATTTTAGAGATTCAAAACAGAAGCAGGGTAAGTAGAGGTACCCAAGGGGGGTGGAGGTGGGTGGTGGTGGAGGAGGGGGGACCTCTTTGGAGTTAGATAACTGGAAATGAGAGAATTGATTGCAAGAGCTGCCGCATCAACCAAGATGTCTGAGTTATGGAGGTGTGTGCTGCAGAGATAGGACTATGGGTTTCTTTCTTTTTATCCTTTCAGGTTGCCTTCTTAATCATCCCACACTACCATGGTAGTCAGGCTGCTGTTTGCTGGCCTCTGGGACAAGGTGCCAGAAGCTCAGAAATCTCTGGTGCTCTGTCCCTAACTTTGTCTAGGAAATCTGAATGTGAGATTACTTGTAACTATAAAGCATTATGAATGAACCAAATGTCCATAGAGTCTGTGAACTGAGGTACCTGACCTGGAAGAAGGTCTGTGATTTTTTTTTTTTGAGGGCTTTTTTAAAAAGCAGATTTTAAAGTAAATTTTAAAGAGGACCTGGGGGGGGGGTGGGGGGGTTGGGGGGTGTGGTTCAGTGTGTAATGTGCATGCTGCAGGAGCACGAGAGAGCCCTGAGTTAGGGGATTCTAAACACTCACATATCAACCTGGGTTAATACAAACAGAAACCACCCTGTAATAGTCTGCGATGCTCTATTGATATTAACAGAAACTATTTTTAGAAAGAGGATTAGAGGGTACTTTACTTTCTGTTTTTCTATGTTTTAGTAATTATTGTGATTAAACATTTGCCACTTAGATAACGCTAAAACCCTAATGTCACTTTATAAATTAGGAAACCTTCATGGTTACATCTCATTCCCCCCCATGGAGGGAGATTTCTAAGAGGAAAAAAAATTGAGAGCGATCAAGGCTATTTACAGCCCCGTCACCTTGACAGGTTCCTCGGTTCCCCCACTGGGAAGACAGGCAGATGCCAAACGGGGAACCCAGCAACCTGGCATGGAGCTGTGCCAGTCTCTGGAGGTCAGGGCCTATGGGAACAAACACAGTAACAACAGTAGGCCGGTGAGAGCTAGGAATGTAGACGTGCCCCTCAGAAATGAGCGGTACACACATTCTGATCTGAGAAAGTCCGGGACAGGGAAGATGTGACTGTAGGCCTGTCTTGCTTTGGTTAGACGGTCCTACCCTGCATCCCCAGAGTATACACGATGACTGGGACAAGAACAGCCCTGCCATTTCCAGCCATTTCCAGCTTACCTGTACCCAGACGATATAGAAGAAAACACAAGTTTAGCAAAATAAAACAAAAACAAAACAACCCCCCCCAGCTTAGTATTTCCCCAACCATATTGTAGATAATGCAGGTATTGGGGGGTAAGAGGATAAACAATATAAATATCTTATAGGTTGTAAGCTAAATAATGCATATATTTAGAAAAACAACATAAATATTTCATAGGTTGTAGTATAGATTCTTGCCAAAATGATAGAACTGGCTGCTGAGGCCAGCCGGTTGAGGGTGAGGGCTCTATGGAGGCCATAATGGAGGGCAGCAGGGGTGAGATAAAAGGGATCCCAACACTTGGTAGAAGAAGGTAGTTAACTGTCACTACCAGGAACCCAAGTAAGCCAGGAGCTTCGATTTCTCCTCAACACATAATACCATTCGTTTCTAATGTGAAAGAGAAGCCAACGATGGAATAATGATGAAGATTTCTTTTCTAAGATTTATGTTTGTGTGTGTTTGTGTGTGAATGCCACATGTGTGCTGTGTTCCTGTGGAACCCCAAAGAGGTCACTGGAACTGCTGGACCCGAGGGGTTACAGACAGCTGTGAGCTCCTAACATGGGGACCACAACCAGACTCTGGACCTCCAGATGAGCAAACCTACTCTTGACTGCTGAGCCATCCCTCCCATCTCTAAGAGTTTATTCTCAAAAAAGCAATTTCAACCAAAGAGAATTGAAAAGCATGCACTCATTCAAACACTCACAAGGGATTCTTCATAGCAGCAGCCGCCTTGTGGCCCAAAGGCGGGAACTACCCAACTCTTCATCAACTGATGAATGGATAAATACATTATGGTATAGCCACAAAGTAGAATATTATTCACCCATAAAAAGTGAAACACTCATACATGCTATGCAAAAGATGTCTAAATGTAGGAATGCAGGAGGAAAAGGCTTTATGTTGTGAGATCCAATTTATTTGAACTGTGCAGAATAGGGAAGGTGACAGAGAGAATAGGTTACCGATGGCCAGGGTATAGAGAGAAGGAAGCAGAGGGGTGTTTTATTACTAAATGGCTGTGAGTTTTCTTTGAGAAGGGATGGGCACACTCTGGAATTAGTGGTGGTGATGGCTTTTGGCTTTGCTGAAGTTATTAAGAACCATTAATAGGGCAAAATTTGGGGGTGTGTGTGTGTGATTTACATCTCAACTGAGGGTGAGTAGTTTTAAGTTTGTGAATTACACAAGAACTAAAGTAAAAGTCATTTTCAAGTGTTTTTGTTAAAAAACAAACAAAAACAAAAAACCACAAAAAATACAAACAAACAAAAAAACAAAACAAAAAACAGACAGCTTAATCTCACATCCCTGATGTATCACATAAGGGATGGACATAAGGTAGCACTTCGAATTCAGTGACCCTTAGGAAAAACCAGAGGCTGTGGCCATTCTGTTTGGGAGAGAAAGATGGTTTACGGATGCCAGTTTGCTGTCTCCATTCCCCCTTCTTCAAGGATAAGAAAGGAGACATGCCTTTGTACTGGTATAATGTCCACAAAGTGAGGAGACCAGGCAGTTGTGCGCCGGGCAGATTTGGAGCAGAAAAGCCAGCCCACAACTGGCCTTGGAGGAGTCATTTACAAAGAACAGGACAGGACAGGATTGGCTCAGCAGCTTATACAGAGAATGAGTCCCATCGATGATGGGAGGTTTAGTATGGGAGAAATCAGAAAAGAAAGGAATATGCCCCGAGTCTCACCTGCTTCTTTGTGTCCTTAAGCATTAGTAGGGTGATAAGAGGCAAGCATGCTGTTGTGTAACCAACCTGTGGCTTGATGGCCACTTTAATGGCTTCCCTGTATTCACCCTGCCTATTCATTCTCTTCTGTAAGCCCAGTGAGCCTTGCATGGGCAGTGGGGGCCAGATTCTTCTTTAAATGCTGTTTCTGGAACGGTGGAAGTGGTAGGCAGCAGACCCGGCTATTACCTCTTACCTATCTCGGCTGCTGTCAACAAGACAGAGCTCCACAAGCCGGACAGTGCTGCAGCCGCTGCAGCGGCCGTTCCAGGCAGGCTCGGGATGCTGGGAATGAACGCATCTCATCCTCACCTTCAATCTTCCTTCAAGCTGTTTCCTTCGGTTTTCTTCAGCCTTGCAAATGGCCACTGGCCCTGGGCAGGATTTAGGCAAGTAATTTATGTCTTCTCCTCACTTAACAAATGACCCTGCCTCAAGGTTGGGCAAACGGAGGAAAAAGCCAAGTGTCAATTTATTTTTGCCAGGCTAAAATCTGTAGTTAAATAGCAAAATTAGGCCTCTTCATACATACTCAAGAACAGCTAGGGGAAATTCTATAGAGCCGATGAACTCCAGGCAGGTGGTTAGGGGCGGTGGGGTGCAGGGTGTGGGGTGTGTGTTTCTCAAAAGGCTTTTGTTCTAGAATGTTTTCTTGTGAGCATTAGGAAAAGTTACCTCACAGAGAGATTGCGGGTTTGGGTCAGATGAAATGTTTCCTGCCCCTACCAGGAGAAGATCCATTACAGATTGGAAATGACTTTGTCTCTAAGAGCCCGTTGTCAGATGGGCTATGCCTTCCCTTCAGCCAAACAAATATAAAATGCTTCCAGCCTCTGCCTCGATTTTCTATTACTGTTTCACGGGACTCCAGAGAGTTTTAAGATAGCAATTTGATTAAGCTTACGGGGAAGATTCTATCAGATAACGTTCTTCTTCCGCAGGTGGAGGGAATGCGTTCGAGTATTAAGTATGTTTTAAAGGTAATTATCTTTTCCATATTCATTTTAGTTACAGGAATTGAAAAGGGGGAGACCTTGCATCTGTAAGTTGCCCCTTGGGCCCCGGAGTCCCTGTGACTTCCCTCTGGGGAGCACAGTGAAATGTTTTTGACACATGAGTAGGCACCGAGTTGATTTGAATTTGAAATGACACAGAGGGTCCCTGCCTCCAGAGCACTGGTCCTAAAGGTGAGGGCTGAGCACTGACCCTGTCTGACTCCCCAGCTTACATTCCTTGTTCTGGAGTGCCTCTGGATGTCCAGAAGGGGCTTGGCTGGTCCTCAGAAAGACAACTAGTCTCATTCAAGGACATGATGGTGCTGCCAGCCTGAAATTAGCATGTGTATATACCTGAAGTTAATATGTGTATACACCTGAAATTAGCATGTCCCAATTTTAGGGTGTACTCAATTGAGAGATGTCAGAGGTCCTGGGAATCTAAAATCTGCACATGCCTAAATCATAGAACGGGGGCTGGTGAGATGGCTCAGCGGGTAAGAGCACCCGACTGCTCTTCCGAAGGTGATAAGTTCAAATCCCAGCAACCACATGGTGGCTCACAACCATCCGTAACGAGATCTGGCTCCCTCTTCTGGAGTGTCTGAGGACAGCTACAGTGTACTTACATATAATAAAATAAAATAAATCTTTAAAAAAAAAATCATGAACGGGAGCATGGGATCTTAGAGAATGTGCCTCTGCACCTCAGAGATGTTCTGTAATTTTTGCCATGATCCCACAGCAAGTCATACAGACATACTCTGTGCTTAGGACAGAAATCGTTGGTCTTAGAGCACTCCTACTGTCTCGTAGTATGTCTACAACTTTGTACAACCACAAACAAACAAACAATCCTTTCCTTCATTTCCTGCAATGTCCAGAAGCACAAAATTCTGTCCTGGGCGCTGTCTATCTTGGTTAGCTTTTTGCCAACCTGTCACAAGTTGAGTCATTTGAGAAGAGGGTCCCTCCATTGAGAAAATGTCTTCCAACCTGGCATGTGGGTAGGCCGGAGGGGCATTTTCTTGGTTAAATGATTGATGTGGGAGGGCTCAGCTCACTGCGGGTGAAGCCAGCCTTTGGCTGATGGTCCAAATTTGTATAAGAAGGCAAGTGGAGCAAGCCGGGAAGAGCAAACCAGCAAGAACTATCCCTCCATGGCCTCCTGAATCAGGTCCTACCCAGGCTTGACTTCCTTGGATGATGCGCCGTGATGGGATGTAAAAGTCTAAACCCTTTCTTCCCTAAGCTGTTTCTAATTGCGGTGTTTGATAACAGCAGTAGAAACTCTAAGGCATCTTCCAAAGTGTTTTTGGAGAATGGGGTCTTCACCGAGAACCTTGAGAGCCTGCGGGAACCCACAAGCTTGGTATTGATACTGTGCTGCTCCATGAAACCTTCGCTGCCTATTTGAAGTCATTCTAAATATTGTGCATTTCTTCAAAACGGGAAAGCACAAGTCTTACACTCCCCACGATGCTTCCCTGGTACATGGTCTATCGTTTATCGGTCTGAAGCTTAAACGGAATGGACCCAGGTTAGAAGGTTAACCGCGTATACTCCGTCTGGTACACTAGCTTGCACAGTGACCTCCGAATGCCTGCTCTATTTATGTGAGAGGTTCTTGGCAGTGGAGGAGCAGAAGTTAGGTTGGTGGGTGTGTGGCATCACAGGCTGAGTTCTGGATATAAGGAACGATGACATCCATGGTGTACGCTTCCCCTTGCATCTTTGAATGACTTCTGTCCTTCAAAGCCCTCCGTGGGTCTTATCTCTAGTACCTGTTAGAATCTTGGTGAGGTAGAAGGCACACATACCCAGAGATGCATTGTAAATACACTGATGGCTGCCACCACCATCTGTGGTCATGATAAAAAAGAGTCTTGTGAGGGAACTGTATGAGAAAATATAACAAGCAAGGATTTGCACATCTCTCCAGTGAAATCAAGATCTTCAGAGATCCTGAGAGGAATCACATGTGTCACTAGAGTTCAGAACTCCTGAGAGGGATAGAATCAGACTTCATTGTGTGGCCTGGAAAGTGTCCCCTGCTCCCCCCTTTATCCCTGGACCTAATTGTCATCTTGTAATGCACCTATACAGAATACTTTCTCCTGTTTCTACCCTGTGAGTTATCTGGACCATTGGCATCACAGCTCTTTGGCTGTCTTATTGCAAGTAGTCACTCAACAGCGATTTGCTGCGTGGTTAACCAGTGAATCATGTTTTCTCCTTAGAAGGCTCTTCTGTCTGGATTCAGATTTCTCCTTCCTTCTCGCCTGCTGCAAGGCCTTGGATAAGTCACCCGGCCTTCACAAATCTCAGGATCTTTTAACTGAGAAATTAGGACACAAAAGTCAGGGGAAGATTGGTCAGTCAGGACAGTGCTTGCTATGCAAGCCTGGGGACCCGAATGGAATTCTCAGCACCCAAGTCAAATCCAGCAACATCACTGGGGAGGCGGGAGAATTCCTTGGGCTTGATGGACAGCTTCTCCAGCTGAATGGATGAGTTCTGTGGGACTTTATCTCAAGAAATAAGGTGGAGAGCAATTAAGAAAGATACCTCCATGTTGACTTCCGACCTCCCCATGCATGTACACATGCATACGCATGTCCCTACAGTAGCACACATGAGTAGCTCACGCACTATACATACACACACACACACACACACACACACACCATACATACACAAGTAGGATACTGTACTTGGAGCACATATACTAAACTTAAAGAACGAGAGACAGGAGGAACAGAATTACCCCCCAGAACAAAATATACTGTCTGTACATGATACAACACAGGTCAGGTGTGAAGAGGCGATCACAGGGTCCTCAGGGGCCTGGGCTCTGTGTGCTCTCTGAGGCTGCCGCTCTCTGTGTGCCCTCCCATCCCAACCCTCTTGTCTTTTTGTTCCCCCTGTGGCTGGCTTCCTGCACCTGCCACCACGCTCTGCCTCTGTGCATAGGAGGAATGCAGAACAAAGGCCAACCCAACCACTATTATGCTCCGAATGGTGAAGAAAATAATGAGAGAAGTAGGCTGAGCCATTCGGGACTGAAGAACCCAGTGTCAGGTGGTGGACAGAAGTTAGGAGGACATGTTTCCTAGGATTGTGACCCTTTGTCATCTGAACAGGCACATGACACAGACCCCACGTCCTCTGGCAGGTTGAGTCCTAGGGAAAAAAAAGAAAGAGATTGCTCACATCTGCTAGCTCTTCTCTATCAGAAGTAGTTTGAGTGCCAAACACTGGCACCTGGCTGGCTTTCCAGGAGCTGGCAAATATCCTGAAAGGCTGGACCAGAGATGCTGCCCAAGGTAAGTGCAGAAAGAGTGGACACCTAACCCTGATGGCCCGGGCAGGCAGGGCTGATAACAGACTTTGCTCACACTGAATTTCCCCCATTACCCGCACCCCCTGCTTAGGACAAACATATTTTACTGGCCATCACTTTGGGTATGGACCTTTGTGTATAGCCTGTGGGTTCTCAGGCTTTCACTAATCCCCTTCCTTGGTTTTTGAGGTTAGGAGCGTCTGGGATTTGTGGAGGGAGGAAGGGTATGAAAGGGTAAGGCAGGAGACCCTGGTGCCTAGATTCAGCCTCCCACATTCCGGAGATCCCTAGAGGCCCCTCTCCCCAGACCCTTCAGCTCCGAAAAGCCATTGTGCTCCCTTCTGGCCTCTGACCCCGAGGCTCTGGGAAGGAGCAGGTTGTTGACACATGGACAATCATTTCTTGCAAAGCACAGGCCTCCCCTCTCTCCTTCCCTCCCTATCTCAGTGCTCATGAGCGCTCTCTCTCTCTCTCTCTCTCTCTCTCTTTCTCTCTCTCTGTGTGTGTCTCTCTCTCTCTGCCTTGCTGTTGTGACTTTTCGAGCTAGAGGGAAATTAAGTCTCTATGAGAGAGGAAAAGAAGAAGGGAAGACCCCCCCCCCAATTTCAGGTCCCCCAAACATCTTAGTTGTCTGAGGGACCTGCCTCCTGTAGTCTACCAGTGCAGAAGTGTGAGCCCCCGTACAGCCACGTGGATGCCAGTAGTATGTGATGATGCTACCAGGAAGTGGCTCAGGAGGAACGCTTCCTTTGAGAGTCTCACTTATGTGAGGAGCCCTGCATTTCTTCATGGAGAATCTCTCTGTGCCTGTCCTCTGTAGTCACAGGAACAAAGAGCTTCCTAGCCCTGCTGCTGCTGCTGCTTATGAGGAGGAGTAAGACTTCAGATGTCATTTGTCCTGTCAGGGGGTTAGTTCGCTCTTTGGCAGAAGTGTGTGGAATAAGCTAGTTGCCTAATGGGCCTACTGTGCACTGCACATAGAGGTTCCTGTCAGGGAGTGCTTGGCACGCTTCAGAGCGCTCAACACATGCACATGTGGGTTACGGATGGTTCCCCATACAGCTCTGGCTAGTGGTTTGTACTATTCTCATGGGCAGGATGGGAGTTCCAAGCTTTTTGTTCCTCCATTTCTGTCTAGGCCATTTTAAAAGCATTTTTTAGGAAAACAGGTGGGGTGGGAAAGAGAGTCCTTTAAAACCTCGAGCACCTGTGTATGCTTTTCACCTTGCTTGGCTAGCCGGGAAACCAGTTAGCCCGCATAACACTCAAGCCTGTGTCTCTGGCCACCAGGTAGCCCCATTCAGCAGGCTGGGTTTCTCCAGGAAAGAAAAACAGAATGGCTTGTTAACTACAGAAATATCTCTCCCTTGTGCTCTCATTCTGAGAGAAGTGGATTAGTGTGGCCATATTTAACCCCTGACCCTGAGACAAAGGCATTATCAAAATTAGTTACTGAGAGAGTCCGTCTTCCCCTCTCTGCTCCCGCTTCCCTGTTTGCAGGGGCTTCGCTAGGAGCTCAGTAAACTTCAGAGTCTGAGCAAAGGTTTCGGAGGCCATGGTTGCCTTGGAGATATTCTGGGCCTTCTGTTCTCAGCCGGGGCTGTGGAGATAGTCTAATGTGGACTGAGGGATAGAGCCGGGATCTGTACTCACCTGTGGGCTATTTCTGGCTCCAGATGTTCTATTGGATTTTAGAACCGTATTTTCCCAGTTTTTAACTATATGCTCAACTGTCACTTGAGCTCAGATCTTGAGTTGATCTTAAGGGTGGCATCCAGTGTCTTTCTTCATCCATCCCTCTTGTCTGTCCTGGAGTCCAGTCCCTTTGGAGGTGGAGGTGCAGCTAGGCCTAACTGACCCTCATCCTCTTTGTTATTGAGTGTCTTCATAGCCTGGGCTAACTCAACTCTACACTGTCTTTCTATCTGGGACAACACAATGACAATGAATATCCCCTTGAGCTACATCTGAGATGAGATGACCATGGGACAGTTGTCAGGGGTTAGTGAGTATTATCTACCATGGTCAGTCATCAGCATTGTCATCAGCATCCTAGCCACAGCTTCCTCGTCACCTCCTTGGTCCCCATCCTGTCCTCCTGGGATAATCCAGGCCACACTGGGGTTTTCTGCCTGGACTTCTTGTTTCCTGACTCTGCTTCCCCCCTGCACCTTTTTGTTTTTCCTGGCTGTTTACAGACACCCCGCCTAGCCTTCCTGGATGGAGTTTAAAGTTTGACTTTCTTTCATTCCAGGAAGTCCAACTTGCCTGGCAGGATCCGGAGGGAAAGGCACTTTCTTTATAAGCTCTCGATGAAAGCTGTGAAGCAAGCCGGTCAAGGGTCTGGCCGGCCCTGGCTCAGGATTAAGGCCAGCCCTGGAATGCTGAGGGGGCCTCTCTCAAGAAGCCAGTATCTATTTACAGTGCATGTCTCATAAACCCGAAAGCCAGGGTGAGGGCAGGGGGACTCGCCCTCCTGGCATGTGATTGATTATCTGGTATTTATGCCATTGAGGACTTGTCAGCGGTCTGGGGTCACAGGGTCATCTCGTGAGTCTTGCCGCCATCCCGCCCCCTTTTGTACAGTGTGGGCCAGGGTGCGCTGGGCACAAAACAGCTTTTTCTTTTCCTTGGGAAAAGGGGGAGGGGGGACCCGGGGCCGTGTCAATGAAAAAATGTTTTCAACCTTTCTGAATAGTGCTCTTTTAATTCTAAAGAACATTTAATTAAAAGTAGCAGGAAAATTCATCTTAGAAGGTTTAACTTACCTTAACAGATACTATTGTGACCAAAAAAAAAAAAAAAAAAAGTAAAGAACCGAAGTAAGAGGTTTTGTATCTCCCGAGTCCTCCGAAGCTACTTTCGCTTGCCGTGTGGTAGAGAGGTCCTGGCTTAGGAAGGAAAGCGAGACTGGATTTATTGCTAAGCAGGGTTAAGTTGGTGTTTGTTGCTTGTATGGCTTTTTCTTGTTTTGGATGGAGGCTCCAAGTTGGATATGTGAGCATAGTCTCCTAGAGGTAGCAACCGGGCCCTGGGGTCCCCTCCTGGTCCCCTTTCCCAGGGCTTTCTCAGCACTCAGAGCTTGGGACACCTGGAGAAAACTACTACATCAGTGCCGGTGTTTTGCCCGTTCAGGTATCTCCATCCTGGAAAGCACTCTCTTGTCCGTTGTGGTAGAGGGGGCATCTCTCTAGGGAAGCTACTGCCTCTGGGCCGACAGTGTGCGCCAGGGCTCAGAGAATCTCCTCTTTCTAAAATACTTGGAGAGAGCAGGGCTTCGTTTCCCACCTTTGTAAGAGAAACAAGTCCCTGCCCCAGCCCATGGTCAGTAGAAAAATCTGTATGCTCATTGATGTACTTCCTTCTGTTGAAGTTCAGGAATGGACACGATTTGTCCTTATCCCCTTAGGGGACCTTTTAGAGCTCTGGCAGGCCAGAACACTAGTATGGAGTGCTGCCCCACAGTGGTCTTGCGGTCTTGAAGCTTTGGAGACCCACCCAGGCTTACGTCTATAGAACACCCAGGGTGGCAAAGCATGAGTCCCTTCTGGGACATTCTGTCTGCCATGCTCGGTTTCCTGAATTACCATGCAAGGCTGAGCAGGGGATTGTGTGCATAGAGTTGGCTATGTGTTTGCTGGAAAGCTCCGTGTCCCCATAGCACAGGGTTTGTCTCCCCGTCCCACCCACGCACCATCCTCCACAACAAAGGGTCGTTGTCTACAGAATAGCTTTAGAAATCCCAATTCCTTTCTATTTCCTTCATTCCCATTCAAGTTAAATTAGTGAATGCTAATTTGGGTTGATGGGACACTCTGGGTGGAAGCTGAGGTTCTGCCTCCTGCTCAGTGAAGGACCATCATGGCAGCCCTGCATCCTCCCTCACCAGGGTCATCCAGTGCCCGGTGCCCCATGCCCTGGGAATGCTTGGCTTGGATTACTTTCTTAGTCTCAGATCAGCTGTGCAAGGTGAACATTCTTGTGTCTAAAAGACAAAAAACTCAGACCTAACACAAGTAGACTTCCCTGACGTTATGGCTAATGACCAGCTTGGTTAATTCTGAAATTTGCTTTAAGCTACAAGGTAACAAACATTTCCCTCTTCCCTGAAGCTGCTTAGCATCCCTGTAAGACAGTTACTGTTGCTGCAGTTTTCTCAGAGGTGAGGCACAGAGGAGTCAGGCAACTTCCTCCTGACCACACAGCAGCAGCAGCAAGGGTTAGAACAAGGGTGTGGATCTGATTCACAGTGAGTGACACAAGCAAGACCGGAACCCAGAGCCTTCTGCCGCCAGGGCTTGGTTTAGGTGTGTTTTTCCTCACTATCCTGACATCCATTACTGGGAGACACTATACAGAGACATATATAAATCAGCCAGAGACCAGCAAAAGGTCACGGTGTAATCAGATGCCATCCTGGGTGGTGTATAGAGAGGAATTTGGAGGAAGACTAGGTATGCAGACTTCTCTCTAGGCTCTCATAGGAGGAGGACAGCGGCTTCTCTCTCTCTCTCTCTCTCTCTCTCTCTCTCTCTCTCTCTCTCTCTCTCTGTGTGTGTGTGTGTGTGTGTGTGTACCATGTGCACATGAGAAGGTCAGAAGACAGTCTGCCACAGCTAACTTTCTTTTCCAGCATGTAGGTTCCAGGGATTGAACGCAGGTCTCCAAACTTCATGACAAGAACCATCACTCACTAAGCCCAAGAGAAATGTCTTATTTGTGCCCCATCTCTGGATCATCTCAGAGCTGATAACATTAAATAAATGCTAATTAAATGACTAAGAAAGATTGAATTTGGGGCCTGAACTCACTGTTTCATGACAGTACTATTGATGACTTTCTACCTCTTAATTGTATGTTCACACATCCTAGGGGCTCTTTCAGTATCCCAACGGGTCCTAATATCTTCAAGGTAAACTGAGGCTAAACTTACTAAAGGAGTCAAAGTCTTTGGACTTGTTAAAAACTTATTTTCTTATTACAAAAAAATAAAAGTAGGATAGGGGAATGGCTCAGCGGGTAAAGGAATCACCAAGCCTGAGACCCCATGTGGCAGATAGACAGACTGACTCCTGTAAGTTGTTCTTTAGATGCATGGAACCTGCACAACCACACACTCACACACACACACAAACACACACACAGAATAAACAATCAAAACAAAACACTAAAACTATAAAAAAAATACATATTTTTCTGATTACAACAACCTTCCCTTTCCCTGGAATGACAGAAGGCAGGAGCAGAGGGACAAATACAGAAGTCAGTGAAGACAGCAGAGCCACTGTGGGCGCAGAGTGTGCACATTGACTGCATGAGCTGGGAGTTGCCTCTTTTATATAAGGATTTCTGGATCTATGATGTTAAACGGTGCCCAGTTGATTGAAATGATAATCCAGACCCCGAATGCTAAAAAGAATAGTCTTTTATGACCCTTAATGAGTGCTATAAAAATAAGAGGTGAATCTAATTTTATGAACGATCCTTTATGACTTACCTGATAACTAGTACTTGTTCAGCACAAAGAACACATAACTCAGTCAGGCCCTGTGCTGGCTGCCTGCAGCCAAATGACCTGTGTTAGGAGTCCCCATGGCACTGAACTTGAAGGATGCGGACTCCGGTGGTCCCAACACGGCTCTCTCTGGTGGATTATAAGACAGGGGTTCCTCATTTTGGGAAAGTGGTGGTATTAACTCTCATTAATGCAACAAAATACTTAATAAAAGTAATTTAAAGAAGGAAGAGTTCTTTTGGTTCAAGCTTTAGGAGGGAGCATAGTGCATCCGGGTTGAGGAAGACATGTCAGCAGTCATGAAGAAGGGCGGTCAGTGTTGACGCTCACCTGGGTCCCTCCTGTTTCCTTCTCTCGCCCTTAACTGTGGATGGCACCACCACCACCTCACTTCACAGTTAACACTCCCCTGAAACACCAAAGACGTGATCAGCTGTGTCTCCTAGGTGATACTAAACCTAGTCAAGTTGACAATAGAGACTGAGCATGTTGGAGAAGTGAAGAAGGATCCAGGGTGAGGTGGGGTGGGGTTGAAGAGATGGCTCAGCAGTTAAGAGCACTGACTGCTCTTCCTGAGGTCCTGAGTTCAAATCCCAGCTCATGACCATCTGTAATGGGATCCGATGCCTCTTCTGGTGTGTCTGAAGACAGCTACAGTGTACTCATACACATACATAAATAAATAATTCTTGAGAGGAGACCTGACAACATAGTATGACCAAGGCTCAGAATTGGTTCCTACTAAGAAGGGGTTGAAAGGGGGAAAATACAGCAGATTCTCAGATGTTTAGTGGATGGTGTTGGTTCTACACATAGGTTGTCTGTTATGCTAAGCAAGAGAACAGGAATGGAGAGAATGGCTCCTTTTATCTTTGTCTAACAATAAGAGGAAAGGGAGAAGGAGGAGAGAGAATGGGAGGAACAGCTTAGCGAGACATTGTTGAGGGTTTGTGGAGTCACAGAGATGTCCGTGCTTGTGTTATATGTGGGCACACGTATGCCTGCGAGCCTCTGACTGCTTTGAAAGCTCCATTTGCATTACTTTATATAAATTTTATTTTTAGATTATGTGTATAGGTGTGTGGATTTGTGCATGGAAGCGCAGAGCCTCGGGAGGCAAACAGAAGGCATTCGATTCCCCCAAACTGGAGTTATGGGTGACTGTAAATGCTTAGTGTGGGTGGCGGGAACTGAATCTGGTCCTCTGAGCTTTTAACCACTCGGCTGTCTCTCTAGACCCACGGTCTCAAGTCTTTAAAATAGGATACGTTGGTTGGCTCTAGAATGCCAGCCTTGTCCATGAAAGCCATTACATAACCAGAGGCAGGGGCTTGGATCATCTGGGTCCATCGTGCTGACCTGGAAGCAGATAGGCTTTGGATAGAGAGTGTCCAGGTTTGCAGTCTGGGAGTGATGAAGGAAGGAGAAGATAAAGCTGTGGTCACAACTTGTCTCCTTTCTTCACTTTGAGGACAGGCCCTGTGGTCTGAGTGAACCTCTCCTCAGGCTGTTGAGCTGTGAACACACCACAGCTTTAAGGGCTCTAGCCCCTCTCTTCCTGACGCCCACTGCCCCTTAAACACAAAAGGTCCAATGAAGGTTGCTGGGTAGGGCAAAACCTACCTGTCTTAGGTTTTTCCATTGCTGTGAAGAGACACCATGATCAGGGCAACTCTTAGAAAGAACAATGTTTAATCGGAACTGGCTTACGGTTCAGTGGTTTGGTCCATTATCATCCTGGTGGGAAGCATGGCAGCATGAAGACAGACTTGATGCTGGAGGAACTGAGAGTTCTACATCTTGATTCCCCAGGCGGCAGAAGGGGATTGGAGGTGTGACTTCAAAGCCCCACCTCCGCAGTGGTACATGTCCTTTAACAAGCCACTCCTCCAACCGGCCACACTTCCTCATGATGCCACTCCCCATGGACCAAGCATTCAAACACATGGGGGTGAGGGGTGGCATTTGTATTCAAACCCCCGCAGCCCCCCTCCCCATCCAGATGCTTTTGCAGTCCTGACTTAGCTGTAGGGTGGGATGAGTCTTGTCTCTGCTTTGCCCTTTCTCCTTCCTTCCTAGGCAGTGAACTGCTGTTGGGGGTCAGAATGAAACTGGGTGACAAGGAGAGGGAGGACTGCTGCTGAATCTTGGCATGTGGAGTCTGATAACCTTTGCTCACCCTACTGGTTAGGGGCCTGAAGAAATCATCTGTCAAAACTTGTGGCCCTGAGCCCAAAACACCCTTAGGGGAGGTAGGGAGAGGCAGCCTGAGCCTTGTACATAGTTCACTTGGATGTTGCAAGGCTAGAGACCATGGGAAATGAGAAATTAGCACCCCCCCCCTTCAGTGAGTCGGTGTGTCACCGCATGAGCCCCTGTTGCCTAGCATTTTTAGAAGACCCGGGCCTACCATTACTTATCTGTTCTAAGCTTATGTGGGGTGAATGCAGAACAGGTGACTCCACCTGGTGTTCTGATACGGAGCTCTTGGCTGTGGGGGTGACAGACATGACAGGTCACATTTATACCGAATATCCTGAGGGAGACAGAGATGCACAGAAGTCGGGGGTGGGCAGAGGAAGGGTGCAGACACCCAGGGGACAGGTAAGGCTCTCTGAAAAGGGGAGACCATGAGGTTATAAAGAAACAATAGGAATTGGCCGGGATCAAGGGATCGCGAGGCGGACTACATGGAATCATGTGTATTTCGAAACTGTTGCTTAGACCACATGTAGCTGGAGAAGACAGGGGCAGACCAAATCCTAGCCCTTCCTTCCTTACCATGTGCTCTTTACCCCAGGCTCACACACACACACACACACACACACACACACACACACTGCTGAGGAGTCTGGGGTGGCATGGGCTGATTCTGGAGAGGGGTGCAGGTAGCTTGGGTTGCATTGGGTGGTGTCTGTAGGGAGTGAAGAGAGAGACAGAGAAGTGCTAGATGATTGGATGTGGAGGGTAGGAGAACACAGAGGTGTCAACACGGGTGTCTGGTGCAGGCGACAGAGCGGCTGTTAGCACTGGCAGCCCAGGTGACAATCAAGAGACAAAGGTGGAGCTCAAAGCAGTGAATAGGTTGCATGCAGATGCTGGAGCATCCACGGAGCGCTTGGATCTACGGCTTTTGCTCTCCAGAAAAGTGTAGTTGCTAGTTTCCTAGTGTGCACTGAGATGTTAGAGTTCAGTTCTCCCAAGACAGATGTGGGGATGAGATTTACAGATCAAAGAGCAAACCCAGTGTGCGTGAGCGTTGGGTTGAAGGACAGTGCTCTGCAGAGATGCGGGGCTTTGGGAAGGTGAGCAGGGTTTTCTGGCTGGAGGGTCCTGCAGAAGTGAACTGGTGCTGGAATCCCCAGGGCCAGGCTAGACGGGCTCTCAGAGTGAGGAGGCTGGCCCTGGCCCAGCTCCTGGGCTTCTTAAAGCCTGGAAGAGACTGGAAAGCTGAGCTGTAGGACCACTGGGGCCTCTGGGGATTGCAAGTCCGTTCTTCTGCTGCCCAGGGATTGGATGCTCTGTCCTTCATGCTGTCATTGGCCAGTTCTCAGAGAAGGACCTACCTTATTGTTCTCTCCTTTCTGGGCAATCTAGTCCAGTGCGGTAAGAAGCCTCCTGCCGGTTCCTGGGCTCCTCCCTCTACACGTGTGCCTCTGTTCTCAGATGTGCTATGCTTGGCTCTGTCTCATGGTGGGGAGAGGTTAAAACTCAGGTTCCTTCCAAAGGAAGCAGAGAAACGGGGTCCTCGTATAGTCCTTATGTTCTTAGATCCCCACTTCCCACACCAGGTCCCGACATGAGCACTTCATTTGGGATGTGTGTCCTGCCTTCTCTCCAGACCCTTCCCTCAGTGGTGTGGCACTTGGGGACCAGCTGCCAGCGTGATTGACATAAAGCCAATCTATAAATAAAGTCTTTTTCTTTTCTCATAAAGACTTTGTGGTTGAGTTTGCCTTCAAGGTCAAGATCAGACCTTTCTAAATAAACACATATCAAAGGATCATTAGCAAAGCAGCACTGTTAAATTGAGATATTAACTTCTGTCAACTGCTTGCTTCTTTTTTGTTCTGTAACTCATGACTGCAGTAGGTTTTTATTATTTTGTCCTTAGGCGGTAGCATCTGGCTTCTGTAGAGACTGTAAAAATTAAAAAGCAACACAAATCATTGCGAGAGAAAAAGCAGTAAATTCAATGATAAGAATTTAAAATTAAAATGTTGCAAAGCTTTTATATTCTGCAAAACATGAAACGAATGAGTCTGTTGCCTGTTGCCATAAACCCGGCCCAGCTAATCGTCTGCTCCGGTTTTTTCCAGTCTCCTTAGCTCATCACCATCAATTCTGTCTTGGCATGAGGCGAGACATAAAGGGGAGAGCTCTGTGTGTATGCGTGTATGCATATGTTTGCATGCATTTTTGCATTTGCATGTATATGTGTAGATATGCACAGCCATGTATGTATGTATGTATGTATGTATGTATGTATGTGTATGTATGTATTTGTGCATGCGTATGTTTCTGTCATGTGTGTGTGTGTGTGTGCATGCAATTTAGAAGCTGCATCTTGTGGCTCTCCCAGACAGAAGATTGGGTATCTGTATTGAAGTCATTCATTCTTATTGCAAAATAGATTTGTGATTCTGAACCTAACTGTATTGTAGGCGATGAGGGAGATTAAAAGTAGTTATTCTCAGCCGGGTGTGGTGGCGCACGCCTTTAATCCCAGCACTCGGGAGTCAGAGGCAGGCAGATTTCTGAGTTTGAGGCCAGCCTGGTCTACAAAGTGAGTTCCAGGACAGCCAGAGCTACACAGAGAAACCCTGTCTCGAAAAACCAAAAAAAAAAAAAAGGTAGTTATTCTCATTCCTACTCTGGTGGAACTAGCTATAATATATATGTATATGTGTGTTCTATATACATTAATATTATATATGTATGATATCATATTGCATATATAGCATACATATTACATATATGTAATATGTTATGTGCAATATGCATATATACATGTATATTAATGTTACATGTTGTAAGGGAGCTTGAAAGTAGATAGCATATATATTATATATGAGATATCTGATATAGACTCATATCACACACACACACTCACACACACACACACACATGAGATAATGTGGGGCTGGAGAATAATTAAGAGTACATACTGCATTTGCAGAGAACCTAGAATCAGTGGAATCAGTTTCCAGCACCCATATCATGTAGTTCATAATCACTTATATCCAGCTCTGGAGGAATCCAGCACCCTCTTCTGGCCTCCATGAGCACACATATATGCATACTAATACACACACCTAAATAATAAAATAAATATTTCAGTTAACATAGGTAGAAGATAGTTTGGGGTGACTCTTCATAAGGTTGAGTTGATGTCACCAAGCTGCATGCAACACTGCCAGGAGCCAGTGGTGACCTCCCTCAGAACCTGGCTTGCCTTGAGCTAATTCCACAGTCCCATCTGGCTCTGGAGTGTTTGGAGTGAGCATTTATTGAGATGAGTTTACCACCCACCCCCCCCCACGTCTGTCCGAATAGGACTGTGGGGATGGCAGTGTGAATTGGGGACCATGCAGGTCAGTTGGCTGGTATGACTCCTGGACGGCAGGCATGAGGCTAGAGATCTTTGTCTCTGATGAATTTCTCTCCTAGGGAGACTGCAGGAAGCGCTAGGCCTTGGCCTCCATCAAAGAGAATAAAGGAAAGTGTGAAGATTAGGGAACAGAGGTGGAGTAAAGAGGGTATGACTAACTCGAGGTCACAGAATACATTGTTCTCTGGGCCCAGATGGTCCTTGGAATAAATCAGCCCGAGCAGAAGCAGATTTCCACTACGAGGAATTGCACAGTGACACAACCCAGGCCCCTGGCCCTGAATGGCAGCCATTCATTTCTCTGCTGAGGGTGTCAGGAAGAGGGTGTGTGTGTGTGTGCACGTGCATGCGTATGGTGCATATAAACATGTTCTTATAGCCTCTGATTCTCACAGGCAAGAGTGGGTGTTTATGGGGTGAGGGCTATAGGGAGGTTTATAAGTCAGAGCCCAATACTGAGAGCTTTCTAAGTAGCTGTTTGTTTCCCTTTGTCTCAGTCAGGGGAAAGAGAACCCTCCAAAGGCAGGGCCTGCATTGGTCTCCTATATCAGCATGTCCCCAGGCCCCACACGGTACAGGGACAGGTCACAGGAGGTGGCAGAGGAGTGAACATGGGCAAAGCTTGGACACAGGTGTTTTTCTCTCCCTCCTCCACCACCCCACGTGCACACACGTGAGTAAATGGATAATAATTGTGTGCTATTTCTCATATGGCTCCCTCCCTTAAGGCGCTGTTGCAAACGGGGTGAGATAGAGTAGGAACCTTCATCAGAGCTGTCACACAGGTAGGTCATTGTCATTGTCACATGCGGTTCCCAGTAGCCATCACGATGGCCCCTGCTTGGAGACTTGCAGGCATATGCAGGACACAAGCTGAGTATGGGCATTACAGTGCCATATGAGGGCGTTGCTAGCACAGGAAGCGAGAGGCAAAGAGGGAGGCTCCTGCCTCCCCTTGTTTGCCTCCAAAGGCCGTGGCATTTCTTTTCCTTTGCAAGAGCCTGTGAAGACTTCTTAAGGAGTGAGGATAGGTCACGGCTAAGCGGTGAGAACACCGAGTAAATACCAGTGATCAAACAGATTCTCCCTCGAGAGGCCTTTCTTCCCACGAAGCTGTTAATTAATATAAATGTGCTATCCTTACATTCTAAGGCATGCCTTCTCTATAGACTGTATACAGCTGAGAATCCCGCTCTGCGTAAACTGTGTTCTTGGACGTCTCCGTATGTTGGAATGAAGCTGCTCTGGAGAGCCAAGACATCTCCTTAGCTCCTGCCTGTTTAGAGGGCGAAGTAATTGGCTTTGTCCTAAAGTGTACAGCTAAGTGCACAATGGGAGGAGTAGATGAAGACATCCCTGGATGACTTGCAGTTGAGGTAGATTTTACCCATACCCCATGGGCACACACCCCTGTCCACACCTTCTTCTCTCACCTTCTTCCACTCCGTTGTGGTTTTCACCAGCCTCCGGGTATTTCAGAAGACCTCATTCTGAGGTTGCTACCATGTCTAGTGGGGTGTTATTTTTTCTCCCATTCATATCTAAGGCCTTGGGGAATCCTCTGGGCTGTCTCATGAATGCTTTCTTCGCCAGGCCTCTCAGAGAAAGCTTGATGGTCATTAACATTCTCTGCCAGCCAGATTTACCAGAGAACTCCTGCTTCCTCTCTTTAGGCCATTGTGCAGTTAGCAATTGCAACTGAATAGCACAGAGGTTGAAGAAGGAAAGAGGATGGAGCTGGGTACCTTACGTAGCCCAGGAGTGTTTGGAAGTGGAAGTGCCAAGGAGTGATAAGTGGAGTGCCAAGGAGTGGTGGCCATGACTCACAGTTTGATCCTTGTGCTAAACACTTGGTGTCTTTGTGACCAAATACCCAATTGAACAGTTTAAGGGAAAGGAGAGATTTATTTGGGCTCCTAGTTGGAAAGGTTCAGCCTTTGGTCACTTTGTCCCGTGTGTTGGGACAGAGGGTCATGGAAGTGACAGTGTTCAGTGGATCTTCACTTCAAGATGGATGGAAACAGAGAAGGCCAGCGCTCTCACCTGCTGCCTCCGTCTCCTCATTTACTCTGTCAGTGTCGTCAGCCCATGTGACACCTATTGTCAGAGTGGATTTTCCCCCACTGTGTTAATCTTTGCTGAAAACACCCTCAGAGTGAGCCTGACCAGTCTCCCAGGTGACTCTAAATACAATCAAGATGACAATGAAGGCTGCCCACTACCACTCAGACATTGCTTTCATACTTTCATGCAGTATGCTTCACGAGATAGAGCAGCCCTGGGTGAGAGCTGTGTGGACGGATTATCCGTGCAGGCATCTTTGAAATGGCGTGTGCCTTCATCCTTAATTTTTCCCATGGATGTGGGGACTTGAGAAACATTGGACAACCGCCACCTAGGCTTGATGAGCCTATGCTATAATGTCTTGTTATAGCAAGAGGATACAAATCACGTGCATACGAGATGCACACTTAATATATGGGCCCAGAAACTTGTAACTTAGAGGGAATCAGGGTGGGTAGCTGGAGAGGGTAAGAAGGCATGTTTGCTTTTGAGGATAGTAAGAGTCAAACGTTAATGGTTTGGCCTCTGGAAATCATAACCAGCAACTCTGGCTCATGCTCGCAGAGAGGCAGTACCAGTTCGTTTGTTCATGCATCCATTTGTCTGTTAATCCACTCAGTAAATATTGAGTACCCAAGATGTAACGAATAGTTTATTAGGTTCTGGGAATTTAGTAACATGAAAATCAAGAGTCCCTGTCTTCATGAGTTTCATGCCTTCTATGGAAACCTGATAAGCAGTTAGGCAAACTATGTAAATGCTCTCACATTGTAATGCTGAATGTCAAAGAATATGTTAGAGCCTCCCACCCCCCACCCCCACTGCTTGTGCCCTACTGATGGATAAGGCTTTGAGGAGGGGGGGTGTCTCCTGGGTGTGGTCTCATCAAAATAATGAGAGGGTATTTAGTTAGGACAGTTGGGGAGTGGGAGAAAGGAAAAAATGGTAGGCTGAGAGCCAACGTGGACAGATGTCCCAAGTGTCCAAGGGTGAGAGAGCTAGGACGAGGTCATAGGCTGAAAATGGCTGTGGAAAGAGCTCAGATTCACTATTCGAGATGAAAACTGAGGCTCTGTGGTAAAAAAAAATCTCCACAAAATGACTGTAAGTGTGCTGATCTGTTTTCTGGGGACAGTAGGGAACTATTATGAATCATAATCGAGAATAAGACATTAAACTATGGCCATGTGTGAGTAGGTTGGAGGGCTTTTGCCATGGGTGACGACATTCTGTGGGAAGAGATTGCCATCATCTAGAACAAAAAGAGATAGCCAGGCACGGTGGGGTTAAGTTCCAGCACTCAGGATGTAGAGGCAGGTGGATCCCTGTGAGTTTTGAGGCCAGCTTGGTCTATAGAAGACAGGACAGCCAGGACTGTTACACAGAGAAACTCTGTCTTAGAAAAAGAAAATCTCAAATCCATACAGTTGCAGCAGGGATGGACAGGATGGACCAAAGGACACTAGAGAGCTGGGAACATTTGGCTGATGCTGTATGAGAGGTGAGGGGCAACCTTAGACAATGCCTGGTTTTATTTTTTTGCATCACTAAATGATGAAGGAGTTGGAAGTTAAAAGGGGGGACAAGGGATTTGTTGCTAAGATGATGAAGGGTTTTTGATATTATGAATGCAAGATTTGAGCCACTTAGAGGGGGAGTGGAGTTGACAAAGGATTGAGGTGGCTATTCTGGACTCATCAGAATGATTGTCCAGAGCCCTGGAAGTAGAAGTTTTAATACTACGGGACCCTACACATCAGCCCCTCCAAGGTAAGCAAAGCAGGTGAGGAGGAGTCAGGGGACGAGACACAAGCGAGTAGAGATACACACTGTAAGATGTGCTGTTGATGGTAATGAAGAAGTCACCGGTTTTAAGTACTATCGGGATGTCTTCGAAGAGGAAGATGAAAAAAAATGTCTGGTGGGTTTCATGGCAAGGTGACGACCAGTTATCAGAGATGAGAGGTTTGGGTGTTGTCTGTCAAAAATAACGGCAGCAGGAATGTAGTGGTGGTGGACCTAGGGGTGCCTGGGCACCCTGGAGGTGGAGGTACCACATGTGGATGGCTCTAGGTTAGGGAAGGTTAAGCCAATAGAAGTCAAGATGGTAAGGTGACCATGGCAGGAGGAGTGGACAGGGAAGCTGAAGGATTGGCCAGCAGTTAGAGGGTGACTGGACTACATGGACTGGGCAAGAAACAAGGGAACAAAGGAGAGATATTGGAAGGTCAGAGAACCATTCTGATGGGAGGGAATAGACTGGAGAACTTGAAAGGTGTGTCAGTAGACCAGAATTGAACAAAGGAGGAGCTGCCCTTTTCATGATGCAAAGCCTGGGCTGTCGCTTTAAATGCCTTCTGAGGATCCCTGACTTATCCAGTGGAATAGAGTCAGTCTCTTTGTTTGATAAAGAGCACAGACTTCTTTCCTCATGATTCGGGACTCTGGACAAGCCCACACTGAAGTGCCAACATCAGGTGAGAGCCTTCCACAGGGTTATCCCATGGCACAAGACCAGAGGACGGAAAGAAGGCAGTAAGGATGGCGAGCAGTGCAGAGGAAGTAAAAGCAGGACAGACTCACTTACAAAGGAACTCCACTCATCCTTTAAGCCCCACCTCCTAAGGCGACACTGCCCATTGGAGAGGGGCGGGCACATTCAGATGAGAACATACCACCCTCATGCAACCTGTAGGATCTGTGGTCTAAGCAGCTACTATTTCTCACTGGTGGCCATATGTCGTCGCAGTAGACACTTCCAGATGTGGTCTAACCCAGCAACCTTGTCTGGTGGGTATTATGACCAATACTCAGAAAAGATGAAGCTGAAGTCCAGAGAGGTAATGTCACTACATACGGTTGTAAAGGCAGGAGATGGATGGCGGAGGTGGAAACTGAGCCTGGGGTTTGGTCTGCCTGGAGAGCATAGGCTGGCTCTTGCTCTGTTCTTCTCAGCCCGCAGGCTTCTTAGGGGCACAGGATTGTCTTATTGTCATTGGCCTCAGAGCTTGACACCTGCACTGCCTGTGTTTGTTTTTCTGTTTTGTTTGACATAAGGTCTTCCTATGTAACCCAGGCTGGGCTAGAGCTCACTGGACAGTTCAGGTGAGTCTTGCTTGTGCGGATCCTCCTGCTTCAGCCCTCTTAATGCTGGGATTCCAGGTGTGCATGAGCACATATTAACTGATGATTGTAATTCTTTTTCCGCTGTTAGGATCTGAGGCTAGGTTCACCTCCAGAACTTTCTCTACAGCATCCTGAGTATGTGAAAATGAACTGGGTTAGTCTTTTGTACAACATGCAGTAACACTACATGGATCGTTTGTTGGGAGCAAGTGATGCACGGGTGTGTAAGAGAAGTGGACCACACTCTCAGGGGGCATTCTGACAGGGGAGTGGGCACAGGAAGCCATAAACTTGAAGGACTCATGGAGTCTTGGTTGAGAAGAAGACTTAGCCCACATCCAGTGTCATTAAGGACCATCAGGCTGTGGCTGTCCTGGCGGGTAGACTGGGCATCTCTTCTGTTCTTGGTGGCAGGTGGGAAAGTTTAAAGAAACGAACCCCAATTTTAGTTTGAATAACTTTTGAGGAGTAGAGCAGTTGAAGAGTATGGGGAACTGTGAACCAGCCTCGACCATAGATTTTAATTGGGGTTCTTTT
This sequence comes from Mus minutoides, assembly GCA_902729485.2. Taxonomy (NCBI): domain Eukaryota; kingdom Metazoa; phylum Chordata; class Mammalia; order Rodentia; family Muridae; genus Mus; species Mus minutoides. The sequence continues at coordinate 1,522,827 of LR749758.1, forward strand.
AATTTGGGTTGTTCTGTAATGCTTGAAGCAGTTTTAAAAGTACACTTTAATGAATCTTCATTGTTTCTTAGTCATAACCAACACCCATCTCCAGGACCTGGTCATCCTGTGGAGCTGAGACTTTATACAGTAAGCTCCATACCCATACTGCTCTCTCCAGCCTCTTGAGCAATGATGTGCCACCCCCCCCCCCACCTCACCACAATCCCAGGATTCCTCAGAAAGGTGAAGCCTCTGCAAAATGCTCTGAGTGATGGCTGAGAAGAGGGGATGTGGCAGAATAGTCGAGAGCTTGTCTAACACACACACACACACACACACACACAAAAACACACACACACAGCTCAGTCCTGAGTACTAAAATCGAGAAAGAGAAAGAAAACTGTGAATGAATATATAAGTAAAAAACACATAAGGCTTTAATAGAAATCTAAAATACATGTCAAATAATTTTTTAAAAACCATTTGTAGGCTGGGTGCGGTAGCAAACATCAATAGTCCCTTCACGTAGGAGGCTAGAGTAGGATTGGTAGTCCAGGGCTACCCTGGGCTAAATGTAATCAGTTTGGAGGCTAGCCTGGGCTACATAGTGAATTGGAGGCAAGCCTGGACCATATAGCAAGCCCTTGTCTGAAACAAAACAAAACAAAACAAAACAAATAATACATGTTTAACACAGTAACATGTGTGATTCATTGTTATCCTATGACATGGACATGATTAAATAACTGTCATATTTTTATAGGTGTGGCTTTCCTAAATGACATCCCCAGAGTGGCATGAAAATAGCTATCCATGACAAAGGTGCTCCAGGCTGCTTTGCTTCTAATACCCCCCAGTTCAAAGAACTGCAGAATTTCCCAGTGAGAATCAAGATGTTCTATTTCCCCATCCAAGTTCACCAACACCCTGAATCCTTGCCCTGGCAGCTGGGGAGTTTCACAGGCTTCTGTTTAAGAGGGCTTGCCCGAGAGACATGGTTCTGCCCTGCCTGCAGGGGCAGAGCAGGAGGTGGGGGATGCTGAAGAGTGGGGCTGTGGCGAATGAAGCCTTCCTCATGCTCAACATCCCAGGAGCCCAGCCAACAGGAAAAGTTCCCCATTCTCCCCTGGAGGCCGCCAGCCTGCTGTCTGAGAGGGGTGGGGCCAGTGCCCTCTAGAAGTGTGCCTCCTTCTGGCAGCACACTCTGCCCCCTCCCACCCCCTTGTCCAAAGGCCTCCTACAGAAGGGAGCCATATGGCCCTTTGTGGACACATTTTCCCTGGTACAGTATCTTCCCGGTGTGAATTTGGGACCTAGTGCCCCAGAGTCAGCTGTCTGTCTCCTCCCCAACTGGCCCCTCTCCCTACAGCAGCCTAGGGGAGAAGAAAGTTGTTGTGGTGGGGGGGCAAGCCCATGGAATCAGGGAGCCCTTTGGAGTCGGGGTGAGTGAGAAGTGTCTCTGTGGCACCCACACCCACGCCCACACAGAAAACAGTTGAAGTAAGTCAAATGTCTCAAAGTCAGATCCTTTTTAGTATGAATTTGCTGTGTCTCATTCCGAGCACTAATTCCAATTTAATTGCAAGTGGCCTGAAGCCTCTTCAATAGGAGTAACAAATGGTTTGATTTTGTAAACTTCATCAGACTGCATTTTAAATGCGACACAGTAGCCCAACTCGAATGCCAATGAAGCACTGGAGTAGCTCTCTGTTTACTAATTATCCGTTTTTACTCCAAGCCACGCTGGCTGGCTTGTCTGATTAAATCGGATTTGTGGGATAGAGAGCAGCTAGCAGAGTTTTCTCTATAGTAAACGAGATTGAAACTATGGGCCGCCTGGCTGCACACTGTAAATTATACTTCCTTTTAAAGGGGACGTGTCTCTTTTATTTCACCGTTTTCCCCCCCACCCCACCCCCTGCATATTAAATTTTTACAGCACAGAGATGGACCCAGCAGCTTCTGGATGTGGCCTCTCAGTCTCCACCCGGCAGCCCCACTCGTGTCTGAAGAAAGGGGAAAACACCGGGAAGTGTAGTCTGTGTCCCTCTGCCTGATTTCCTCTCTGATAGCTTTCTTTCTCCCTGTATACTACCGTTGAGTCTTCTTCTATTATTTTTTTCTCTGTCCGTGATTTTCAGAGGTCCTTGAGATAATATAGATTTGTACTGATTTAGCTGAAAGAGTTCTGTGATGACTGCATCAGAGTGATGTCGGGTTTGGTAGCAGTAAGCTGGCACGGGCAGAGTCCAGCCATACATTTGTTGACTGTGGGTTCACCAGCAACGGAAGAGATTTCCTAAAAATGCAAATGGGTTCTTTTGGTGCATGCTACAATGGCAGGCATCCTTCACTCTGAATCGAGTGAGATTAAGATCACCAGGAATGTATGTAACACCTGTGGTCCAGCAGATCGGGACACGTGGCAGTTATCAGTGGCGTGGGCGTGGGCGTGTTACAGGTTCTATCCTCCCACTGTCTGTCTGGTTTTCTAGTGTCTGTCTGTCCAAGTGCTCTGAAGCTTGCTTGTCTCTTCCTGGTTTTTTTAGGGTAGCAAATCAGCATCTGTCTCTGGTTCTTACGTGTACACGTGTACACTGACACATACGCACACACACACACACACACACACACACACACACACACACACACACAGGCAGGCGCACACACTCCACAGATAATAAATGCTGGCACATTGAGTGAGATGTAATCAGACCACACTTAAGACCACACTTAAACTGTGCCATTTCTGAGACTTTTGGTCCCCAGTCCATCCATGCCCCATTCTTGGTGTCTATCTCTGTGCCTGGAGCTTTTTATGTGTTCATTTGCTTTTGAATGTCCTGCAACACTATGCTTTTCCCTTTTGGGCCATTGTATGCTGTACAGTACAAGAAGCCTCACGGTGTCTCTGATCGCCTGGTTACCGTGGGAATGAATGGCTCGCCATGCTGTCGGGCCTACAGTCCTCTCTTTAATTGTTGACAGTAAAAAGCATTTAAATGCTCCTTAATTTGTAATCATCTTCTGGGGGAGAAAGAGAGGAACCATTAAAATGTCAGTAAAATGAATACATCTTCTCTTTCTCCCAATTTTTTTTTTTTTTTTTTTTTTTTGGTTTTGGTTTGTTTATTTACAGGGTTTTTTTTTTCTTTTCTCCTCACTGCCAGTGTTTGTCAGATATTGCAAACGCTCTGAACCAATCAGTATTTCTCTTACTTCTAGTTTCTGTCTCCCCTCCCCCTCCCCATTCTATGCTATCTCTCTAGGGCTCTGTTTTGTCCTGTTTCTTTCCTGTACTCCTGTATTATGTTTAGCACACCCCCCCCCCAGGAAATTGGTCACCCTACCCCCCCCACACACACAAAGATTCTACTTCTGGGCCCCATAACCCTTTCTGGGGGCATCTGGTGCCATTATGGGAACTAGGGAAATGGCTTTTGTGGAAAATGTCTCGTGTACTTGAAGAACTACCTGGGAATCATTGCCTGTGCCGGTATGGAATCCGGCCCCACGTTTAGCTAGAAGCCTCATACTCTCTGCCAAGCTCTGAATGGTGTACTAAGAGAGTAGGGGCCTATTGTGCACTGGGACAGGAGGCCACTGGATCCAGAGGGGTCCGTCCACCCTGCTCCTATGTGCCCTGCATGCACTTTGGTATCATCCTGAGGCTCGGATGTGGCACCTCCTGTCTCGACTGTGCTGCAGAAGAGTCTTGCTTGACTCAGATGGGGTTCAGGGGTCCTTATCCCCAGCCACTCAGGAACATCACAGGCATGGCCAGTCTGAGGAATGACTCACTAGGTCTCTGGGAGTGGTTTCCCCAAGTTTTTCTTGCCTTCTCTTGCTAAAAATTTGCATCTCACAGGGTCCTCGCAGGTGCCTAAGACATGGGTTGGTCCCTAGCTTATCTAGTCAATGTCGGGTCCATCTCTGCTTTGGCTGTGACAAGTGGTTCCCACTGAAGCCTCCAGAATCGCTTGAGGACACTTGGCCCTGTCCTCTATGCATAGGCCTAGAACATTGGCTGTCAGAGATGGACAGATTCTTCAAGGGTCTTACCTCTTCCCTTCATTGTCCCCGTGAAGTGTCTGAGGTATCTAGGCAGGAGCTCACCGTGGGTCCCTGAGCCAGGCAGGCCTTCCTGCTGAAGCTGGCATGGCTTTCTGTTCTATATGTAGCCTCTTCAATGGGAGAGTCTACTATGAAAGTCACATGAGGGATGGGGCAAGAGACAAAAGCTGGGTGAATAGCCTGGCCTGTGGTCTGTCTCATGCCATCCTGACTCTCCATCACACACTTTTGGAGCCTCTGTTCACTGACGTCCCCCAAACCAGATGAATTGGGCTCCAAGAGACCAGTTCTCTGGAAGGGCCGCCTTACGGAGAGCAACAGGTCACCCACGATCCATAGAGGTTGCAGACCTGAAGATCAGCAAGGGAGATGGACTTAGGGAGGAGCTGACTTGCCCTAGATGAAGGCTGTATAAACTCTGAGGCTCTGAAAAACCAGAGAGTTGACAGTGTGTCTCACCTTGAAGCTTGAAGCTTTACCCCAGTAGAACAAGCCTAATAGGGAAACTGAAGGATGGTTTTTCCTCCAGGTCCTTGAAGAGGTTTGGCACGATATCCACCAGTACCAGGCTCTCTACCATCCTTCCTTCCCATTGACTAGGTCATCTCTGATAGAATGGAGCCCCCTAGAAGCCCTTGCTTCACACTTACAGGGCTGGGCTAGCGTCAGGCTAGGTGAGCTCTTGTGGGCTGCCTGTTTTTCCTCCCAGGGCTGTTGAAGTTGGTCCAATTTTTCAATCGTGGGCCAATTAGTTTCACAAATGGGGGCCCCTGTGGTGCCAGGGCACATTTGTTCCGGGCCTGCGCACTGACCAGGCCCCATTGTCCTGCTTCCCACCCCCTTGTGGGCCCATTGTCCCCGATCTCCAGCAGGCCCTGCTTACTGTTGATTTATATGGGCAGGCGTCCTGTGGGCTCCAGGCTTCCCTGCCACAGCTGGCCGAGGTGCTTAAGGCCTCAGACTCCCTGACCTTTGCCCCGTCCTGCTGTCATTTTGAAAGTTACAGACCAGAGGGCTGCATACCTCTCCGGATTTACTTTCCATCCCGGACCCCCCCCCTTTCTTCACACTCCCTTCCCATTTCCCTTCCAGCTCCCCCCTGCTCTAACTGTAGAGGTTTTAAGTTCAGTTTGGAATGTCTGCAAGTGTCCAGCAAGTAGCCTCGGAAGCCAAGAGGACAGGAGCTGCTGGAGCAGGTGACTCTCCCTCGCAAGGCTACTGAGGCTGCCGCTTCTATGGAAGGGCGTTCTCATCCCCAAGTTCATGAGTTCTGAGACTTACGTGCAGTTGGGAGATTCAGAGTAACCCACGGGGTACCAGAATGTGTGATGTCATTTTGCCCTTGGCATCTCTTGTCCCGTCCCGGCACTCTAGGAAAGGAGACCTGACGTCTATGAAATAGGCTGTCCACAGTGGTTGACAGCATAGAGCAAGTCTGCTCCTATTGCCCTGTGTGTGTGTGTGTGTGTGTGTGTGTGTGTGTGTCTCTCTCTCTCTCTCTCTCTCTCTCTCTCTCTCTCTCGTAAACCAACACCCCACCCCACCCACCTTTCCTCTACCTCCCTTCTTTGCTTTTCCACCCCTCCCACATTTTCTCCCCATCTTGGGCCGGTTTGTTGGAGTGATTGACAAAATTAGTAAATCCATTCATGTTACTTTTATTGTGCAGGTCTCAATAAATCCCGAGTGTCCGGGGCGCACCTTAATGAGCTAGTGAGCTGACAAATTTGTTTACTGTAGCTGGAGGTGCCGGGTAATGAAATGGGCTTGTGTCTGGGCTCACTGCTAAACAAATACACGGTTTCCGGGAGGGAGGCAGCAGGCTCAGCCTGAGGAAGCAGCCACATTCCCCAAGGAGGCCGAGGCCAGGGTGTGTGCTTGTGTTTTGAAAAATGCAGCCACTCGGTTTTAAAACAAATTTCAATCAGCTGCCTGCTCCTCGTTTATGTTATCCATTGAGGAATTTCTATTCCTTTGACAAATACCAAACCCTAAGATTCGTTCTTCCCATCACAGAAATAATGGAGGGTTAGAGAGATGTGTAGATGCCTCCTAAGGCTCTAAAAAGATAAAAAGAAAAAGAGAAAGAGGGAATAAGGGGTGAAAGAGCCTGGAGATTCGCAGGGTTGAAATAGACAGGAAGGCTAAGGGTTGGGTATCCTGGGTAGGTTTGGGGAGAGGTGCCCGGCAGTAAGTGACTGTCTGAGACAAACTCCTTTGCAGGAGCTTGACACTAACTCAGCGGCAAGGCTTTGAGATGTTTTCCCGGACTGTGGGGTGAGCAGGATAGGCAGAGAGTGGCTGAGTGGGACTGAGCATTGCCTTGCTGGCTGCTGAAGTTACCAAAGGGTCAAGTGAGCTGAAATGTGCCTCAGCTGGGTGGATTGGATTCTTGTGGCAAGGGATCCTGCCACTCAACAGCCAGAGAGAAATTAAAGATGTAAATAGGCAGCATGTGGGCCTTCTTCCAGTGCATTTCTGAGTCTTCAGTTCAGGAGAAGACAAAGGGTAGTTCCGCAGATGTGAGGGTCTGGGCATTTGTCTCTGCTGCTGCCCACTGCATGCATCTACACCCCACAGGCTTTTTCAGCCTCTTAAGATGCAGACAGAGCCTTTCGCCTTTACTGTGAGTCAGCTGTGCTGCCCATATCTGTCTCTGGCACAGCGGGAGCTGCATCTCTCTGTACCCTCTTCAACAGGAACCTGGAGGCTGGAGGTACCTACGTGGTAGAGAAAGCCAAAGGAGGAAGAGTAGAGGTATCTTATCTTAGGAAAGAGGATCCCCAGGAGTCAGCAGCAGCAGAGAGACCTGCTTGCAGGGTTAGTGGAAGGGAATGGAGGTGAAGGTGTTTCCAGTTGAAATTGAGGTGTTTTGCTTAGCCCCAATTTGATATTTGTTCCTATTGAGGAAACAGCTGTTCTGGGTAGTAGGAGAGATGGCTCTCTTCCTTGGTGAGTGGGATTGGACACCAGAAACCCATCTGTACACACACACACACACACACAATGCACAACACACAATGCACAACACACCACTCAGAGCAGTCCCAGCCTGCTTATCCAAAGAAGCGGAAGTATATTTAGCTTCCTCTGCTTTGATTAAGGAACTGCCTGTCGAGGGAGATAATAAGAGCCTTGCTCCAAGACAGTGTACCACCTGAGCGCCTCCACCAGCTGCAAAAGTGCCCCTCCGATCCTGTTCCTTCCTTTTCATTCAAGTGCTAATTGGCATGGAAATGGCACAGGTGTAAACACGAGGCTTTTGTGTTTTACACCCTCCAACCCTACCCTATCATCACCTGGACGAGATAAAGGCCCGAGATCCGTGTCATCCCTCCTGCCTCCTGGTCTATCTACCTTGGCCTGGCTTCCTCCCAGTTTTTGCTAAAATTAAACTCGTTTTTTTCAGTCAGGAGCCTGTAGGTTGTACCTGCGTTCCACCCGAGCCTGGCTGTGCTGCTTTGGTGTGACTCACTCTCTTCTGTGATAGTGGCCTGGCACAGCTCCACCCTGCTGCCTGCAACATCTTCAGTTCTCCTCAGAGCCGAGAGTTTCAACTGTACCGCAGAAAAAGGACTTCAGGATCAGTCCATGTGAAGCCGACTTGGAGTTTCTCAAGCAAAGGTTTTAGCGTAGATTCAAGTGTGAGGGTTAACAGAAAGAGGAGTGCTTAGAGAAAGGGGCCTACCCACCCAAGTGGGCGTGCGAGCATTGAACTCAGATGTTTTCAATGATCGGATTTTGGTATCTTTTGAGGTTGTGCCTCAAAAGGTCCATATGGTAGTGCCCCACAAATGAGATTGTAGGTTGACTTCTTAGGTGCACTGGGCAGTATTTATAATCTGATGAGGTAAAACCATGGATCACAGAGGCTTCACAGGGGGGCTTGGACGTGTCTTTCCGTGAAAATGGAGTTTCTAATCTTGCTTGAGAGATGCCTAGAGAATTGCTGGTTTGTAGTTGGGAAAGGGAAAAGGCAGTGGCTGATCATACACATGTAAGCATGGTTCTTATTTGAAACATATCATGTGAAAGGAATTTTATGTAGGGCAACATTTTCAGCAAATGGTGCTGCAATTCTTCCTTAAAAGAAATGTTTATGTGTCTGTTTGCGTGTGTGGCAGCTTGTCACGTGTGTGCCTAGTGCCTGTGGAGGCTAGAGAAAGGTGTCGAATCATCTGGAACTAGAGTTACTAATGGTTGTAAACCAACATGGGTGCAGAGAACCAATCTGGATCCTCTGCAAATAGAACAAGTGTCCTTAACCACTGAGCCATCTTTCCAGTCCCCTGTGCTACAACTATTGACTCTCAGCCAGCAAGAGACTAAGTAGATTCATGAGTTGAGATCTATGAGTAGAGACTTCTATTTCTCCCCTACCCCCTTCCCCTTCTTTTCTGCTTCAGGAAGACTTATGTGCAGAAGTCATGGGCAATTGCATGGAGCCTACCCAATGTTTCCTTAACCCACATTCTAAATTCATCCTGTCCCTTGGGCAAATACTTGGGGAATCTAGACCAAGCCACATCTCCCCAACTCTCCAGAAATATGGTGGTTTGGGGAGGGGGGGGAGGCTTGGGTCCTATTGCCGAGGCTGAGTTTTGTATGTGGTTCATAATGGAATTCCCAATTTGGAAGAAGACATTGATGTGTGGCTTTTATACACTTGGCAGTGTAGTCGGTCGCCTCGAGGCAACACGAGGAAGCAAGTGTTAGAAGCAGCAGATTGATTAGGAGTTCTGTGACTTCAGTTCAGGGGCTCAGGTCAGGGACTGTGATGGTCAGCTTTCTGTTACTGTAACAAACAACAGAGAGAGTGAACCTGTGGATGGGAAAGGTTGGGTTTGCTTCACAGTCCCTTGTTGCCCTTAGGCCTGTGATGATGTGGTGTTCCTGGCAAGGAGCTTGAGAAGGACCAAAACCTCTCACCTCTCACTTCTCACCTCCTGGCCAGGTAGTGAGAGAGACAACAGGGTGGAAACTCCACCACTCAGGGGCACCCTACAGTGATTTGAAGACTTCCTTCCTAGGGTCCACATTAAAGTTTCTGCCACTTCCCAACAAGAAGTTGGGATGTGGCAGAAGTAATTGAATGTCACAAGAGAACATTTCTGACCCAGTCTATAGCTACAGAAAGGACAATAGTTGCCTGCCCAGGGATCACAAGGTCAAGAAAGAGCTACACTGGACCATAAGTGGGGTTTTTGCACTGTTTTACCATATGGTATGGTGTGACTGGTTCAGTGTAGTTAATTAACTGAGTTCATGCCTCTAAGCAGCATAGCTCAGACGATGGTGTAGTCAACAGACATGGTAGGAGTGTTAACTATTGCTTTTATGAAACATCACGACCAAAAGCTACTTGGGAGGAAACAGTTTCTTTCCCTCACACTTCTGTCTAATAGTTCATTATCAAAAATAGTGATGGCAGGGGTTGGAGCAGGACAGGAACCTTGGAAGTAGGAGCTGATTGATACAGAGGCTGCAGAGGAGTGCTGCCTACTGGCTTGCCTCCATGGCTCCGACAGCCCGTTTTCTTACAGAACGCAGGACCTCCAGACCAGGGATGGCCCCATCCTCATCAATCACCAGTTCAGAAAATGCTCTACGGTCTTGCCTATAGTCCTTTCGTTTGGAGGCATTTTCTCAGTCAAGGTTCGCTCTTCTCTAATGACTCTTATCTTGTGTCAAAGTGGACATAAAGCTACCCAGCACAGGGAGCCAGTGAGTTTGGCCTATGTGTGTCACCTGGATTTAATGATTGCCATGGAGATAGGATTGTGTGGGGAGGCTCTTGGTAGTGGCCTTGCTTTTAGACTTAGTTCTGAGCTCTCACCAGACCTAGCTCTGTATCGTGACCTACTGACCACCTTCTGCCCTGTGTGCACACACTTTTGTTATCACCCCATAGTCCCTCTGTAATGTCATCACAGCACACACTTACTGCTTGCGTTAGCCCCTGTGCAGTGTGCTGGGGGGGGGGGGGCATGTAAGACGGCTCTTCTGGTTCCTGCTTTGGCAGCTTCGCCTCGTAGGCAGAGCTGAAAGTTAAAAGCAAATGCAATAAAGGGTTTTATGTGCTGTAACAGTGAGTGCTCAGAAGAAGATGGTGTCCTTGGCACCAAGTCCAAGTCATCCAAGATGCCGTGGCTAGCTGGGGTCAGCTTCCTGGAAGGGGCAACCCAGAGTCTATAAAGCAGCATATGCTTGGTCATTGCGCAGGGCTTCCAAGAGTCACCGTCTGGGCTGTTCACTGCACAAGGGCCTCCAGCTGAGGGAGAGGTGGAGGCCTAAAATGTAGGCCTCTCACTAGCCAACAGTGAGGACCTGCTGTCTACTTAGAGGAAGGAAACAGGCTTTTCTAGTTTGGAGAAAGGCAGCCTTTGGGCTGGCATACAGCTTAACCGCTCTGCGAAGATTTTTTTTCAAGTGAGTGGGGAAGTCTCATTGGGTTGTTCTTAGCAACCACAGAAATATGGAAAAAGATGGACACACTCCAATCCAGGGAAAGCCAAATGGCTTACACGAGATCCCAAAGGCATTTGAAACGGCAGAACGAGAATCTCCGGCCTGTTTTCCTTTCTCCATCTCACCGACCGCGATTGCTGAAGACCGTCTTCATACAGCCCACCTTCCCGATGGGAGGGACAAGGTCCGGTGCCCATGGCTTCCTCCTCAGTGGAGGGTCGAACCGAGGCATGGCGGGGAGCAGAGCACACTAGCGGACGCGGGTCGCTCGTCTCTCCACACATCTCACGGCAGCTAATGAATTGCTAATACAATTTTCTAGATAATTTTATTTCCATAGCCCCGGATTTTAATGTGTTTCCAAAAGCTAGCATTTATTTGCTTAATCTCCCAGTGTAATAGATTCGGGCCTGACTCATCATACATGCAAACAATCAGCTAGGCAGAAACGACAGCAAATTGTTTAATAACTCCCATCTAGTCTTTAGATTTTTTTAACTCGCGCGCACCAATAGTTTTTCTTGTGTCTCATTTCCTCCTCAACCCTTTCCTGATTTTCTTTTTCTTTTCCTTTTTTTTTCCTAAGTCCTTTTCTTTCACAGTGACTGTCGGTTTTCAAGCTAAAGAGTGGGGAAGGTAGATTCCAGAACCTTTAAACACTCTTCTCACCCCACAAGCCCACCACTCTTGTGTCTTGGTTGGTGGGTAAGTGGCCAAGGAAGGACCTTGTGTTTGTGTGAGATTCCAAGAAGGAAAGACTAGTGAGTCATAATATTTCATTTTAACTGGTAATTGTAGAATCTTAAGCCAGTCAGATACAGAGGGGGGTTTATTTCCCCTTTTCCCTACTAGAGCCCAGCTCCCGCACAGAACCTCTGGCCTCATCTTGTCTCCACCTTCCTCCTGTAGTAGCACAAAAGCCAGTCATTCTCTCCCTGCTTCCAGCCACTTGAGACCATCCGCGCCTTGGATGTGGATGGAGACGCTGCCCACTAGGCTGTTGGACACTTGGCACCTACCTGTCTCCGGTCAGTTTGAGTTGCTATAACATGGGACCATAGACTGGATGATTCATATCTAGAAATGAATGTCTCCCGGTCCTGAAGGGTGGCGGGCAGTCTGAGATGGGGATTCCAGCATGGCTGGCTTCCTGGGATGGCCTTCTTCCTAGTGTAGACTGCAGACTTCTGACTGTGCCCTGGGTTCTGACCTTGAAAAGGATGTGTTCTGACCTTGAAAAGGACCTTTTCTTGTTACTGAGGGCTCCACCCTTGTAAGAAAAGGCTTTGTTAAGCCTGAATCTGCTAATACCATCCCCTTGGGGGGTAAGGATTTTTAACATACTCAGTTTTGCAGTGAGGAAAGGGGACATCTAGACCTTAACAGCACTCCAGCCCTGTGGCCCTGCTTTGCCTGTGGGATGCTGTCCATCTGTGCTGTCTGTCCTCTGTGATCCTACCTCCCCAGTTTGCCAGGCTTGTCTCCATCCTCTGTGCTACCTGCTCTGAAATCTGTTTGCAACTCACTGTTAGCCATTTTCTTTTACCCCTGGCTTCTCAGTTCCACCCCATTTCTCAGAGCTGAACTCAAAATCTCTGAAGCTCCGTTGGAGTCACCTTTTTTTTTTAATCTATGCACTGGACCAGGCTTGGTATCCGGCTTTATTTCTTGACCAGGCTTGGTATCCAGCTTCTCTGCCCCATCTCAGCCTCTTCTTGGTCACCTGGTAATGGAGTGAGACAGGTAAACGGACACAAAGTGAGTTCAGGCCATTCTGTGAGATGCAGGTGGCCCATGAGAACAGCTTCTGAGCACCTTGGGAATAGCAAGGGGGCAGAATGCCACACTCAGTGTACTCTGCTAGGTGGCATATTTCAGGGTGTCCTCCTGGACTGACATTCATTCACTGCCCAAGTCCATACCGGGGATCTCAGAGTAAGAATAAGAAGTGTTGGCTGGTAGAGGCATGCCTGTTCAGAAAACATGCTCCCCCGGTCTGAGTTAAGGCAGCTGTCTAGCACCTGGCCTAGTTAGGCTTTCTGTGGGATAGAGTTCAGGGTAAAGGGGGTGCAGGTGCTGAAAACCCACAGCTTGAAGACGCTGGACTGTGGTGCTGTGTATTAGAACTTGTTGTGGGTGGAATCTGCTCTTGCTTACCGGGCTGGACTGGACACTGCAGGACAGAGTCAGTGTCAAAGCTTGTAGCTGCTTCTGCCCAATGGACTACTTCTTTCCGTATGTCCTCCTGCATCGGATGGGTCTCTCCCAGAGACCTCACTGGCTCCTTCCTGTGGGTCTTGGGTTTGGAATGCTTCAGTTACCTGTGCCCAATGACCTGCCTCTGACTGTGCTTCCCGGGCCATTCCTGGAGTGATCCCAGCATGCTTTGGTGCTTGCTCCTTACTCTCTAGGGGAAGCCCAGACAGACAGATATGTCCCAAATGAGTTCAGAAGCTAGGAAGTAACTCAGTTGGGTACACTGACTGATGGGCAAGCATGAGGATTTGTGTTTGGCTGCCCAGCACCCACATAACAGCCAGGCATCGCTTCCTGTGCCTGTAATTCCCCCTGCAGGTAACAGGGACAAGCCAATCCCACGGCTCCCTGGCCAGCTAGTCTACCCAAAAGGTTCAGTGAAAGATCCTGTCTTAATAAAATAGATGGAGAGCCATCCTGAGGTTAATAACCTCTGGCCTCCAAACACCCCATCACACATGTGCACCCCACAAAGGTACATGGCACACACAGACTAAAGACTAAAAAACTAAGTGGGATTCAGTTGGTGGTTTCTGGAATCAAATGGACCAAGGCATTTTCTAGATTCCCAGCTGTGCCTCTTTCTCACCGTGTGACCGTAGGCAAGTTATTTAATCTCTATTTTCCTCTTTGGAAGAAGATGGCAAGAATGCCTCCCCGTTAGGGATGCTTGTTTTAAATGAGATGACAGTACAGATAAAGCACCTAGCTGAAATGGTGGTCTTTAGAGTGTCCTCTCCCTTCTGCTCTCAGACCTTTGGAGGACACCAGGGGTTCTTCCTCCGTGCAGCCCTCCCAGCTGTTGGTTGATGAAGCAAGCATGACCGCAGGTAGCTAGATTGCAGTGTCTGCAAAGAGAGGAGCCAACGGGTAATTGTGTGGTGGTGCAGAGAGGTCCTTGTCTCTCTTACTCCAACCAAGCTGCTACATGTGGTCCTGAGGAGGCAAGACCCAGCCCTTCCATTTGCTGTTACCATTGCTAGTCAGGGAGGCAGCAAAGCTCTTCCCTTTCCTTCCTCTCTCACCTGCCCCAGAAAGCTTCCCTATGCCCCACTGAGCAGCCTGAGACTTTCAGTAGCCCAAATGCTCTGGCGCTCCTTCCTCTTTGGACTCAACTGGCAGACCTTGACCTGACCACCTTTTCCGTTGGTGTGCCTCGAACAAGAGACAGCACTGTGGGACTGAGCACAAGCCATGGCATCCAAATATGAGCAGAGAGAAAAGCATATGGGCTTGCGTTGGGAGCTGATGTTGTTAGAGATAGGGAATCCAAAATGTCGGGTAAGGAGCTGTGAGCTGAGTCTCAGCTGGAAGGCTGTGTCAAGAAGGTGTTGAGGAATGGAAAATAGCAGCCTGCCTTTGTGGGCTTCTGTAAGGCAGCTAGGCTACTGGGCCAGCAGAGCAAGTGACCAGGTAGAACTGAATGAATATTTCATGTGACTCACTAGTTGGAAATCCTTTAACAACTTCTCGTTGGTCTCCCCGGCTTTGTAGTATGGCTGGTCAGGACCCTTGTGATCTGGCTCCTGGCTGGTCAGGACCCGTGTGATCTGGCTCCTGGCTGGTCAGGACCCGTGTGATCTGGCTCCTGGCTGGTCAGGACCCGTGTGATCTGGCTCCTAGCTGGTCAGGACCGGTGTGATCTGGCTCCTGGCTCTTGTTTGCACGTTCTCCCTGCTTCTCACTTTAGGACTGGTCACCGTGTTCAGCCTGGCATGGCTCTCCCTGAGTGTTCACACACTCGGTTCCAATCTCGCTGCAATGTGTGCTGGGTGCTACTGAGATCAGAGCAGGGACTAGTATACTATTCTTCCAGCCTTTCATCTCCAGAGCCCCAGAGAGAGTCTTCCTTCTAGGAAGTATTACAGTACTATTTATAGAATGAAGTGGCTCTCACCGACGCCTGATTTTTTTTTTATTATTTATTTATTTATTTATTTTTATTTTTTAAATGGGAAAGTGGTTATAAGAATATGGTCACCAATGGTGGTGGTCATGGTGGCAGTGGTGGTGGTAGTGGCTCACACCTTTAATAGCTCAGGATGCAGAAGCAGGCAGAACTTTGAGTTTAAGGCCAGCCCTTGTCGACAGAGTTGTCGGACAGCCAGGACTACACAGAGAAATCCTGTCTAGGGGGTTGGAGGTGGGGCACTGATCTAGAGCTAACCCTAGGGGAATAAATAAATGAATCTCTTTACTGCTCCCAATTGGGAACCCAGTGGAAATTGAGGTGGGTTAATCTCCCTATGCTTTTTTCTCCTTACACGAGGTTTGTGGTTTTAAGTGAGTTCTGTCACAACAGTGGCCAGCTCGTGTGATCCAGGTTATTGTTAGTTCACACAGAGCCTCCCCTGTCTCCCCACTGCTGCCTCAGACTCTGTAAGGTCCCCGTGATCGATCACGCCCTTAGTCACCTGCCTTCTGCATTGCACTCAAACCCCTTGTAGAGATGCGTCTACGTTACCATCCACGTGGTTTTGTATCTTTCTCCCTAAACCTTTGGGTCTGGTGGAGGCCGGGCACCCGTGGGAGCTACATTCAGGGTGCTCGG
Source organism: Mus minutoides (assembly GCA_902729485.2). NCBI lineage: Eukaryota > Metazoa > Chordata > Mammalia > Rodentia > Muridae > Mus > Mus minutoides. Next base: position 1,538,158 of record LR749758.1, read on the forward strand.
TCAGCATCGCATGGCCTGGGCTACCCCAGGGGGTTGACTTAGACGGTGGGCTTTAGGATCTCTAGGGGCAGTGCTGGGTCTTCAGGGGTTGAAAATCTGGCCTTGGGTCTCTCCGTTGCTGAGGCTCTCTCGTTGCTGTCTCCCACAGGCACGGACATGGCTGTCTTCTGTCTGCTGTGTGGGAAGCGCTTTCAGGCACAAAGCGCACTCCAGCAGCACATGGAGGTCCACGCAGGCGTGCGCAGCTACATCTGCAGCGAGTGCAATCGCACCTTCCCCAGCCACACGGCTCTCAAGCGTCACCTTCGCTCACATACAGGTAGGCTGGTCCAGGGGATGGGTGGGGAGCATCTCTGGACCTTATCTCTGGGCTTCACCTCCACAATTTATATATGGTGTTATTGTGTGTGTGTGGGGGGGTGTTTCAGGTTGCGGCATTCTCCGCTTGAAGTTAGACGCAGAAGGGCTTCCATAGAACATTTAAATGCTGACAGTTCTTCCAATCTACCACCCACCCCTCCACCTGTAGACAGTCTGTTCCCAATCTTTCCACACATGGCACAGAAAATAATTCATTAAAAGAAAATCATACTCTTGCAGTCTATCCTGGTTCAGGGTGAGCTCCAGATCCCAACACCACTAATGAATATTCCCAAGGGATTCTGATGCTGGAGGTGGGGGTTGTAACTTGTGCTTTGAGAAAAACTGGGAAAATCCCACTTTTCTCCCCCAATCCATCCTAGGACAGCACTGAGGTCAGTCAGCTCAGGGCTCCAGAGGGTACTTTGAGGGACTCACCCTACCTTCATAACAGACACGGGAGGCTGGAATATCGTCTGGGGAAGACAATGAGAGTATTTGAGCAAGAGCCATGAGATAGCCCTGCTTAGCCAGTTCACACGATGGAGTGAAAGACAGGGTATGTGTGAGTCAAGTAGGCAGGGCTAATTGCCCGGTCCGATCCTAGCCTTGCTACCACCCTCTTGCTTTTTGGGATAGGATACCCAGTTCAGAGGGCCTTGAAGAAGCTGTTGCTCTTTTCCTAACTGAGGAGTAGATGACTTAACTCCTTTCTTTGCTGTAAAACAAAATGTCTATGAGTGGAAGAATGCCAATTTTTGAATTGTCTGTCTGTCTCTCCTTCCCCCTCCCCTCTGTATGTGTGTGTGTGTGTGTGTGTGCGCGCGCGCTGTTTGTGCAGGAGAGCTGGATCAAATCTTTCTGTAAGGATGTAGCAGAGTACATACACAGCATAAAAGCTCCGCACACTTCAGGGAGGGCTGAAAGAACTTCTCATTCTCCGAGCCTTTTTCTAGCTGAGGGATGGAGTCTGTGGCTGGCCCTTACATGGGTGACAGGCTCTGAGGAATAAAAAAGGATTACTTTCAGGAGCTGAGCTGTATGGTCCAGCCAGTTATCAGCATTCTCACCAAGGAGCCTGCCTTGGCTCTGGGTACTGGATGTTATCCTAGTGAGAAGAGCACAATGCCATATCATTATCAAAGGTGAAAGGCTCACCAGATGCTTAGAATTACCTAGGGCTGCTCAGTAGAAAGGAGGAGGCCTTAGCAGGTCAGGTCCAGCAAGGGGAACCAAAGAGAGAGGCGTATACTCAACAACTTTTTCTACAGTGTCCACATAAGGACCTCCCCGTAGGATGTATACATCATCCCATCAGTGATCCCCTCACAGACCCTCTAAGTTCAATCTTTGGGAAGATGGCCAGCTTCCATTAGCCACCTCCAGGTATGGCATTGGATCAAGTCACTTGACGTCACATGGCATGAGTGACTCAAGCCCTACAAAGTCCACCCAGGATGCAGCTACTTTGCCCATGCCCCTGTCTCAGAGTTCATTTAGCCACGTGTCAGTCCACCTCTACTCAGGGTAAGCCAAGCTTCAGATCTCTAGCAAGGACAGAATTTGGGTAAAAACCTTGCTGAGTCTAGAAACGCGGACATGTGTGCCCCTTGTGCACACACATTCAAGCACTCATTGATTCTCACACCAGCCCAGCACAGGCTCTGCCCACCCTGACACAATGCCTTATTAATATTCCGTTGCTCTTGGCCCATTTGCTGCTTGGGGCCGGTGTTTAGCATCAGCAGCTGTGTTTGGTGCGTTAGTCCAGCCGTGCTGTTGGCATTGATGGATCCTCGATTCACATGGCTCGTCATATAATAAACTCTCAGCTGCATGGAAGGGAGGGGCCGAGAGGACGGGATCTGAGGAGCCCGGGGGCCGGGGTGGGGAAGGACGACGGTGGGGTTGACCGTAGCCGAGGAAGCCACACGGTAATGACAAACCGGGGGAAAAGGAGGGTCACAGGTGCCCTGGGCAGGCCAGAGGGGCTCTAATTAGTCCCGTTTGTCCTGCACTTAATGTCAAGCTCATTAACGCGCCTACAGAGTTAATCAACATACCACAAATTGGATTTTGACTTTTGTCGCCAGCTTTATGTACATTGTGGCCAGCCTGACACGCTCAGCTCTCAGGGAAACAGTTGTAGGTCTGGTAGCCACTGAGCTGTAAAACTTGGGTGGGGTGAGAGTGGGTTCGTGTCATGGTGACTTGTCATTTTTTGCTTCTTTTTTTTTGTTTTTGAATTCTCTGAATGCTTTTCACTCTTTCCCTGGGCAGACTCCAGAGAGTTCCTATTTAAACTCATTTAACATGTGATCCACTTCGTAATTAAATTCATAAAAATCTGATCAAACAAACCCCTCGGTTGTTTGTTAAACTCTTAGGGCCCCCCTCTGGAAGCCAGGAGCACACACAGGCAGCCAGCCCTCCCTCACTGCCACCCCCTCTTCCCAGAGGGGGGCTGGGTGACTGCCGATGTACGTTTTAATTACCGGCTTCAGCTGAAGTCTCACGTGGCCCTTGCTTTATTTATTTATTTATATCTTAATGAGGATACTGAATCTTTGATTAAAGTCGTAATCGTTGCTGATTCAGGAAGGAGGGGGGAGCTGGATGTCAGACCAGACGGGGCCATGTGTGCAGACAGACAGAGAGACAGACAGGGGGGTGGGGAGGCAGGTGGGCAAACAGCAGAGAGACAGACAGAGAGACAAGAGACAAATAGGCAGGCAGGAAGGGAGAGAAGGAGGAAGGGGGGAGACAGCAGCAGACAGACAGACAGGCAGGCAGGCAGGCAGGCAAGACAGCAGACAGGCACACAGCAGAAAGGCAGAGAGACAGGCAGACAAAGAGGGGGAGGGAGGGCAGGTGGGCAGACAGCAGAGAGATAGACAGAGAGACAGAGACAGACAGGCAGGCAGGGAGAGCGGGAAGGTGGGAGGGGGAGAGAAAGCAGCATACAGACAGAGAGGCAGACAGAGAGACGGGCAGACAGGCAGGCAAGTAGACAGCAGAGAGGCAGAGAGATAGGCAGGCAGACAGACAGTAGAGAGAGAGAGAGAGAGAGAGAGAGAGAGAGAGAGAGAGAGACCGAGAGACAGGCAGGCATACGGATAGCAGAAAGGCAGATAGACAGAGTCTCATTCACAGGCTACCCCTCACTATGGTAGTTCCACAGTCAATTAGTACTTGTGTCAGTGAGGGCTAGCCTCTTGGCTTTGATGGGGATGGAAACTGGTCCTTGGTATAGTACTAATAGTGAGAGAGACAAGGGTTAGTTTGTCCAGGCCTGTGAGCTAGGACAGCGCCCCTTAGATGGTGAAGACTAGTGAGGGATGGGACCTCACTACGTGCTTCTGTCATGAAGTCCCTCCCCTCTCCCCCTGCCCATGTCCCATGTTCTTTCTGTATATCTTTCACCCCACGAGAGAGTGCCAGTGAACAGATCCCAACAACCATTCCCCACAGAGCCTCAGAGAAATGTTCTGAGCCATCAGAGGAGGTGAGAATTTATGTGGGTGCAGTGGGGGGGGCTGCGATTCAGAAGAGGGACTTTTGGTTAGTGACCCACAGAGGGGAGACAGCAGAGAGAGTAAAATATCATTTTAAAGAGGAAGTGAAGGCACGGACATGCGAGTCTATAAGGAGAAGGACAATTTATGCCCAGGCACGAGCACAGTTTGACATGGGGATAATGAAAAAACGTAGGTCATTGTGGATGACTTAAGCCTTCAGCAGCTGAAGAGAATGTATGAAATGCAGGGGACATTACACGGTTGGCAGCCTCGCACATCTGCAGAGGGACAAGTGAAATACAGTGGGCCATTCTTTACCATAAACTGTGGTTGTTGGAGATGCAGCCCAGAGAAATTGTAATTACAGTGACAGAGGAATCAGCGATATTTAAATATTCATGAACAAAGTCTGGGGTGATCAATCTATCTTTATTGTCTGCGCCTTCGCTCCTGTAATAAATAAGTAGCTCCGCACCTCACCTTTCATTCCCCGAGCTCGACACCTCGGTTACAAAAGCGCAAGGTGGTTAACCCCACCCCTACCTCTTCGGCCCACAGGGATTGAAATGTGGAGTGTCCCAAGAGAACGGTCAGCTGATGGACATGAGGCTAGACCAAGGCAGGGCTGTTCTTCCCGGCCCAATACCCAGAACTCCAAGAGTTGGTTTTGAGTCTTTCCTGGGCAAACACTGGGAGCATAAGGGTGGGAAAGGCTCCATTCTTACCCTGGAGGTGTTTCTTGTGGTCCTGTCAGTCGGTACAACGCAGTGTGGTGTCCTTTAGCCCTGTGGTAAGTACTCAGTGTTCAGATCCTAGGACCAGACCATAGCAGAAGTCCAAACCTAGCTACTTCTAGCTGGGTGACCTTGGGACAGTGGTTAAGTATCTCTATAAACAACTCATTTCCCCCCTCATTCGTAAGATAAGCCTATCTTTCATCAGATGGTTTTCCATTGCCATGTGACATGGTCTCTGTGATGTTCTCAGATAGCAGTAAAAATACAGCACACGTGGACCATAGAAATGGCCCATGTTTGGGGGGGGGTGGGTTTTTTGTTTGTTTGTTTGTTTGTTTGTTTTAAGTCGTGTTTATGTAACTAAAAGACCAAAAGTGTTAGGTATTCTTCTCGTTGGGGATAGAGAAGAAAATACAGCTGTCTGCCTGGGGAGCTAAAAGGGGAACATCCACACGGGGGGGGGGGGGGGGGGGGGGGGGGGGGGGGGGGGGGGGGGGGGGCAGGGCTTTGAGGGATCCTTAGGGTTTGCCAGGGAAAGGAGTAGAAAAGAAGCAGGAAATACACTTAGCTAGTCAAGTAGGGGAGAGGATGGTGGATAACACTGGGAATCAAAGAGTTCTCCAAGCTGGAGGGATTTTTTTAAAGGGTGGGGAAGCTAAGAGCTGGAGTGGTCCTTGGCCCAGAACCAGAGGAAATAGAGAAGAGTTAGTGAAGCCCGGCCAAGCAGGCTTTCTTTTCCTGGGACTGACCCTTACCCAGGGATGACTGCAGGGCCACAGTAAGTCTGGGTGTATGAACACAGAGACTGGCTATTCACGTTGTGGGATCAGCCTGGTGGTGAATATAGGCAAACGCAGGACACTGGATGTCCCCTGCTGTCCCCGAAACAGAGGCAGGAGGAAGCAAGGGTCTTATATCCAATCCATTGTTCTCACAGGTGACCACCCATATGAGTGTGAGTTCTGCGGCAGCTGCTTCCGGGATGAGAGCACACTCAAGAGCCACAAGCGCATCCACACGGGGGAGAAGCCCTATGAGTGTAACGGCTGCGGCAAGAAGTTTAGCCTCAAGCACCAGTTGGAGACGCACTACAGGGTTCACACAGGTACTGGAGGGCCGGGCTGGCTCTGGGACCTACCTGTATGGTGACTGGGAGTAGATAGTTATTTGGAGAAGCCCAAGCAACCATGGTTCAAGGCTCAACCAGAGAGAAAGGGGTCTATGAAGAGATCATATGGGGACTAGAGAGATGGCTTGGTAGAAAGAGTGCTTTCAGTTTGGACCACAGTTTGGTTCCCAGCACCCACACTGAATGGCCCATAATCATTTGTGACTACAGCTCTAGGAGAGCTGATGCCCTCTTCTGGCCTCAGAGGGCACCACATTCAGGCACACGCATACACAGGTATAAATAATTTTGATTTTTGATTTTTCAAGGCAGGGTCTGTGTAGCCCTTGGCTTTCCTGGAACTCACTCTGTAGAGCAGGCTGGCCTCGAACTCACAGAGCTCCACTTACTTGCCTCTGCCTCCTGCATGCTGGGATTAAGAAAAATAAATTTTTTTTAGAGATAATATGGTGGTCTGAGTACCATCACCCTCCTCTGAAGGCCAAGACAGACATTACTAATCAATTGAGACAGATAGTAGTAGTCAATTGCAGTAGTGTGTCAGGGACCCAGTCAGTCCCCCTAAGCAACCATACTATAATCTATCCAGGAGTATCAGGCAATATGATGCTTCTTACAAGTCCCAAATTACAGTTAAGTTGGCCAGAGTAGGGAGAAGTGAAATTTGAGTGATTTTTATATTGCTCCATTTACATTTGGAGGCATAATCAGAGCATTAAGTTATGATAAGGGTCAGGAAGTTGTGACATTAATTCTGGTGTTCTGAAATGAAAGGAGCCAATGTATTTAATAGTAGAATGTTCCACCATGACAGAGTGCTTCCACATTCCTTTTTACACAGAAAAAAAACACATGATTCTCTGTCTTTTATTGGGGTCTGAGGACAGACAGAAGGACAGGGTTTAGAGTTGGAGAGAGTAAAGCCCTAGGACCGGCCTCTACTTAATTTGAAAGCCTGTTTCTTCCCCATTTTAAGTTCAGTTGCTTAAAATGTGCCCCAGTGGGAGTATTGACCAGATAGCATTGGAGCATGTGTCTTTGGAGAGCTGGTTGTTAAATACCCACCCCATGTAGTCTGTCAGCTGTGGGGAAGGTAGCATTTTCTGTGAGGCTAAGAGTGAAATAGAGCAAAGGAAGATGGCCTCTCTGATCAGTAGGGACAGCACCCAGTCCAGACAAGGGTATGATGACCTCAGCTGGCTTAAGAAAGAGAAGAGCCCAGGGAGGGGCAGGCAACCAGCAGGTGTAGGAGGCTGTTCTCAGAGCTCTGTCTCCTTGCCTGAGCTCTGTTTTTCTTGCCTCTGGCTTAAAGCCACAGGAGAGGACAGGGTGCTCATGGCTGACACGTGAGTGGCCCAAGGGATATCCCAGAGTCCCGGGGTTTCCTCAGTCCCTTGTTGTGGGATGTGACCTAGTGGGCAGATCATTAAATGCATCGGCGGTGACTATTGTAAATAGCTGGTCGATAGTTAGATCACTTTGGCTGTTCATTACTTCATTATTTGCTGGGGCCTCAGCACGGAGGAGTATCGATAGCGAGATGGCTGACCAGTTAATTACTGTATTGAAACAAGGTTCCCTTACATCTCTGCTCAGCTCCAGGGGACTCTAGTGGAAGGGAGGTCTGGATAGCTGGCTAGGGTGGCACTGTTGTGCACTCCTAGGTTCTCTGTACTGCCCCTCCGCACTGTCTTAGACTGGGAGGCAAAGTCCAGTAAAGGTCCTTGGAGCATTAGTGGGTAGACAGCCCTAGATAGAGTGTATTTGAAGAACTAGTTTCTTGGATTTCCCCTACCTCTTCTCCTTCTTGACTGTAGCTCTAAAAAGACTGTATCTATTCTGTTCCCTGCGGGTGAGCTTTGTTCTGCAGAAGCATCCAGAAGGGCTTCAGGGACTTGCTATCCCTTTCCACAGGATACACATTTCCTTAATTAGAAGGGAAGCACCCTGCCTTAAGATAGTAAGACCAGAGCCCAGAGCTTCATGGACAGTCCTCCCGTTACCAGCCACCAGCCTATTTACAGTAGTCGCAAAATAAAGTAGGAGTGAAGTGCCCCAATTACCAGACCACTAGGCCAGTGTGGCTAAAGGCTGCCTTGTGGGATGGTCCAGCCCTCAGTCTTGGGAAGTTCTGTTGGCAACTGCAGGGCTACAAGGATGGACATTCTCCAACAAGCCCAGGGATGGCTCAAGGCCCTTCTGGTCTTCACATTCCCCTATCCTGTCTTGTCTTCTTCCACAGGTGAGAAGCCCTTTGAGTGCAAACTCTGCCACCAGCGCTCCCGAGACTACTCAGCCATGATCAAGCACCTGAGAACACACAACGGCGCCTCGCCATACCAGTGTACCATCTGCACGGAATACTGCCCCAGCCTCTCCTCCATGCAGAAACACATGAAGGGCCACAAGCCGGAGGAGATCCCACCTGACTGGAGGATAGAGAAGACGTACCTCTACCTGTGTTATGTGTGAAGGGGGGGGCATCCCCCCCAACACATGGTGGAGCAGCGGCAGGAGCCAACAAAGGCGAGCTAGAACCAGACAAAGCGGAAAGACTATGGAGAAAAGAATTAACAGAAAAGAAAAGGGGGAAATAGAAAAGAGAGAAGGAGAAGGAAGCCTGGTAGTTACTTGGCCTTGGATTATTTCCTGGGGCTCCAGGTGATCTGGCTATCAAACCACTGCCCCTTCCCTGGGGTTTCTGCCCTCCTTGTGTCTCTTGGGTGGGTGCGGTGGGTTTGCTCATTCACACGGGGGCATATTTTTCTCCTCTCCACAACCTATAACTTCCTTTTGTGTCTAGAAATGGAAACCAGGAAGCAGAGGTGAGGGTCTCTGGTCGGAGCCATGACCTCTTAGACCTCCTTTGCCCTCCTCTGAAGAGGATGGGAAGGGAGCAGAGAGGGAGAGGCAGAGATGGGGGGGTGGCTCCCCGGCTGATGCTCAGAGTGGCAGGAGAGTGGGGGGGGGGAGGCTTTCTGCTCTGCCCAACTACAGCTGATGCCCCTCACCGTCTCTGAGAGTCCAGTGGCTCTCCTCACCCTTCAGCTTCTTGCACCTGCTTTTGATGGCTGTTCTCTGATCACAAGGGGCTTACACCCTCTGTGTATCTGAACTGTATCTTCCTTGGGTTCCTCCTCAGGAAAGCTGTGTCAGATTCCAAAACCCCTTCCTTCCTTCTTTCCTTCTTTCTTTCCTTCCTTCCTTCCTTCCTTCCTTCCTTCCTTCCTTCCTTCCTTCCTTCCGCTTTCAGAGAACACAGAACAAAATAAAGCAGGCGCTGTACCCCAGCCAAACTCCCTCATGAGCAAGAGTCCTGCTGAGCTGCTGCTCTCTGCTTGCAAATGGAAACAAAAATCAAACAAAAACCAACTAAATATATTCCATCCCACCCTCCAAACGAGTACATATCCCTGCACCCCCAGCTCAGCCCCCTGGGGAAAGAACCCCATCATCCTATTGAAAGGTCCCATTGCCTCAGAGGAGGAGTGTATGCCCTCTCGCAGGTGAGATTTCCGTGGAGGTGGGAGTGGATTCCCTGCCTGATCAGAGTGGGAGGACTGGGCCACTGGAGGACATTGCTGTCACTGAGGATCCTCTAAGCACAGGGAGAACCCTAGATCTGGAAATTAGCACTAATTGGCTCAGAGTGGAGGTGGTGGGGCTTGCCCCCAGGGAGCAGAGGGGAGGAGCTGATGTTGCTTCTGGCCTCTTGTCATGTTTGCTTTTAGCACATTGTACTTGAATTACCTCAGTTTCTTTCTTTCTTTCTTTCTTTCTTTCTTTCTTTCTTTCTTTCTTTTTTTTTTTTTTTTTTTTTTGTGACCTCATGAGATTTTGAATCCCCTATCTCCTTCCCCACCCCTTTGGCTGTGAGAGATATTAGAGGAACTGGGAGGGTGTCATTTTCTGTTCTAGTGTAAGTTAATAGTTGGCTTTGAACTTGACCTGGTAGAGGCCCTCCCCTTCTCTGGCTGGAAGCTGTAGGAAAAAGTGGACCATTCAGGATCTTGAGTGGAGGCCAGGAGGGCTGAGAAGGTGGTGGGAGTGGAGGGAAGGATGATTGGGTTGTCACCCTGTCTCTCCATAGTGTCACTAGTCACTGTCTGCACCACCCAGGGCGCAGACCATCAGTGCCCAGCTTTAGTTCAGCCCGAAACTCTCTGGAGAAAGGTCCCACTGATCTTAGAATTATCTGGGCTGTTTAGGTTCTATTATTAAGGCCTATTATTAAGATCTATACAGCCACGTGGTCTCCTGCCATTAACACTGCCAGAGTTGTTATATTTTCATGGCTGCTGTGCACATGAGGGGCAGATGAGCCAGGTTTTGTTGTGCTGGGTGGGGTATTGTTTTTCGAAAAGCTACCTCTTCTGTTTGTCCAGTCTTTGGTTCCTTGTGCAGCTCTGCCTCCTCCAGCCTCCCTGCCCTGAATTTTGGGAAGCACATTTGCAATAATCTCCTTTGCTTTGGGACGACCCATTTCATTTCGTGCTTGATGTGTAAGAGACCTGTTGTCTTTTCCTCTCCTCCTCTTCTTTCTCTGAGATAGTCGTGGCTGTGTTTTGATCTAAGATTTTAAAAAGTGGTTTAGGAAAGCAGTTGGCAGGGGCAAAGGGCCATGAAAAGGAACAAAAAGTCCCGAGGGGTGGCCTCTGCTGTAGCCACGCCCCCTATTCGTCGGCCACGCCCCCATCCCGCCCATTTTCCCCTACAATTTCATCCATATTATCTGAAGGCCTTAAGGAAAAAACAACCTGTGTTGAAAGGATATGGGTTGGGGACGCTTGACTCTCTGTTGTGCGGTAGGGATGGTAAAGTGCAGGGGGGACTATTTTGAAATTGTAGGGATGACTTACTGCATTAGGAAGGGAAAAAAAAAACAAAAACTTTAAGCTTGAAATATGTGGCCAGAACAGCTGTCGTGCTTATAATGTGAAAAGAGAATCTTCTAGAAAAGAGTGGTCTTTAAAAGTCATTATGTACTATGGCTTATTCCCCTGACCAGGGGATAAAGTGTAAACTGCTCACCTTCAAGGATCTGTAAGTCCCAGAAAACAGTATTTTTAACAGTAAGATGCCATTCAAGATTGGTGACAAAGGGAAAACCTTTCAACTACTCCATAGAACTGGCTGGCCCCTTGCTTCCCAACCCTTTCCTCTCAGCCTGCCCCAGTCTCCCGCTCAGCCTGCCCCAGTCCCCCGCTCAGCCTGCCCCAGTCCCCCGCCCAACCATAAAAGCTTGAGAGGGCTGAGCTGATCTCTGCAAACTGTAAAATTTTTGTAGTATTTGTTATTTCTTCCGTTCTACAGGACCTTGCTCTTTCCTTTTGTAATGTGAACGGGGATGGGGGTGGGGGTTAAAAAGGAAAAAGTAAAAAAAAAAAGTTCACAGCCATCAACAGCAAAATCTGTACGTGTGTGTGTGTGTGTGTGTGTGTGTGTGTGTGTGTGTGTGTGTGGTATTGTCTGTGCTGCTGTCTCAGTGTTGGTTGGTACTTGCTCAGCCTGCCCTGTCTGTCCCTGAGGGCTCTGGTATCCTAGTGGAGACAGGGACAGCTTAGAAGGGACTCCTTCCTTCTGTTTCTCTTGGATCCAAGACACCTGCCCCTATGTTCCACCAGGCCTTTCCCCCAGCTTCCCTTTCAGAAAGAGGAAATAGTTTGGAAGTTGCCAGGGCCTTCTCTGCTGGGCTTGATGGCCAGTGGGCAGGGAGGAGGATGTCTGGAGCCTCTGGAGCATGGAGCTGAGGGGGCTGGAAGGGTGGAGGCCCTTTCCCAGGGTAAACCGTGTTTCCACTCGCTGAGACATCTGGATCGTCACGCCTCTGCCTTTGGCCATGTTGTTAACAGAACCCTGGAACCCCCGACTTGCTGCTGCCTTATCCAGCTCGGTGACCTTCTCCCCCCACCTAGCAAATCCAAGCTGCTCACTGGTCCCTCCCCCTGCCCAGTTTCTACGAATGACTCCCTTCATGCCTCTGACCACACTGACCACCCCCTCCCCCCCAGTGCTTCTCCCCTGCTCAGTCCTTTGCTCATTTAAAGCATTAAAATCCTATATGTATATAGGATAGACAAATATATATATTATATATAGAGAAAGAGATATAGCAAGAGAGATATAAGATAGAGAAATGTCATTGCTGCTTGGTTGCTTTACGTGAAGAAGAGGAAGGCAGGTCTGGGGTACTAGGGGTGGGTTAGAAGGCTGGGGGGGGGAGCCCAGTGATTCAGTACAATCCAGGGACACCACACGGGCTTGTGTAAATCTTCGTGCCTGAACAGTTTTTCCATGTTGAGAAAAAAAAAAAAGAAAAAAAAAAAAAAAAGAAAGAAAACTGCTGCAGATTTTTAGGGGTGTATGGTATTGCTGCCAGGTACCGCGGGAGCAGCCGGGACGGGAGGACCAGAGTCCCCTTAGAGAAGAGGAGACAGGAAGCACTTTTGGTCTTGGGCCATGGTGGGGGGAAGTGGAGCAGGTAGACTTTTTGGCCAATCCCCTAGCCAGCCAGACTAGGGTGGACACTGTGGACCCCGACGATGACGAGACGTGAGACAGATGCATAAAGAGCTGGGGGGTGGGGTTCTGTTGATTTACCCCCCCCCTTACTATCTCCCCCACCCCTTCCATCCAGCCTCGTCCTCTCCTGGATCTTCTGACCCGGCTACGGTGGCCGCACTTACCTGGAGGTTCCTGGAGGAGGACAAACAGCAGAACTAACAACGGGTGGAGGAGGATAAAAGAGAGATGCCCAAGAGAAGGGTTGGGGACAAACAGAATAGATGGAGTCAGGGGAAAGAGTGAGGAGAAGGGAGAGAAAGCCCCAGCAAGCCTGCTCGCCAGCAGCTCTGAGTCCTCGGCTCCTGGGTGGCCCACTTTGCAGACAGGGTCCCTCCTCCCCGAGTGTATCATAGTACTTGTTCACATAGTGTTATGCATGAATCCTCGTAAGGTGAAGAACCGTCATGATGCACCATGCCATCGCCCTATATATAAAGATAAATATATATATATATATATGTGTATGTATGTAAGTTATAGCACTGAGGGCCCTCTGGCCCTGCTGGACCAAGCAAAACTAAGCCTTTTTGGTTTGGGTGTCATGTTTCCTTGTTTGGTTTTTGTTGTTGTTGTTGTTTTGTTTTCTTGGTTTTTTTTTCTTTTTCTTTCTTTTTTTTTGTTTTTTTGCTTGTCTGATGCGAGAGCACAGGTGCCCGTCCAATTGCTTCGTTATCACAGAATAGTGTTTTTAATTCATCAATGTTCTAGTTAATGTCTACCTCAGCACCTCCTCTTAGCCTAATTCTAGGAGGTTGCCCAATTTTGTTTCTTCAATTTTATTGGTTCTTTTGGTTGTTGTACAAATCACTCTCCCCGCCCTTGGCTCCTCCCTCTCCCCGCCCTTGGCTCCTCCCCCTTTCTCCTCTCCCGGTCTCTCCCCCCACCCACCCTCTCCTCCCCTCAGGTCTGACTTCCTCCTTCCAGTTAGCCCCATCTCACCGCTCCCCTTCGCTTTCCTCCGGTCCAGATTGCATTCTGTCCACTTGGAAGTACGCTCCCCCGTTGCCGCCGCTTACCCACACCTGCCTTCCTTCTGTGTAGATTGATGCGTTTCTTTGTTAACGTCAGTGTTTCTGACAAGACTTTAAAAAAAAAAAAAAGAAGAAAAAAAAATGAATTTACTGCTGCAGGTTTTTTTCTCCATGTGTCACCAAGTGAAGTTTGTGCCTTCTATAGCAAAGAGAATATTTTTTACATCCTACTAACAGTAGATTTTTTTGTAGTGAACATTTTTTGTATTTTTATTTATAAGTCTCATAAGAAAAATAGCGATGTTCAGTTGTATACCTTGAATCTGCAGTTAGAAGAGAAATAAAGTTAATTCAGTTGTCTCTGGCTCCAAGTGTCCTTTTTTAAAAAAATGTGCCTCGACCTCTTTCTTTCCTGTCTTGGGTGGAAACGCACTGGAGGAACTGGGATTTCTGCCTGGAGATGAAGGCAGAGAAATGTCAATGTGTGAGTATAAGCCCTGATTTGTTTTGCACCCTTAGTGATTTGGTGACCTGTGTGTGTGCACAGATGCACAGGTACACACACGAACATCTGCCATGGTGCACATACGGTGGGGGTGAGGGGGGGGCTCAGAGTACAACTTCTAGAAGTCATTTCTCTCCTTCTCCTGTGTGGGTTCTGGGGGTCATACTCCAACCCTCCATGGCACATTCCTTTGCCACTGAAGCCATCTCGGCCCCACATTCAGCCTTTTTGCATGACATTTTAATGCTCCATTGACAAGTCACAAACCCAAGGATTGAACTCAGGTCATTAGGCCTGGCAGCAAGGGTCTTGGCCCACTGAGCCATTTTACTAGCTCCCGTTCTTGCTTTTAAAATATTTTTGTTACATTTTATTTATTTGCTTTTAAAATATTTCGGTTACATTTTATATATTGTGTGGTGTGCGCGCGCGCGTGCACACACACCAAGCACATGTGTAGAGGTTAGAAGTCAACTCTAAAAGGTTGAGGAGTTGTTCTGTGTATGAGTGGTTTTCCTGCACATATGTATGTGCACCCTATGTGCCTGCCGCCTGCCCCCTGAGGTGAGAAGAGGTCTTCAGATGCTCTGGAACCAGGGTTAGAAATGGTTGTGAGCCATCAGGCAGGTGCTGGGAATGGAGCCTGGGACCTCAGCAAGAGCAAGAAGTACTTTAACCACTGAGCCATCTCTCAATCCCAGAATACAAAGGGAGTCCATTCTCTCTGTTCTGGCCGTCAGGCTTGGCAGCCGGTACCATTTCTCACTGAGCCATCCCCTTGCTTTGCGGCTGTGGGCTGAGAAGCCAGTGTTAAATGTATGAATGTCGTTTGACCTTGGAACAATGCACTAAGTGACATTTTCATTCAGTAAAACTCTTGCATGAGTGATAGTTTCTGCACTGGGAATTCAGGAAGCAGCACTCCCCAGAGCTGTCACGTGGTTTTTCAAAGTGTGCGGTGACCACTCAGTCTCATGCAGTTAGTACGCCGTGATCTATCCCTGTCCAGATCAGATGCCAAAGGATGCCTGCTTTTCCCAGGCTTGAGGTGCGATCTCCTGTCTTCTTCACAGGGAAGCAAGCTTCAGTGTTGTCTCAACATAGGGCTTTCACCAGAAGGTTCTGTGGCAGTCATGACCTGTTGCATAGCTAGAGGTTTTGCTCAGTGGTATAGCACCTGCCTGACCTACCATGCCTGGGGCTCCATCTGGTCCCCGGCTGCAGGGGAGAGCACCACCTGGCTCATCTTCCGTTCTGCCTGCAGCTCTGCTCAGGTCCTGGATGCACAGCCCGATAACATCTTTGCCTTTCTTCTTCAGTGTCATCTGTCTTCCCACTAGACCCAACTCAACGGTAAAACAGTGTAGTCTGAGTCCCTGCACTTCCACTGATGTGTGTGTGTGTGTGTGTGTGTTTCCAGTTTTTATTCTCCCAGGTCCTGGGTCTGTTGGCCTTCTGGTTGTTGAGCTGAGAGACTCTGAAGTGACACGAACCCTAACAACCCTCCCAGGAAGAGGCCCAGCCCACGGGCAGGCAGCCTCCCATTCTTCAGAGCCCTAGGTCCTCTGTTGGTCCTCCTTTCCCTTCTCTTTCTCCTTCATCTTCCACCCAGGTTTGCATCTCTCTTTGTCGCTCCTCCGTTTTCTCTCCCATTACTCACTCTCATTTCTGGGAGATTTCTTTTGCCCTGTACCTCACTCTCACTCCCAGGTCACGTGTCCCCGCTTCTAAAAAAAAAAAAAAAAAAAAAAAAAAAAAACAGTCCTTGGCCAAAGATGTATATGTTTTGATTGGGATCTTCTCCCCTCAACCCTTGCCCCTCTCGGCCAGCCCCCGTCCCTCCCCCTCTGCACCCCACCCCTCCCTCAGGCCTCGGCTTTCTCTTGACAGATGGGAGGGCAGTGGGCACTCCCTCTTTAAAACAACATTTAATCGCCGTTTTCTGTTCTTGGACATCAAAGCTGGGGCTTAGGCACTGCACTGGGGTCCCGGCGGCGCGGGCTCTTGGGGAGAGGAGGTGAGTGAATAGGAGCTCGCTGAATGGGCTTTGTGTGACCGCCGGGGTCTGCCTGCTTTACATGCTCTTTGACCCAGATATGATCTCATGGAGAGAAAGGGGCCCGGCCAGGCCAGCCTGAGAACGCTCCTCCGAGGCCTGCCGCAGCCCCTCCTCCCTCCCTGGGCAGCGGGCCGCAGCTGCCCTCTGCCCCAGCCCGCAGCATGGGGAACTGCCTCCAGGGCAGGCCCCGCCAGGGGTGGGGGTGGGGCGGGGCACGAGGCTGAGGTCAGAAGAGGGGACAGGCAGCTGGACTGGAAAGATAGAGTCCCAGGTTGGGTGGATGGGGATCATCCCACTTGTGTCCTTGGCTTGGTTGGCTGGGAGCCTCCTCCACACACGTACTCCCCTGCGGTCCCTTCCTGTCCAGTGCTCTCTGTCACTACTGCCGAGGTTCTGATACACCCTTGATTGGCTCTCTTTTTAATGGCTCTGGATGTCACTCAGGGAGCGGGGCTGAAGCCCAGAATTAACAGAAGTCTGCACAAGACCCACAAGAGTGTGGCTGATCAAACAAAGAAGAGTGAATCTAAGGACTTCTCCATCCCGCCAGCGCCTTCTCCGCCCCCCAACCCCCCAGCCGCAATGCCTTCCACCTAGCTGCCAGCAGAGTCCCACTCACCCCAGCACCAATCCATCCTTTCCTCTTCCATCCTGCAGTGAATATATCCCCCACCCTTCCCCCTCCACAGACAACTTATCACTATCACGTTTTTTGAAAACTCCTTCATCACACCTAGGATACTGTCTAAGCTCCCCAATGGGACCTCAATGGCAGTCCCTGCTTGACACCCCAATCTGTCCTTTAGATCCACCCCCTACCTTGCTAGAGTTAATTTGATCACCAGGATGGTTTAAGGGACTCGGGGTTCTGTGCGCTGCAGCCCTGTGACACCCTGTTTCACCAGCTGAGCAGAGCACAACGCAAGCTTCCTGGTCCTCTCAGCTTCCCCCAGGTCTTGCTTCATCTCAAACGCTACCTTTCTCAGGAGACCTCCCCTAGATGCCTGAGACTGTATCGGGTGCCCTGCTATGCAGACCCTGCAACCCACCATTTGTCACTGTGCATTACTGTCATCTAAGCTCTCCGGTGTTCCCTTCACCAGACATCAAGTTCCTTGAGGTTAGGAACCGTGTGTTCTATATCTTGGTGTTCCTAGAGCCTAACATTGCACTTGGCAGGTGCCCAATAAATCTTTGCTGAATACATGGAAGGAAAATAGAAGGAAGAAGAGAGGCAATTAGCTCTCTCAAACCGAGGATGCAGTCACCAAGGGTGAGGAAATCGAGCTAAGTAGGAAGACGCCCTTCACATACCCACCTAGGCATCTCCCCATGACATCATGAACTGGTGTCCATGCTGCAGGTGGGGTAGCTCAGAGTAGGCTTCCGTGCCTGTATTTGTTCCTAAGGTCACCCTAAAGAAGGAAAGCAGGCAGGCTCAGGACATTGGCATTTTATAGCTGGGGACTACCTAGCTTGGTCCAGTCTAGGGTGAGCTGTTTCCACGCAGACCAGAAGACTTTGCCCCACGGCGCCCCCCACCCCCCAGCTCTCTCTCTGCTCCCAGACCCAGAGCTTCTGCTCTTTGGCCATTCCTTACCCAGACTGCTGACCGACTGACTCCCCTAGGCTGCTTTCTTTGCACTCCAGGGGTGCCTCAGTGAAAGTGAACTCTCTCATTTAAACCTGACTCTGCAGCCCTGCGGCCCCCTGCAGAGCTAATTACCCTGTAGTTCCAAACTGATTGCTGTACACTCAGCTTAAGCCCTCCTTTATTTATTTACTGACTACATTAATAGCAAAAGCCCAGTGGCTTTCAGCTGCTCCTTGCTGCACACCTCTGGCTGTTCCCTGTTGCCCAGCTTCTCTCAGCCTGACATAGAGCACCCCCAAACTTACCACCCTAACTGAATTCCCCGGGCCAGACAATAGTGAGAGAACACGGTTTTGTCCACACCATAGTCCTGCCACGCTGGGCTCCTTCTGTCTGACTCTTGGGCAGTGGGAGAAACAACAGCCAGAGCTCACCAGCTGGAGGGGTGAGTGGAGCAGGGGATGGGACACCTTTCATCTACAGGACATGTAATAAATCTGCTTCCGTTCAGCACCACAGCTCTTGTGGAGAAGGCTATTGACTTCTCTTTACAGGGGAGTAAACAGAGGCTGTGACACACACACACACACACACACACACACACACACACACGGTCCTGATAAGGGCAGAGCCTCCTCTCCATCCTGTCATCCAGGGTTGACAGTTTTTATTCTGTTACCTGTTCTCACAGCACCCACCCCTTGTCACCAGGAAAGAATCCCTCCATGTATGAGTCAAACCCCACAATCCCTCAGTGTTGACTGTCCTATTCATGTACTTGGCCAGAATTTGCTGAAACCATGGAACATTCCAGGGGTACATTCCAGGGTGGACCTGGGTCAGGTCTCAGCACCCCGGTGACTCACCCACCTGAGGAAGCCCTGCAAGGACACTCAATTACCTATGACAAGGTACCTCGCCTCCTTCCCGTTCTATGGTCCGGGAGGTTCACGGCTGCCACAGTCGCCGACAGTTTCTCTGGTGCCCTCGAGTTCTTGAGGGAATACTGGGTTCTAGCCATGAGATTCGGCAGCATTCTGAAGGCCAGAAGGGCCTCAGAGTCAAGCATTCAGCCTCCACTTTGATTCAGACTAGTCAGTGGCTGTCACATTTCGCACCTCTGAGATGAAGGGACAGTTGGGATTTAGCAAGAAGAACCTCGGATTCATAGTCAAAAGGACGCTGTGTTTTGGGCCAGCTCTGCCATACTCTGTTTGGCTTTGATGCCCTATTAAGATTCTCCAAGGTCCTCTCTTCTCAACTGCGAGATGGAACAGCAGTTTTCAGCCCATCTACCCTCAGGCGTTTGTTATGTCAGCTGAGTAAGACCCTTAGAAATCAACTTTGTAAAGACACCTATGACAGTGTAAGCTATAAGGGGATGTGGCAGGCACAGGGTGGCCTGGAAGGGAAGCTGGAGGCCTAGGTGTCTCTTCCTAGTCCAGAAGCCCCTTTGCGTGGCCTGAAATTAGCAGACCGCCTACTTGAAAGCATAAGCAGGACTCTGTCTCCACCTAGTGGATAGTGCTTGAAGGTGCGTATACTGCTCGGGCATCTGGAAAGTGACCGGTATTACTGTCTTATTTGAGTGAGGATGGGTAAGCAGAGACTATGATTCACATGATACCAGGGGAGAAACATAACCTGCTAAGGGGAGGTCAAAAGGATCTTTCTGGAAGTCTTCCTGAGCCACTATATCTTCACTCTTGACATTTTCTTCCATTGCACGCTTGGCTATTTAGATCCCAGTCCTCCAAACCCTCAAACACTAATTCATATTTAACCCTCACCTCACCCGGGGGGATGACCAGACCCAGATGGACTTCAGATCCTTAAAGCTTCTCTACCAAAAAAGGCCCAGGCAGGCCAATGGAGCTGAGCACCACCTCCAAGCTGGTTTTAAGAAATGACAAGAGACTGTGTATGGGGACAGTGGAACAACCTATGTCCCTATGTTCCAGAAGCTTCAGAAAACATAGAAATGAAATGGTGTGGCTGCTGCCTAGACATGGGACTGTGCCTCCAGGGCAATGTAAAAGCCTAACACTGTACGCCCCTCCTTCCCTTGCCCACCTCCAGCTGGATTGGCCTCTGTTCTCGAAACTGTGGCTCTCCCTCACTCGGATACCTGAGTCCCCACCCATGGGCCTTCGTGTGTCTTTCCCCTTGTCCCTTGGTACCTCTGGCCACCTCGGAGAGTTGCATTAGAATGGGTAAGAAGTTGTCTCTCACCATATTTCTAGCTATGACTCTGGTTAGCTCTACATAGCCTCAGAGAAAATCCCTGGCTCCATAACACCTGTAAGTTCTCTCCCCCCCCCCCCCTTCTTTTAAAGCAGCATTTGGTTTTTTTAACTTGATACCTATTGGGGTGGAGGTGGAAGGTCTTCAGGATAGAGTGAGCTTCTAGTGACCCCAGGTGGACAGAAGAAGGAAATGCACACGTGGCGTCAGGCGGATGAGAAGTCCAAGGAGTCACAGTGAACAGAGGGAGGGTACAGAGTCCTCCCATGTCTGACCTGAGAGACACCGACCTGGCTCCCAGAAATCTCTTAACATCTAACCTCCCCTCTCTGCCCCACCAGAGCTTGATCTTCCCGTTAATTCTCCACAGAGCAGCTGAGATCAGGCTGGGCCGTCTAAATTAGATTTCTCTGATCTCAAAGAAAAAACAAAAAACAAAAACAAGAATCACATGGACAACATCGCATGAAGCCCCAGAGGGTCTCACGGCGCCTCTCCCCGCAGGCTCCCTGTCTGCCTTCAGAGACTATAGACTGCCACTAATTCCCAACATGGATGAACTCTATGAGGGAAGCCCCCGAGTGCTGTGGGCTTCTGGGATCAGGGGCGTATGCAGCAGGGTATCTATGCCCTGTCAAAGGTCAACCCTTCCTCTTGTGCTCCGCATCCTACAGTCTTCTTAAGCTCTTGGCTCATGCATTTCTCTCTGGCGCCCCACTTCTCCCCAACCTGCCCATTCCCGGAATTACAGAAACCAGTCTTTCTGCAGTTTAGGATGGAGGATCTGTTAGTTCTTTTATAGCTATGAAAACCCAAACATCTGGATTTTCTTGGAAAGTTGTTAGATTCTGAGAATTCATTTATTGATGGCAATATCTACTCACATATACTAATCCTGTGTTTCCCCACATTACCTGAACTTCTGTGGGCAAGGGTCACATATACTAATCCTGGGATTCCCCACATTACCCTGGACTAGGGTCTATACTGGGCTTGGCCTGAGTTTCTTGTTATTCCGTGTGTGAGTTATGCTGGATGTTTTAGCCTCTGCCTACCACAGGACTGTGTCTTTCTCTCTCTCCTGAGGCTTGAAAGCAGTTTGAACTTGGAAATGTCCCTCCCAGGCTCATGTGTTTGAACCCTGGGCAGCCAGCAGGTGGCACTATTTTAGAAACTTGTGGAACCTTTCGAAGGTGGAGCTTTGCTGGAGGAAGTAAGTCACTGAGAGAGGCTTCAAGGTTTCATATTCCAGCCCCACTGCCGCTCCACTTTCCACTTCTTCCCTGCAGCCTTAAACTGCTGCTCTCATAGAGATGTCTTCCTTACTGTGACAGATTACAGCCTCTCTTAAACTCTGCACTAGATTCTAGGAAAGGCCCTAAGCAGTGTGGCCCCACTCTTCCTCTCTGATCCACCTCCTTCCATCATCCTCTTACCCTGGTGCCCAGCTCCCCTGCCTTCCACCTGTTTCAAGCACAGGGCAAGCTTTTACATGAAGACCCACTGCCCTTTGCCAAAATGTCCTTGGCCCCATAGATCTATGTATGGCTGCCTCCTTCACATGCAATTCAAGTCTCAGCTCACCTATGCCTGATCCCAAACTTGCTTTTCATAGTATGTACCACCACCTGACCCAATCCTCTTGTGTGTGTTTACAGCCCCCACTGGCCTTGTTTCTACCACATGCTTGCTTACAAAATATGCTTGCCACACAACTGTTAGTACAACCAATGCTAATATTTATTTAATACCATCCTTTGTCAACTGTTGTCTTAGGTCTCTACATTTTTCTCCTTGGATTATTTTATATTAGCTGTTAGTTGTACAAACTAGGGGCCAGAGAAATGGCTCCTCGGGTAAAGGTACCCGCTGCCAGGTCTGATGACCCGAGTTTGGTCCCTTGGACCCCACCACAGTGAGAGAAGAGAACCAACTCCCACAAGATGTCTTTTGACTCCACCTCCCACACTAAGTATACAAATAAATAAATGATAACATGTGCACATAACTGTACAAAAGAATGGCTTTTACTATGACAGTT
Source organism: Mus minutoides (assembly GCA_902729485.2). Taxonomy (NCBI): domain Eukaryota; kingdom Metazoa; phylum Chordata; class Mammalia; order Rodentia; family Muridae; genus Mus; species Mus minutoides. The sequence continues at coordinate 1,559,880 of LR749758.1, forward strand.
TTACATGTACATATTATAGATTGTGCTGGTATTCTTTTTGTTTCTTGCTATGTCAACACAGCTAACATGAGCAACTCAAAAAGAAGGAAGGTTTTATTTTGGCTCATGGTTTCAGGGTGTAGTCCATCATGGTGAGGAGGTTACGGTGATGAGTGTAAGGCCGGTGACCACGTGGCATCAGAGTCTGGAAGCAGAAGCAGGTTAATGCGTGCAGCTAGTTTTCTTCTTTGTACTCAGTCTGAACCCCCACCCCCATCCCCAGCCCATGAGACAGTGCTGCCTGTGTTCAGTGGATCTTCCCTGCACATCCCATTGACGCATATCAGGAGGTGTGTTTCCATGGTGATCCTAAGGTCCATTAAGCTGACAATGAAGACTTGACCATCATAGCCTTTGATTGCAGCTTCCCCATCCCATTACCCTCTGTCTTAGTCAGGGTTTCTATTCCTGGACAAATCATCATGACCAAGAAGCAAGTTGGGGAGGAAAGGGTTTATTTGGCTTACACTTCCATACAGCTGTTCATCACCAAGGAAGTCAGGACTGGAACTCAAGCAGGTCAGAAAGCAGGAGCTGATGCAGAGGCCATGGAGGGATGTTCTTTACTGGCTTGCTTCCCCTGGCTTGCTCAGCCTGCTCTCTTATAGAACCCAAGACTGCCAGCCCAGAGATGGTCCCACCCACAAGGGGCCCTTGATCACTAATTGAGAAAATGCCTTACAGTTGGATCTCATGGAGGCATTTCCCCAACTGAAGCTCCTTTCTCTGTGATAACCCAGCTGTGTCAAGTTGACACAAAACTAGCCAGTACACCCTCTTTTGTCTTAAGCCTTTATTGGAAGCACTTTAAAATGAAAACTTTCAAAGACACTCAGAAGCTGAGAGAATAAAATAGCGAACACACCGTGAAGCCCATCATATAGATTCAAGATCACAAAGACCTTGTCAAACCTGCTCTGCCTTTCTCCATTTTTCTTGGTTTCTAAGTGTAAAAATATTTAATATCCCAGCCACCATGTTGTTTTTCTTCTCCCTACTTCCACATATTAATATTTTAGAATGAGCTTTCACCTGGACTGGGTGACACAGACCCTTAATCCCCAGAACTGGGGAAGTAGAGGCAAATGGATTTCTGTGAGTTCAAGGCCAGCCTGGTCCTCTTGGAATCTTTTACAGCCAAGGCTGCATTGTGAGACTGCCTGAAAGAAATAAAAAGAAACAAAAGTTTTCTTCTATAATGGCTGTGTTGTTCAGACACTTTTAAAGATTAAGAATGAGGGGCTGAAGAGATGGATAAGAACACTGGCTGTTCTTGCAGAAGACCTGGGTTTAGTTCTTAGCATCCACATGGTGGCTTACAGCTGTCTGCAGCTCTAGTTCCAAGATCCAATGCTCTCTCCTAGCCTCTGTGGGCATTGCATGCTCATGGTACACGTACATACATGCAGGCAAACACATAAAACAAATATAGCTAAATCTTCTTTTTAAAGATTAGGAAAGATTCCTCAATAGCTTTATACAGTTTCTGTCCAGATTTTCATGATCGCCTTAAAAATAACTTTTTGAAGTTTATTTGTTTTATTAAGGAGCCAGGCTAGGCCCACACATTGCATCGTGTTCTGAAGGCGGGTGGGAGACTATGAAAGCTTGCCCTAGGGCTGGGTTGTGGGAAGGGTATCTGGGGGAGATCCTAAGGATTGTAGTCATCTGGGTGACCCAGCTTTGAGACTGCAGAATGGGGACAACTAGTCTCTGTGAGACTCGGAAGCTTTGAAATAACCAATGGACTCCCTCCCTCCCTTTCACAGGGCCTCTGTGGTGATAACTGAGGGCGACCTCACAGAACAGCTAACTGCTCCTCTTGTCTCAGTCCTTTGGCTAGCTTCTCCCAGATGTCCGGAACATCTGTATAATCCTCCCACCTGTTTATAAATTTGCCTCTTTGTTTTGCATCTCCTGGAGCTTGTGGAAGAGGGTCAGTCTCCCTGTACCACTTACTGTGTCTCCCAGACCAACTGGTCAACAAAGCCCATGTGTTTTGCTCTACTGGTTCAAAACACACCAGAACACACTTTTATGTGTCTGTATTAGCGGACTTTTCTCATTGCTGTTACAAAATACCTACAAAAGCTACTCAAGGAAGGACGGGTGTAGCTTGGCTTAGAGTTTCAGGGGCCATGATTCACTATGGTGGGGAGAGTTATGGCGGCCAGGAAGCAGACAATGATGAAGGAGGTGTGGGACCCCAGCACAGGACAGTGCTGCCCACATTTAGGATGGACCTTCCTTTCTCAGCTAAACATTTCTGGAAGCATCCTCAACAGATGCGCCCAGAAGTACGTTTACCTGGTGATTCTAAATCCATCTGAGTTGACAGAGAAGATCAACTATCACAGATGCACTGGATTCTTATTCTGTGACCTGCCCTGAACCTGTTCTAAATTAACTATTGAGAAGGCAAGCAAGTAACTTTGGCAGGCCACGTTGCACCAGCACCACATTTTCTGTTCTTCCTGAGCTATCTTAGAGCTCTTGGGTTCGGGACATAAAACTTTCCTAGTGGGTGCATTAAATTGACATGAAGAGAAGAGCAGATCAAGGGTCTGGAGGACGATCAAGGGTCTGGCGGACGCAGGCGTGAACTCCAGGTGAGGAAGGCTGGCCTGCACTGGGTACAGTCTCCCTAAGGCTCTTTCTGTAGATCTGAGCTCCCGCCTGCCTTTCCTCACTTCTGGAAACGCTCATCACAAAGGTTTACCTAACACGTGAGCTCAGCTTTTATTTACCTGAAAATGTATGCATCTCTCAACTTTGAAAGGTGTTCTTATTGGATATAGACTTCTGAGCTGATACGTTTTCTAGATTTGTTTAATTTTGCCTTGGGTGTCTGCCTTTGTCTCCCAAACCCGGTATGTCTGGTGGGAACTCAGCCTCCATTCCCGTTACTCCTCTCCTCCACAGAGCCACGCCCTTTCTCTCTGGTTGGGTTCACATTTTTCAAAAGTTTAAGTCTGATGTGCTCAGGTGTGAGGCCTCCTCAGCTGGAATCTGGCTGAGCTGCCTGGGTCCCGGGCTCTCCTCCTCAGCTGGAATCTGGCTGAGCTGCCGGGGTCCCCGGCTCTTCGTGTGTCGTCCAAATCTTAGGAGCTTCTGGTGCTCTTGGTGTTTTCCTGCTCCCTCCCAGTTTACGACAGGAACTTTAACCCTAAGTATGCTACACACTTGTATATTTTCCCCACAAGTTACTAACACTCTGTTTATTACATGATGGTGTGATTTTCCTCTCTCTGCTGATTGCAGAATTTCTCTTTTTATTGACTTTTTTTTTTAAGCACACCGCATTATATTTCATACGTGATCATCACACTTTGCTCATGGCATTTGCCCCCTTTTTTCTTTTCTCCTTCCCTCTCTCCTCTGCTGACTCTCCCTCTGCTTTTATGTCACCTATATCCATACATATTTAATATTTTTGAGCATGCATATTTAAATCTAGATTTCATTTGAGTGAAAGACGTAATACTTGTCTCTTTCCCATCATCCTCTCTTGCTCCATCTTCCTCCCTCTGGTTACTTCCTCCACATCCCCCTCTTTACTCCGTTGTCATGTGTATGCTTTTTAAAGTCTAGATTCCTTGTATGAGAGGAAACAGGGTATTTGTCTTTTTGACTCTGGCTCATGGCTACATATGATGATCTCCACTCTCCTTCTTTCTCAGCAAATGGCACTGTGTCTGTCTTCAGTATGTCTGAGTAAAAACTCCGTAATTGTAAATTTCACATTCTTTATCCTTCTGACTGGATAATCTCTACATTACTGTGTCCAAGTTTATGGATTATTTTTTTTTAAGATTTATTTTATTTATTATATGTAAGTACACTGTAGCTGTCTTCAGACACTCCAGAAGAGGGCGCCAGATCTCGTTACAGATGGTTGTGAGCCACCATGTGGTTGCTGGGATTTGAACTTATCACCTTCGGAAGAGCAGTCGGGTGCTCTAACCCACTGAGCCATCTCACCAGCCCCAGTTTATGGATTCTTATTTTGACACCTTCATCCTGCTGTTAGTGTCATATTGCAAACTCTTCATCTCAGACATTAGATTTTCATTCTACTTCTTTAAAATAAGATGAAAAAACTTTTTCTGTCAAAATTTTCTTTTCGTGGCTCATTAAAATCACCTTTTCTCTAACTCCTTAAACACATTCATAATGGCTTTAAAGTCCTGGTCCATTAATTTTAGCATCTGAAAGTCTATTTCCACCGAGACCTTGTCATTTTACGGATAGCACTTTCCTGTTTCTTGACATATTTAGTGCCTTTTTTCTGGAGGCTGGAATTGCCAGTGGTGTGGTGTACGAAGTCTGGATTGTGCTGTTAACTCGTTAGAAGCAATAACATCTTTTCTTCCCCAAGTTGATTTGGGTCAGTATTTTCATCAAAGGAACAGATAGCAAACTAGATGAGAGAGGGTCTGGGGAGATGGCTCAGCAGGTAGAAGCACTCAATGTGTGTTTCTAGTTTGGTTTCTGTCGCTGGGCTCAAACAACAGGACCAATAGCAAGTTGGGGAACAAAGGACTTATTTGGTTTACAAGTCATAGTCCATGGAGGGAGGTTAAGGCAGGAACTCAGTGCGGGATCTGAAATAGAGACCATAGAGACCATAGAGACCATAGAGACCATAGAGATCATAGAGATCATAGAGACCATAGACACCACAGACACTATAGACACCATAGAGACCATAGAGACCATAGAGATCATAGAGACCATAGACACCACGGACACAATAGACACCATAGAGACCATAGAGACCATAGAGACCATAGAGACCATAGAGATCATAGAGACCATAGACACCATAGAGACCATAGAGACCACAGACACCATAGACACCATAGAGACCATAGAGACCATAGAGACCATAGACACCACAGACACCATAGAGACCATAGAGACCATAGACACCATAGAGACCATAGACACCATAGAGACCATGGCTTGCTTTCTGCGACTCAGTCAGTGTGCTTTCTTACCCCAGGGGTGGCACTACTTGAAAGGTGACGGACGGGTGCTCCCACATCCATCATTAATCAAGCCCACAGGCCAATCTCATGGAGTGGATTCCCTACAGCTTCTTCTTCCCAGATGACCTTCATTGGTGTTAAGTTGACAAAAACTAACCACACAATGTACAAATATAAAGCCCTGAATTCAGATTTCCAGAATCAGATTAAAACAAACAAACAAACAAACAAAAACAGGCATGGCTACTTGCACTATAACTTCCGTGCTGTCTGGGAATAGAAGAGACACAAAGGCTTCTGGGAGTGCTGGCTACCAACCTAACTGTGACACATTACATCCAGCTCAGATTCAGGGGGAGAACCTGTCTTGTAGGAATAAGGCTGAGACCAAGAAAAGAAGAGACCCAACATTCTCTTCCGGCCACCATGGGAGTTCATGGGTGTACACACATGTCCACACTACACACATGTGCACACACCACACACATGTACATACTGTATACATGTACATACTACAGACAGACAGACAGACACACACACACACACACACACACACACACACACACACGTCATGTGCGCTGGCAAAACAACCAAAACATCACGAGGAAGACTCTGTTGTGGATTGAGTGGCTTCTTTCTAAAATGATTTGGTAAGTCTTAGCCTCCTACTTCAGAACATGACCTTTATAGGGGCAATTAAGTTAGAACAAGCGCATTAGGGTGGGGCCAACCCTATATGTCTGATTTCCTGATAGAAGCAAGAGAATGAAACACAGAGACACACACAGGAGAATGCGGCACATGAGGGTGTGCTGCTGCACCCACAGAAAATGTCCAAGACATCCAGAGAAAACAGGATCTAGGGGAGATTGGGACACACTCCACAGCATATACAGTGACACAATGCACATGCTATACAGATAGTTACTGCCTAGGATGTCCTGACATGGAGAAAGGTCTGCACACATTCAGCCCAACACCTTCCGCTCCAAATCTTTCTAACACCTACAGGTCTAGATACAGAGGGCTGGGCTGCTGCATCTCCTTGCCCCTCCCTTGCTACGGGGTTCTCAGCTCACATCTTAAACACCTGCCCCTTCCCATCCCCAGGGAAAAAAAACACCATTTCCAACTGTGAATGCCAGCTTCCTGCGTCTCCTCATACATTTGACTTGTTTTGGCACCCGTCCTTGCTTTTCCGTCTCCTGTCAAAATATTTAGTGTTTCTCTGTCAAAAGCTCCTCCACTTTTAGCTCCCACCCCGTGTCTTTCACAGCCAGACCCGTGTTTTTGCCATCTTGTTTTCGCTCCCTGTCTACACCCCCCCTCACCTCCGCTCACTCCCATACCGTAATCTGGCTTCTGTTCTCTGGCTTTACTGATGTGCACCTCTCGCCTTTGATCTTCATTAATTCTGTCCCTGTGCTCTCCTTAAGTCTATTTACTATTTTAGTAACATCTTCATTTGGGTGCTTAACTCATCTGTGAATGTCTCTTCCTGTTTACTGAGTATTTAAGGCTGTAAATTTTCCTCTCTTTGATTTGTGCTGGACGCCCCCCTCCCTTCACCCCGCCTCTGCAGTTATTTCCTGTTTGTGTGGTTTTGTTTCCTCCTCAATCTGAGTGTTCAGGTGAAAATTATCACGATTTTAGGTACCAGATTCCCTTGTTTTCTGGTTTTGACATCAATATTATTCTGAAGCACTTTGGTCTGAGGAAATACTGGATTGTTTTTAATTTGAGGGATTTTTGGAATTTGTGACTTTCTGTATAGTAGAGTGTAATGGCTGATCCATTGCTAGCTTGAAGAGAAAGGATATTTTCTGCTTCTAGATTATAAAGCTCTCTGTGTTAATGCACTAAATTTGTATTAACTACATATTTTGTGTGTGTGTGTGTGTGTGTGTGTGTGTGAGAGAGAGAGAGAGAGAGAGAGAGAGAGAGAGAGTGCAGGTGCAAGAATACGTGCATGCCCATGCAGAGATCAGCCCAGGGCCCTGAGAATCTTCCTCTACTTCTGTCCACTTTATTGCCTTGAGACAGTCTCCTCATCTAAACTGTAGCTTGCCTTTTTGGTCAGGTTGGCTAGCCAGTGAGTTCTCAAAATCTGCAGGTCCTAGTCTGCTAGTGCTGGAGGTCCAGGCATGAGTAGGCCGCACCTGGATTTTACATGAGTGTTGGATGAGCTCGGGTCCTCCTGCTTACAGAACCTGGGCTCTTACCTACTGAGACATCTTCCACGGTTTTGTCTCCTGTGTCCCCAGTAATTTAGGTAGGCATGGGCAGAGGAAACTTCTACTCTTCCCCTGGATTGACTCTAGGTAGAGCCAGAGCAAAAGAGATGTTTTTGTGATTGTTCAATAGCCCAGCACACCATGAGGAGGAGGTTGGGAGAATCCCTCCTTTTGCTCTTGAGTAAACCAGTCTGGTGCTGATTTAGTACTTGGGCACCCTTACCAAGAACATTTTGTTTTCTCGCTGTCTGGAGGCTGCAAGTCCAAGATCAGTGTCTTGGTTGCTTGGGTTTCTCCTGTGCCATCTCTCCTTGACTTGTGAGTAGCTGCCACATGACTGTGTCCTCTCATGGCCTAATCTCTCTGTGCCTGTCCCTGTCCCTGCCCCCCCCCGTATGTGTTTACTGAAGTGCTCTCTCTCTCTCTCTCTCTCTCTCTCTCTCTCTCTCTCTCTCTCTGTCTTACAATGATGCTGGTCCTATTAGATTAGGGTCCTGTCCTTAGGACAAAAGGCTCTGTCTCTAAATACTCAAATATGTGGTTTGATCTGTTTCTAGCCCAGAGCTCTCTGACTGTGAGTCCTAGACCTGAGTCAGATTTCTATTGGGGTCCTTCAGCCTCAAGCTGAGCATGCTCAGAACCAAACTCATCACTTCGCACCCTCTCACTTCCCCCACACCCTTAAAGGACACCTATCCTGCCTGTGTCCCCAGTACTATCAGCATTTGTCACTGGTCTGGGACAGAAACCAACCCGTTGTGTAGGGAGGTGTGCTTCAGTAAGCACTAAATATTAATGCCTAACTTGGGACTCAGTAGAGTGCTTGCTTAGCAAGCACAAGGCCTGGGTTCAGCCTCCAGCATCACAGAGACACCGTGTGGTGGGGCACATCTGTACTCGCAGTTTGGGGCCATCCTAAGCTAGAGAGCAGTTTGAAGCCGGTCTAAGATACACGAGACCTCATCTCAAAAGTAAAAACAAAAGCCCAATCAAGGCGTCTTCCTCTTCTCACTAGTACCCATGGGTATTCATAGGGGGCTTATTGGATGTGGAGTGGTGGGCTGTGCACAAAAAGCCTGCTCCCTGGTTGAGCAAAGGTCTGGAACCCCGGAGTCCCAGTGGACGGTGATTTCTGAAAGACTCCGTGGTGGGGAGCCCCTTACTCAGGATGTCGAGATGCCCAGAAACTCACAAGAAACCGGCCTTGCTGTAATTGCATGAGTTTTATTGACAGGGGCCAGTGCACTGGAGTGGACTCGTATCCCACGCAGGGGTAGAGGAGTTCGACGACCAGTTGCTGGGCGAAGGGGTATTTAAAGGAAAAAAACCACAATGGGGGGGGGGGGGGGGGGGGTAGGGAGGATGTCATTTGAAAATACCGAAAATACCAGTGAACAGTCACAAGGAAGTGGAAAATTGCAAGGAGAAACACCTAGTTTCACAAGATTGTTTTCAAGTTATTGATCTAAGTTAATTTCTGGAACAGAGTCACTAAACCGGCTTGGGTAATCAATCCGTTCTGTGGTCAGCCAGTTCTCCGATCAGGCTGTAGTCAGCCAATCTCCTGGAACAGGCAGGGCTGTTTTAGGGCCCAACGATCTTTCTTTTTAGGCTCCAACTTGGTCTAGGGGGGTCAAACTTAAATTTTTACCTTACAATTTCCACCTGCATGGGACAGAAGGAATTCAGCCACGCTTCCTCGGACCTGGCTCCTGTCACAGCTCCCCTGCAGATACTGTGTGGTATCAATCACATAGCAGCTGCACCAAACCCTCCCACATGCAAATGAGGTTTCCCCAAGCTCTCAGTCTAAGCCAATGAGAAGTACCTGCTGTCAAACTTTGAATCACCACCAAAACTGTATATAAATCCTATCCAAAGAATAAAAGGTGTTCGAGAACTACTCCGTCATCGGAGCCTTCTGTCCGAAGAGCTGTAACACTTGGGAAGAGGTCTGCTCTCCCCATGTGCCGTCTGAAGCTCTGCCACACTCCTCACTGGCTAGTCGGTCTCTTGGCGGCCCAGACCGACCCGACTCAGGGAGGAGTAACCTAGAGGTGTCGCAGAGATGGAGGTGGAGCCAACCGCAGCAGCAGAAGCAGTGGAAGCTGAAGGAACCTCCCCTCCCTGCCAGCACTTGCTTCCCTTCGCCGGAACTCCCGCACCAGGCTGGGCCAGAGATCTCCGTGGAAAGCCTCTGGTACACAGGGCCACAATTGGAGACGAGGCAAGCTACTTAAATGCTTCGAAGGCTTTCTATAGAAGAACAATAAGGGGAGAGGAGGAGATTGGGGCTCTGACCTAAAAGCCAAAGCCACCGAAAAGCCTGGGGGTAAAGGAGGAAAGTACAGAGATCTATCGGAGGTGACAGAGACAAACAGCTACAGAATGGAGGGCTCAGGAAAATCCCTTCACAGGCTGCTTGGTCCTTCACTCAAGTATTTAGGGGTGGGACTTGGGTGGTGGCTGGGATGTGGCTGGATTCCTGAGAGTAGCCATGGCATCTAACATCTGATAATCTTGCAAGCGAGTTTTGAATTCACAGTAGATATCTACCTGGATTCTATGCTTGGCCAGAATCCCTTGGGAGGCAGATCCCTTCATTTCTTCCGGAAATACTGCTTGTTAGAAGAAGTGTGGGTCTTTTTCAGCCCAGGTGAGGTTTAGGAGCTAGTAGAGGACTATATCATTTTAAAATCAGATCTACATTCCCTTCAACCAGCACAGAGTGGAGTGTGAGGCTGGGAAGGTGTGGTTTTGGTTTTAATTGTCAAATCAACACAATGTAGAATCACCTGAGAGAAAGACCTCTGAGAGCATCCATGAGGAATAGTCTTAATTATGTCATTAGTATGGGAAGACCAGTCTACTATGTGGCACCATTCCATGGGCTGGGGGTTCTGGAGTGTGTTGGGAAAACCAAGCTGAGATCTAGTGTGCATTCATCTATTCATTCTTGACTATGATATGACTAGCTGCTTCAGGTTCCTGCCGCCTTGACTCCCCCTGCAGTGATGGACTGGAACATGAAGCTGTCAACTAAAATGAATCCTTTCTCCCTTAAGTTGTTTTTGTTGGGCATTTTATTTTACAGTAACAGGAAAATGACACTAAGACGTTTCTGGCAGGAACTGGTCACCTTCAGAGTGTAGATCCTCCCTAAAGGAAGATAGTCACTGCCCCTGACATATGTGGTGGGAGAGCCTGAACACCTATTAAGTTTCTAAAGTCAGATAGTCCTGAGTGGGCTTATCTGCTCTTCATCCCCAGCAGAGGAAGCTATAGGGCATGGGGAGGTGTAGGGAGCCTCCTTCCAAACACAGTGTGACCTTTACAGTCTTTACAGTTCTGCCTGGTTGTTCCTGTGACTGAGAGTGTCCTAGTCAGTGGCTTTCCCATTTGTCCCTGGAGGGGGAATGGATAGAGCATTAAAATCAAATAATGGACATTGTCCTAGTCAGCTTAAATTGTCAGCTTGGTTGGGGAGTTGCTGATGCACCTGTGGGCATATCTGTGGGAGACTTTTGATTAGTAGTTGATGTAGGAGGGCCTCATTCACAGTGAGAAGCATCATCCCTAAGCATGTGGCCCTGGGCTATGCAAGGAAGGGCAAGTCAGAGAGTGAGCCAGCAAGCCACAGTCATCTGTGGTTCCTGCCTTGTCCTCCCGTGGTGATGGACTGTGACCTGAGAGTGTAAGCTAAAGTAAATTTCTTCCTCCCCTAAATTGCTTTTGGCTGGAGTGTTTTATCATAGCAACGGAATGGAAATGACAGATGTCTTTCCACAATTCCCAGAAGAAGAAGAAGAAAATCTAATATACTTCTCCAATTAAAATTTTCCTTCAATCAAATTTTCTAATATCTTTAATGCCTGCATCAATCTGTTACTATAATACCCCACCCCACCCCCTAGATGGAACAAATGAACAGGATGCAAATAGCAACTAGCGGCATGCCAAGTTCAAGAGCCCGGTCTCCTCCTGGGATCTGCGGGCATGCGGCTCTGATTCCGATATACATGTACATCTGAGCAGCGCAGAGTCATGCTTCCTGCTTGCAAAACTCTTCATAATTTGTTTATTAGAACTACAGAGACAAGTAGTTCCTGGTGTGTTCCAAAAAGGACCAAGACTTCCAGGCGCTCTGCCATCTGAAGACTTTTAAGAAGCAGTTAATTGCTCCGGCATCAGATGGCAAAAGCCTGCAGGTAGGCAGATGGGTTCAGGCAAGAGAATCGCTGCCCCACTGAACAATAGGTTAGAGGCTGGGCCAGAGGCAGGATTATAACAAGACCCCTGGGTCCAGGCAGTCTTCTCTCCTCATGCCCTTTTTATCTTGCAAATTTCTTACTGGGGTCCAAATGCTACTGCAATTTTATGTCAATTCTGATTGCTGACAGTGCTGTTTGAGGAGGCCCCACACTTTCCTTCTGGGCTCCACTCTATCAAGGAAGGTTCTGGAAATAGAGCTGGTAATCAATGCATGTTTATTGATTGGCTTTTGGAGCATTAGAAGATCTCGAAGGGACCTCTTGGCAGTGAAGAGTGAAGAAGGTAGGGAGCCAGTGACCTCATGAGAGGAAGCCTGTTCTTTTCTCCCAGGTTCCCATTTCCACACACTTTGCCTGCCCTCAGCATCCACACTGAGTCCTGAGCAGTGCCTATGGCTGTGAGTCCAGATGAAATCCCTCATTCCAGAGTTTATATTTCCAAGTTGTTCACTCTCTGCTGCCAACTCCAGCCAGTCTCAAGTGGGGTTAGATGGTGTCTTAGTTAGGGTTTCACTGCTGTGAACAGACACCATGACCAAGACAGCTCTTATAAGGACAACATTTAGTTGGGGCTGGCTTAGAGGTTCAGAGGTCCAGTCCATTATCTTCAAGGCAGGAGTATGGCAGCATCCAGGCAGGCATGGTGCAAGAGGAACTGAGAGTTCTACATCTTGTTCTGAAGGCTGCTAGAAGACCACCTTCCAGCTAGCTACGACAAGGGTCCTAAAGCCACAGTGACACACTTCCTCCAACAAGACTACACCTCCTAATACTGGGCTAAGCATATTCAAACCACCACATTCCACTCCCTGGCCCCCATAGGCTTGCTGAAATGCATTAGTTTATGGGAGCCATACCTAGCCATAGCATAATGAAAAATATATTTAGTCCAACTTCAAAACTGCCTAGTTCTGCTGCTCACTGAGACTAGAACATGTCTCCCCTTTTTCTATTACCAGCTTTCTGTCTTCCAACTTCCTCACTGTTTAAGACTGGCTGTTCTGGAACTTACTCTGTAAATTGACGTTGAACTCAGATGTGCATGGCTCTGTCTCTTGAATGCTGGGATTATGGACTTAAACTTTTGTCTACTTGGAATTTGCTCTATACCAGGTTGGCCTTGCACTCAGAGACCTCCTTGCCTCTATCTCCTGGGATTAAAGGTGTGTACCACCATGCTTGGACCTAAGCTTAGTTGAGAGGGATTTTGCCCCAAATCACCACTCTCTTAATTTGTTTGTCTCCTTGAACATAGGATTTAGCTCCATTTCACTTCCTGGTGTCCCTTTATTACCATACATTTTATATTTTTCCTTTCTCAGTTTCCTCCTTTGCATTAAAATGTTCTTCATAAGAGTGAACTTTAGTAATCACACACCAGAATTTATACCGGGATGTTTTCAAACTTCCTTTATCAAAGCAATTAATCTAAATCTTTTCACCTTAGCCTCTGGCAGACTCTGAACAATGGCAAAAAGCAGCCATGTTCTTCACCAAACTATCACAAAAACAGTCTCTAGGACACATACAAACATTCTTCTCCATTGAAACCTCTTGAGCCAGCAGGCCTACACAGTTCAAATTACCCTCAATACCACCAACTTCCATAATCCTACTAGGATGGCCCTTTAAGCCCTACTTAAAGTATTCCATGGCTTTTCAAATCCAAGGATCAAAAATCTACATTCTTCCAAACAAAAGCATGGTCAGGGGGCCCAAACCCAGAGGACAGTCCCATGGTCTCCAGAGGATTCTCCACCCCACAGGCACCCTAGCACACCCAGGATCTTAGGATCATTGGTGAGTGGAACACAACCTCTGTTCCAACAGAACCAGGGGTGTCTGGGGCCAGCTGGAGCATGGACACAGGAACCCCACCCGACCAGTGGCTCAGGTTCCTTCCAATGGGTGCTGGTCTACCTTGGTATCAAACTCAGAAGACAATTCCAAGGTCCCCAGAGGAAGTACCACTTCCAGGAGCTCTAACATGCCCAGGATCTTAGGATCCCAGAAGATTGGTCACACCAGGATCTCAGGTTTCTCAGAGGAAGCTTGACTGCCAAGAACTCTGACACACCCAGCATCCCAGAATCCCAGAATCACAGGATCCCAAAGAAAACCGAGAAGTTCTGACTCAACTGGGATTACAGAAAGGACAGGCTCCAATCAGATATATCGAGGGCAGAGAGCACTTAAGATAATCAGATGGCAAGAGGCAAGCGTAAGAACAGAAGAAACAGAAACCAAGGTCACTTGACATCATCAGAACCCAAATCTCCTACCATAGCAGGTCTTGGATACAGCATCACCAGAAAAGCAAGATATGGATCTAAAGTCACTTCTCATGATGATGATGGAGGACTATAAGAAGGACATAAATAACTTGCTTAAAGAAATTCTGGAGAACACATGCAAACAGGTGAAAGAATTGAACAAAACCATCAAGGATCTAAAAATGGAAGTAGAAACAATAAAGAAATCACAAAGGGAGACAACACTGGAGTTAGAAAACCTAGGAAAGAGATCAGGAGCCATAGATGCAAGCATAACAGAATACAAGAGATAAAAGAGAGAATCTCAGGTGCAGAAGATACCATAGAAAACACTAACACAACAATCAAAGAAAATGTGAAATGCAAAAAGATACTAAGCCAAAACATCCAGGAAATTCAGGACACAATGGAAGACCAAACCTAAGGATAATAGGTATAGATAAGAAGGAAGATTTCCAACTTAAAGGGTCAGTAAATATCTTCAACAAAATTATAGACAAAAACTTCCCCAACCTAAAGAAAGAGATGCCCATGAAAATATAAGAAGCCTGCATAACTCCAAATAGTTTGGACCAGAAGAGAAATTTCTCCTGTCACATAATAATCAAAACACCAAATGCACAAAACAAAGAAAGAATATTAAAATCAGTAATGGAAAAAGGTCAAGTAACATATAAAGACAGACCTATCAGAAATACAGCAGACTTCTCACCAGAGACTATGAAAGCCAGAAGATCCTGGGAAGATGTCATACAGACCCTAAGAGAACACAAATGCCAGACCAGGCTACTATACCCAGCAAAGCTCTCAATTACCATAGATGAAGAAACCAAGGTATTCCATGACCAAACCATATTTACATAATATATTTCCACAAATCCAGCCCTTCGAAAGATAATAAAGGGAAAACTCCAACACAAGGAGGGAAATTACACTCTAGAAAAAGCAAGAAAGTAATCTTTCAGCAAACCTAAAAGAAGATAGCCACATGAACAAAATTCCAACTCTAACAACAAAAATAACAGGAAGCAACAACAACTTTTCCTTAATATCTCTTAATATTAATGGGCTCAATTCCCAAATAAAAAGACATAGACTAACAGACTGGTTACATAAACAGGACCCAACATTTTGCTGCATACAGGAAACCCATCTCAGTGACAAAGACAGACACTACTTCAGAGTAAAAGGCTGGAAAACAATTTTCCAAACAAATGGTCCCAAGAAACAAGCTAGAGTAGCCATTCTAATATCAAATAAAATTGACTTTCAATCTAAAGTTATCAAAAAAGATAAGGAGGGACACTTCATACTCATCAAAGGTAAAATTTGCCAAGATTAACTCTCAATTCTGAACATCTATGCACCAAATGCAAGGGTATCCACATTTATTAAAGAAACTTTAGTAAAGCTCAAAACACTCATTGCACCACACACAATAATAGTGGCAGACTTCAACACCCCACTCTCATCAATGGATAGATCCTGGAAACAGAAACTAAACAAAGACACAGTGAAACTAAAAGAAGTCATGAAACAAATGGATTTAACTGATATCTATAGAACATTTTATCCTAAAACAAAAGGATATACTTTTTTCTCAGTACCTCATGGTACCTTCTCCAAAATTAACTATATAATCAGTCACAAAACAGGCTTCAACAGATACAAGAAGGTTGAAATAATCCCATGCATCCTTTCAGATCACCACGGACTAAGACTCCTGCTTCCTGTGCTTCTTGAGTTCCAGTCCTGACATCCTTTGGTGATCAACAGCAATGTGGAAAGTGTAAGCTGAATAAACCCTTTCCTCCCCAACTTGCTTCTTGGTCATGATGTTTGTGCGGGACTAGAAACCCTGACTAAGACACACACCTACTGCTTTTAACCTGGTTTTGAGGAAAGACTAACTTTCCCACACCCCTAATGACACATTGGTGGTAGACCCATATACAATATTATGTATAAAGATCAGGGCCCTCCTTATGTATATGTATGAATAAGGAATCAGGGGAGTTAGTGTATCCATTACGTTTCTCACTGCTCTGACAAAACGCCCAATAAGAAACAGTTTAAGGAAAGAAGGGTTTGCTCCAGCTTCTAGTTTGAGAAGATTCCTTCTGTCGTGGCCAGGGAAGCAGCAGGAAGGACGTCACACGCAGTGACAGTGGCAAGAGGCTGGCAGGTCACGCCGAGTTACAGTTCAGAAGCAGAGCAAGAAGGAAGTAGGGCCAGGTTTGGCTGTAAAACCCCAAGGTCTGTCTCAAAGGAGACTCCACCTCTTAAAAGCCCCACAACCTTCTACAACACCACTGAAGGAACCTGGCAGGACAGACCACATTTAAACCACAGCAGCTAGGGAACCCTTTTTACTTTCTTGGTCTGATATGATCCACCTGACTCCATTGGGGAAAGAACTTTCTCAGGAAGTGGCAGCGTTCTTATAAGCTGAAATTTGAGACAGGTGAAGAAATGCAGAGCAAAGGAAGAGTAGGGTCCTGTGGTGGTGGTGGGGAGTAGGGCTGTGGGGTGTGCTAAGACAGCCTAAAGCTCTTCAGGATAAAACTAAAGATGTTTGGGTATGAAGCTGAGCTGCTATGGTTTATGTTGAATGTTTCCCAAATGCCTGTGCATTTAAAGGTTGTCCCCAGGTGAGATCTTTCTTTGGTGGAACCTTGTGGGAGGTCTTTAGGTGACTGGGGGAAAACTAAAACCGTGGGACTCTGGGTCCTTCTTTCTCTTTGCATCTTGGCCACCGAGGTAAGCAGTTTGCCTCTGGGCCATTGCTATCTCACGGTACACCACTGCTATACTCCAATAGAGGCCACCTGATCTTGGATTAGAACCCCTTTGTGATTGCAATAGTTTTATTCCCCTTGTTTGGAGTTAATTGGTTCAAGCATTTTGCTACAGTAACACATGAGCACATACAGGGACAGTGTCTTAGAAGGGGGCTGCTAACACACTGAGTACCTGGTGTGGCTGAAGAGGCCAGAGCTTCAGTCAGACAGATGAGTGTGGAGGCAGCAGTTGACAGGGATGGCAAGTGATGAGAAACTAACTTATTCAGCAAGTAGTCAGTCATAGGGGAAGAATTTGTTCCTGTACCCCTGGACGATGACATCACCATCACCATCATCATCATCGTCATATCATCATCATCTCCTTCTTTTTCTTTCTCTTTCTCTTTCTCTTTTTCTTTCTCTTTCACTTCCTCCTCTCCCTCTTCCTCCCCCTCCTCTCCCTCCTTCCTCTCCTCCCCACCCTCCCTCTGTCTTTCTCTGCCTCTGTCTCTCTCTCTTTTTTTTTTTTTTTTGGTTTTTTGAGACAGGGTTTCTCTGTGTAGCCCTGGCTGTCCTGGAACTCACTCTGTAGACCAGGCTGGCCTCGAACTCAGAAATCCGCCTGCCTCTGCCTCCCGAGTGCTGGGATTAAAGGCGTGCGCCACCACGCCCGGCTCATTTTGGTTTTTTGAGACAGGGTTTCTCTGTGTAACAGGGTCCTGGCTGTCCTTGACTCACTTTGTAAATCAGGCTGGCCTCGAACTCACAGAGATCCACCTGTCTCTGCCTCTCGAGTGCTAGGATTAAAGCCACGCACCACCACGCCCCAGCACAACATCATCATTTCAAAAACCAGAGCCTTGAAAAAGTTCAGGGGTGGGGGACTTCCAGGTACGGTGGTGCACACCTTTCATCCCAGCATTCAGGAAGCAGAGGCAGGTGGATCTCCGTTGTTCAAGGTCAGCCTGGTCTACAGAGTGAGTCAAAAAGAGATGCGGTTACACAGATTCAGAATTCAGAGCAGGGGGAGAGAGAGCGAGGGAGGTAGCTGGGAGCACCGAGCTCCGGAGTAACCACAGTATTTACTTAGCTTCTGACGTCTGCCAAGCACAAAGACTGTGTGAATGGATAGTAACTGTCTCCGCTGTCCTCTCTGGGCTGCCAGGGACTCGTGGCTGCGCTGCAGGCAGTGCGAGTGCCCACAGACATGCCTAAGTGGAGGAGATAAGGGATGCTTCTCAGAGAAGCAGCCTCAGCAGGCCCTTGAGCTAAGAGCAGGTACTGGGCTATAGGCAGGCAGTGTGGTGGAAATGGAGATGGCTCTGGGAGCCAAGGTACTGAAGATGGAAGGAACGGATGTGGCTTAAATGGGAGCCACAGACAGGCAGAAGCCATGTGTGGAGACTCGATGAGGAGATGTGGCAGGGCTCTCATACAGAGAGACCATACCCTGAGGCTTTCTGCCAGGAAGCTGGCTTGTGTCAGCACTGGCTTGCCAGACTCAAATCTGAAGACCAAGTTCTGAGAGCGGCAGGACATAACCTCCTATGTCCTTTAGTTCCCCATACGGTAACATATGAAGGGACTCTAGCCAGCCCCAGCTTGGCAAACATGGCTCTGGCAGGCTTTGCCCTTTACTTATTCCCTCAGCCTTGCGATTCCATCCCTAAAGCGAGTCACCAGGGCCTATTTCTTTATCTGGCTACTTTCTTCTCCTGAGGCTGACCACCAAAGTCCAGCTATCAAAGAATTGAAGTCCAGCCATTGAAAGAAGACTTTTGGCTGCCCTAATTAACCTGCCCAATCAAAATCAAACACCTCATCCTATCATGGGGGTTCCCCCTTTACCTTGATAAACAGCCATTTGCCTATGAGCCACATCTGTGTCCTCTCTATCCAGGGCAGTCCTTTGTCATCTGGGTTAAACACCCTTCCCCTCTCCTTTCTTCCCCTCTCCCTTGTCCTCTGTCTCCTGTCTTTGTCTCTTACTCCCTGCCCTTTGTTGCTCTAGGACAAATGAATCTCCTTTGTGCTGAGAACTTGGTCTTGGGGCATCTTGTACTGAATACTGGTCCTTTTAACATACATTATGATTGGGTGATCTCTGTTACAGGGCCATGACAGAGTCACACACATGCACATGGATACTGTTATGCTGCTTGCCTTCCTGTTGTTCTAGGAGGACTCTTGTCAAAGAAACACACCCTGTGCCTGCTGTGTAAGGCTCTGCCCTCATTCTAGTTGGGTGGGGAAGATACAGCAGATAATAACAAATAAAGGCCGATGCTTTTATGTGACAATCCTTGGAAAAGAATAAGCAGAGTTGTACCACAGGGGATAACAGAGGCTGGGGAAGGCTGTGAACTGGAAATTGGTAGAAACACATCGGAACGTGAGATCCCATAAGGCAGACGACATGAGGACAGGGTCTATATACCTGGTGCTGAGCCCAAGCCTTGTTCTGCAGAACTCCTTGGAAGGGGAACAGGAATTGCTTTTGGAACCCAGGTGTACTGGCTCATGCCTGCAAGCCCACCATTGAGGATGCTGAGGGAGGAGGATTGCCATGATTTTAAAGCCTGTTCCTTAGCTACATGACAACCTGGGTTATGTTGTCAGTGTCCAAAGAGGGCAGGGAGGGGCCCTAGAAAAATGGCTCAGCAATTGAGAGTGCTTTCTATTCTTGCGGATAACCTGGGTTCAGACACCCACATTAAACAGCTCAGGACTGCCTGTAATTCCAGTTCCAGAAGACCTAATACCATTTTCTGGCCTCTACAGACATCGGGTACACATGTAGTGCAAATAAACTCATTAAAACACACACACACACACACACACACACACACACACACATTTTGAAAAGAAAAAACAATGCTTCTCTAAGCAGGATCTATAGGCAGAATGGAACTGCTCACAGGATGGACCAGTCTGAGGCTCCCTCAGAGAAATTGCCTTTTAACTTGTCAGCCTTCCCTTCCTCCCCTCAGGTCACCCCTTGAATATCTGTCTCTAATTGTGAATACTGGCCTGTAAGGGGCTTTTTCTTCTGGTCATAACAGAATGCTGCCTGGACGTTGCCCTGTAGCCATGACAACCAGAGCAGTACAATACAGAAGTAGCCAGGTCCCTGGGGATGATCATGGCACCACCGATGCACCCTAGAGAGGGCCAGAAGATGCTCCCCTATATTTCAGCTCTCACTTCCTCCCCTAGCCCCAAAGGAACTTGGGGGATGCTAAAGAATATGGAAGTGAGAGGTCGATCAAAGGCAGGACTCTATGATGCAACCTCCATGAGGTCAATACCCATGATGGGCTGGGATTTTTGTGGTGATGAGTCTGTTTGGAGCCACCTACTCTCCTGGAAGTAACCCCCTACCTGTGCTCTGCAGGAAAGGCCAAAACAAAAACCAAACAGACAAAGGAAAAACCCAAATCAAACCAAACACCCCCCCCCAAAAAAAAAAAAAACAACAACACTGAGCTCACCAAGTTGGATTTTTTGGAAATCATATTTTGATCTTGCACTGGTGCCCTTCTGGGGTACCTGGACATGGGTTTACATTTTTCCAGAAAAAGCTTTTAAGACACAAAGCCCTTGGGAGGCTGAGTTTTATTCCTACAGGATGATTCTCAGACCAGTGGGGACCAGATCTGGAGTTTTCTTGGTCTTTCTTTCTCTGGGCACAAGGGGGCAGCAGAGCTCTGAGCTAAGCAGGCTTCCGGGTCAACATGGCTTGGAAGAGTCTTCCTCCCCGCTTCCTTTGCCAGACCAGTCACTCCCTGCTTAATGCCTCTTGTCCTCCTAGATGCCAAGCCCTGAATGGGATAATCAGGAAGAGGAGGGGTGCAGGTAGCACGGAACATGCGACCTCACTTGAGCATGTTCAGTGTGTGTATTTCCCTGCCTCCTCAGCAGACGCTAAGGCCCAGGAAACCTCATCTCCCGCTGGGACGAGATACTGGAACACAGTAACACTGGATGACCTTTGCAAGAGAAAGTTTTTTCAGCCCTCAAACCTCCCAAAGACGGAGTTGGAGCAAGGTCGCCAAGCCCAGTGGGCAGGGCATACCCAGACCATTCTATTCTGCAATTATTAAGGCCAGAGCAAATGTGCTGTCCTTTGTGAAGGATGGAAAGCCTAGTGGTCGCTGGTGATGGGAGGATTCAGGCAAGAAGCCAGACAGTGTAAGCAACAGATTAAAGTCAAGAAACCATGTGGGCGCTGAGAGAGTTCCAGTTCAAAGAGGCAAGCCCTTAGTGTTGCAACCAAGAATAGTCGCGTGCCCCACGAACTGGCTTAGCGCCTCTTTGGCCAGTTGAAAGCGTTTTCCAAACAACTTGGTACATTTCCATGTGTGCTTTTGGAGAGCTGACTCTGCAGGCAAAGGGCAGCAGGGACTGGAGGCAGGGAAGGAGAATTGGAGGCCAGGCAACCGATTTTAAAGTGGCCTTTTTCCTTTGCATGGCTGGTGCTACCATTTCCCTGAGCCCAGATAAGCATTTCTTTTGCAAACTGTGAATCAATAGACCAACATTGATGAAGGAGGCTGAACTGATTAGACATACCCGTACCTCACTCAAAAGGAACACAGTTTTAGAAGCAAAAACTACAAGCAAAAACTACAAGCAAAAAATAAAAAAATTGCTTAATTAGGGTCCATCAAAATTAGGTTTCTGATGGAGTCAAACTGAGTAGGCAGACAGGCCAAAGGAAATACTTGCAACAGATAATAAACCAGTGATCGAGCCGGGCGTGGTGGCTCACGCCTTTAATCCCAGCACTCGGGAGGCAGAGGCAGGCGGATTTCTGAGTTCGAGGCCAGCCTGGTCTACAAAGTGAGTTCCAGGACAGCCAGGGCTACACAGAGAAACCCTGTCTCGAAAAACCAAACCAAACCAAACCAAACAAAAAAACAGTGAGCAGATCCTGGTTAGAAGAGACAGAGAAGGTCTGCAGTTCCAGCAACAACAAGATAAGCAAAGGCCAAAAGGACTGAAGGTGTAGCTGGGAAGTTAACAGAGATTCCGACAGCCAGGGAGAATGGATTTTTGGCAGAGAGTATTTAACTTTTTCTTCACTTGTGAGAAGGGACTGGAGGGGCTGGGGGCCAGAGCAGCTCCCAGCCTCCTTGTCCTAGGGGATCAGTGATGGGCTTGGGCCAGATTCTGCAGCCTTCTGATCCAGCCCCATTTTCTCTCCTTTCCTAATGGCCCAGCTCTGGGATCCTGGCTGATCAAAGAACGACACAAGAGAAGAGATCTGAGTGTCGAATGGCCACAGGCTGCCCCCCAAACCTCCACCCACCCACTGGGGGGTGGGGGGGGCGGGGGGGGGGAACACAAATGATCACTGATTTTGTGATCTGTGAGGCTCATTATATTGTTTAGCTTAACTCACTGACATGCAGGCTTAGCTGCCGTCAAATTTCTCAGAGGAAAGCAAAACACATTAAAGTATATGTAGAATAGAGGCTGGGGAAGTGTAGTGACGTAGCAGCTGGTAAGGGATATGCTCCCTGTGCCCTGGACTGCCCGCTGCCCAACCCTACATGTCCTTGGGGTCGCAGATGAAATGTCATGGAGTCAAGGGCACATACTCCAGGAGCAGGTCATAAATTCTGCCGTACACTTGTCTGAATGATGCTGCAAGCTCTTTAATACCCTCCACCCATGCCCCATTGGTCCCAAGAAAGCATCTCTTTCAAACAGCAGTTCTCAATTGGCTGGCATTGTCTGCGTCAGTAAACCTTGGTCTCTCAGGCTTCACTTAGGTCCTCCTGTAAGAGTTGCCTTTGCAGCTGCACGTACACATGCTCACACCCTTGTTTATGCAGAGGCGGCCACCTCCATTCCTTCTACAGGGACATTGACTGGGGTGGTCTGACTGGGTCAATCTGGTGTCTATATTAGGGCTTAGCCCTTCCTGTCCCATTAACCTGTCTCACGTAAATGCCTATTTGGGTTTATGCAGAGGAGACATGGACCTGGGAGACAATCTGAGAGTTTGTGACTGGAGGACTAGATAGATGGGTGACAGTACAAATCACGAGGGGGCCTCACAGTGATGAGAAGCTGCTGACTTTGTGCATGGAGAGACAAAAAACAAACAAACAAACAAAAAAAAAAACAAAAACCATAGTGCAGGAGCCTAAAAGATGACCAGTGGGTAACGGAGCTTACAGTCAAACATGATAACCTGAGTTTAATTCCTAGGACCCACAGGGTAGAAGGAGAGAAATGACATTTTCAAGTTGTCCTCTGACCTCCATACTAGTCACACACACACAAACACACACACACACACACACACACACACACACACACACACACCACAATGATTAATGTAATAAAAATTTTGAATCTGTCTCTCTTTATATATATGTACATTAAACATCTCAGAAAAACTGCCTGTCTGTGTCAGAAAGGATTCAGGATGGGAAAAGGAAAAAAAAGAAACCAAGTGGCTGGGCTTCCCTCCATTCTGCAGTTTCTTCGTTCGTTAGCTCCCTGACAGGAGTTTGCAGGATAATCACAGGTATCCATCTCCGAGGTTTGGTTTTCTTTACAGAACCCGATTCCCAGCAAGTTATTTCGTCTATTCTTATTTTTTTTTAAAGCTCCTGTTCAGCCTTTAATGCTTTTTCTCATTTAATAGACATTTTCTTTTTTTTTTATTGGATATTTTCTTTATTTACATTTCAAACGTTATCCCCTTTCCCGGTCCCCTCTCCTCCCAAACCCCCTATCCCATCCTCCCTCCCCCTGCTTCTATGAGGGTGTTCCTCCACCCACCCACCCACTCCCACCTCCCGCCCTTGGTTTTCCTACCCTGGAGCATCTATCGAGCCTTCATAGGACCAAGGAGCTCTCCTCCCATTGATGCATGACAAGGCCATCCTCTGCTACATACACAGCTGGAGCCATGTGTACTCCTTTGTTGATGGCTTAGTCCCTGGGAGCTCTGGGGAGACTGGTTGGTTGATATTGTTGTTCTTCCTGTGGGGTTGCAACCCCCTTCAACTCCTTCGGTCCTTTCTCTAACTCCTCTATTGGGGACCCCACGCTCAGTCCAATGGTTGGCTGCAAGCATCTGTTTCTGTATTTGTAAGGTTCTAGCAGGGCCTCTCAGGAGACAGCCATATCAGGCTCCTTTTTGCATACACTTCTTGGCATCCATAATAGTGTCTGGGTTTGGTAACTGTATATGGGATGGATCCCCAGGTGGGACAGTCTCTGGGTGGCTTTTCTTCAGTCTCTGCTCTACACTTTATCTCCATATTTGTTCCTGTGAGTATTTTGTTCTTCTTCTAAGAAGGACCTAAGCACCCACACTTTGGTCTTCCTTTTTCTTGAGCTTCATGTGGTATGTGAATTGTATCTTGGTTATTTGGAGCTTTTGGGCTAATATCCACTTCTCAGTGAGTAGATATCATGTGTTCTTTTCCAATTAGGTTACCTCATTCAGGATGATATTTTCTAGTTCTATCATTTGCCTAAGAATTTCATGAATTCATCATTTTTAATAACTGAGTAGTGCTCCATTGTATAAATGTACCACATTTTCTGTATCCATTCCTCTTTTGAAGGACATCTGGGTTCTTTCCAGCTCCTGGCTATTATAAATAAGGCTGCTATGAACATAGTGGAGCATGTGTCCTTATTACATCTTGGAGCATCTTCTGGGTATATGCCCAGGGGTGGTATAGCTGGGTCCTCAGTACTATGTCCCATTTTCTGAGGAACCACCAAACTGATTTCCAGAGTGGTTGTACCAGCTTGCAATCCCACCAGCAATAGAAGAGTGTTTCTCTTTCTCTACATCCTCGCCAGCATCTGCTGTCACCTGAGTTTTTTATTTTAGCCATTCTGACTGGTGTGAGGTGGAATCTCAGGGTTGTTTTGATTTGCATTTCCCTGATGACTAAGGATGTTGAACATTTCTTTAGGTACTTCTCAGCCATTCAGTATTCCTCACTTGAAAATTCTTTGTTTAGCTCTGTACCCCATTTTTAATAGGATTATTTGATTTTCTAGAGTCTAAGTTCTTAAGTTCTTTGTATATATTGGATATTAACCCTTTATCAGATGTAGGATTGGTAAAGATCTTTTCCCAATCTGTTGGCTGCCTTTTTGTCTTATTGACAGTGTCCTTTGCCTTACAGAAGCTTCGCAATTTTATGAGGTCTCATTTGTCTATTGTTGATCTTAGAGCATAAGCCATTGGTGTTCTGTTCAGGAATTTTTCCTCTGTGCCCATGTGTTCGAGGCTCTTCCCTACCTTCCCTTCTATAAGTTTCAGTGTATCTGATTTTATGTGGAGGTCCTTCCACTTGGACTTGAGCTTTGTACAAGGAGATATAAATGGGCTGATTCACATTTTTTTTTACATGCTGACCACCAGTTGAACCAGCATCATTTCTTAAAAATGCTGTCTTTTTTTTCCCCACTGGATGGTTTTAGCTCCTTTGTCAAAGATCAAGTGACCATAGGTGTGTGGGTTCATTTCTGGATCTTCAATTCTATTCCATTGATCTTCCTGCCTGTCTCTATACCAATACCATGCAGTTTTTATCACAATTGCTCTGTAATACAGCTTGAGTTCTGTTCGGGGATGGTGATTCCACCAGAGGTTCTTTTATTGTTGAGAATAGTTTTTGCTGCCCTGAGATTTTTTGTCATTCCAAATGAATTCGCAAATTGCCCTTTCTAACTCTATGAAGAAATGATTTGAAATTTTGATGGGAATTGCATTGATTGAATCTATAGATTACTTTTGGCAGGATGATCATTTTTACTATATTAATCCTGCCAATCCATGAGCATGGGAGATCTTTCTATCTTCTGAGATCTTCTTCAATTTCTTTCTTCAGAGACTTGAAGTTCTTGTCATACAGATCTTTCACTTGCTTGGTTAGAGTCACACCAAGGTATTTTATATTATTTGTGACTATTGTGAAGGGTGTTGTTTCCCTTAATAGACATTTTAATTTAATCATCTGACCTCATTTTTTCAAAAACAAAACAATAAAAGAAGAATAGCAAGATAAAATCCAACCTTGGTCCTGACATCTTCTCCTCAGATTATAAAACTGTTTGCTTTTGACACAGACGATACATAGAGGAGAAAATGCTGAAATCGCATTGCATTTGTCAGCATTCGTAGGAATGGGACAGATGTTCTCGACAGGTATTTTACCACTGCAGTAATTAGCAGGAAGTAAGACAGAAAGTGTTAGAACAGGGGCTGGGGCTGGTTGGTAGAATGCTTGTCTGGCATACAGAAAGCTTCGAGTTCCATCCCAAGCATGGCATGAAACCAGGTGCCCTGGCACTTGCCTGTAATCCCAGCACTTAGGAGGCATGGACACAAAGAGGAGTTCAAGGTCAGCTTTAACTACAGAGCAAGTTTGAGGCCAGCTTGGGCTACACAAGACCATGTCAAAAAGAAGGAAAGAAGAAGAGAAGAAAGGAAAAGGTGTGTGTGTGCGTGTGCAGGTGTGTACATGTACTTGTGCATGTGTGTATGTGTGTGTGTGTGTATGTATGTATGTATGTGAGAAAGTTTGCATGTGCATTTGTGTATGTGTGTGTAGTGTGAATGCATATGTGTGCATGTGTGTGCATGTGTATATGTATGTGTAGTATGTGTGTGTGCATGTGTGTATAGTATGTGTGTATGTGTGCATGTGTGTCTGTGTGCACTTGTTTGTGTATGTGTGTGTGTGTGTGTATAGGGGGAATGACAGAAATCATTAGAGCAGAGACAAGAGCTGAAAGATGAGGTGAGTAGTGATAGCATGGGCAACAGCATCACTCTGGGAGGAAGAGGAGGGAAGGGAGTGGGCAGAACATCCAAAGAACTCAGCTTCTGCTCTCTGGGAACTGAGGAAGCTCTGCTGGGCTGCTCTGGACTTTGGTACTGCGTCTGTCCGGCACACATGGTTCCCTGGCCACCAGCCACAGCATGGTGGCTGGTACCAGCCTTGGCCAAAAGCCCTGACCCTCTCTATAGGTCACAAGCCGTGTAATGAGGGTGGATCTGGAAGCTGGCCTGGTTTAGCTCAGCTATCTTTCCCAAGTAGACTTCAGCGGTCTCACTCACAAGCCAAGCAGATGCCCACTCACAGCGTTCCTGGGCAGCCCCTCCTAGGCACCCCTCTCAGTGCTTACGGAAACGCACACAGTGGATTCTGTAGCCAGTTTAAAACTTCAAGATATGTGGTCATTGATCAGGCACCATGTGGCTGAATCTCTATGGCTGTGCACCCTCAGCCTGAGCCCTGAGAGCGTGCGCCTTCTCAGAGTGGTGTCTGATGGGGCACCTTCTTATAGGCTATAAAAACATGGCTCAGCGGGTAAGAGCACCAGACTGCTCTTCTGAAGGTGATGAGTTCAAATCCCAGCAACCACATGGTGGCTTACATTCACCCGTAATGAGATCTGACGCCCTCCTCTGGTGAATCTGAAGTCAGCTATAGTGTCCTTATGAATAATAATAAATGAATCCTTGGACTGGAGAGAGCAGGGACTGAGCAAGTAGGGCCGACCGGAGTGAGCGGGGCCACTAAGCGAGCAGGACAGACCAGAGTGAGCAGGGTTGACCAGAACAAGGAAAAAAAAACATGCTGCCCTGCAAAGATGGCTACTCTCACCAAATGCAGCTATCAAAATCTGAGTCGGGGCTCATGGGGCCACATCACATTTGATGACTTATCATTCTTGAAATAGTCATTATTAACAGCTAAGCATATAAAAGGCTCCCAGATTGCCAGCTCTTCTGATTGGTCCAAGATTGCTGGTTCTTCTATTTCAGGAATTATTTAATCTGCCACTAGCTTGGAATTCTGACACTGGCCTGTATATAGCAGAAATTATAGTTTATACAGAGAACCAGAAGAAATGCTCATTGAAATGTCTCTGCAATATAAATGAATAACCGCTTCCATCAACCAAGTTCACAATTGTCGGGGTGTGCCTGAGGTGTGGATCTTCCTGAAATAAGTGAGAACCAGGGAATATCAGAAGAAAACTTGCTTCCCTGGGACCTACATTTACACCAACACCTTCTAGGGCTTCTAGTCTGGGGCTTTGTGGTTCTCTTTGCCTGAGCTGCATTTTCTGTTCCCTTCCCCTCCATTCCGGATTCTTTTACTTATATGTGTGTGTGTGTGTGTGTGTGTGTGTGTGTGTGTGTGTGTGTGTGTGTGTGTCTGCATGTGTGTATGTGCTGATGCCCACAGGAGAGACCAGAAGAGGGTGCCAGATACCTCAGAACTGGAGTTACAGGTGAATGTGAACTGCCCAAGATAAATTTGGGGAACTGAAGAAGGGTCCTCTGTTAAATGCAAGCTTATAATCATTGAGTAGTCTTTCCAGCCCAAATGGCTCCCTGGTTGCTAAGTGATTTGGCCCCGTTGGATCAAAAAGCAAAAAGAAGCATTCTGTATCCTGTAGAGAGGAAACCTGGATGGGGAACATCTTTCAATACTCTTGAACTGTGAACCTGTTTGGGATGACTGTGTTTGGATATAACTGGATTTATGTGGTGGTGGGTCACTTGTTTGATTTGATTAGAGTTTGAGAGAAAAAAACTACAGGGCAGGCAAGCTGCAAATCGCAGTAGCTGCTAGAATCAGGGGTATGGAGAAAAGTGAAAGTCATAGTGTCGGGGTGCAGTCAGCAATAGAAGTCTGAGAACAGCTGCATGGAGGAAGGTGGGGTGTGGTGGGATGGTTCTGCAGAGTCCTTCCCAAGTGAGAAAGCCCAAGAGAATCGGGGCCAGCGTGCGTTTGGTTTTGATTGGTATCCAAGGAAGAGACAGAAAAGAGAAAAGAGTGGACATTCTTAACTGTCACATACTCAAATTTCTAAGTCTTTCACTTATTAATAGCTTTTGTTTCTGGAAGAAATGCGTCCCAACACCCAAGGCTATGACAACATTCTCCTACATCACCCTCTGAATAGTAAGACTTTTGCTCTTTACCTGTAACTGGTTAATAAGACTTAATTGACTCCTGCTTGTAGTGTGAGGCAGGGCTCTCATGCCATTCTCCTCCCTACAGATTCTCAGCTATCTCAGGGTTATTTATCCCAAGTCATCTCTTTCCCTGCTGATCTGAGATACCTCCCAAGCATACGTCAAGTGTACACAGCTCCTCTACTCTGGTCCATGCATGGGTCAATTTATTAAGCCCAGTGCCAATACTACTTGGCCTTAATGGTGATAGATCTCTAATAAGTATTTATATCTGGTACAGGGAGTTCCCCCCCACCTTAGTCTTCTTTTCAGAGAGTTCCCATTCTTTTTTTTAAAAAAAGATTTATTTATTATTATATCTAAGTACACCGGAACTGTCTTTAGATGCACCAGAAGAGGACGTCAGATCTCATTACAGATGGTTGTGAGCCACCATGTGGTTGCTGGGATTTGAACTCAGGACCTTCGGAAGAGCAGTCCGTGCTCTTAACCACTGAGCCATTTCTCCAGCCCGAGAGTTCCCATTCTTGACCCTTGGCACTGCCATATAAATTTTAAAAACAGCTGGTCAAATTCTAGAAAGAAAACCTATTGGGATTTTAATTGGGATTTTACTGAGTCTATAAATCAATTTGCAAAGAAATGACATCTTTACAATGTTAAGCTGTCTACCCTGCAGAGTGATGTTTTTCTCCATTTATTTAGGTCTTCTTTAATGTCTTTCAATAAAACTTGATAGTTTGCTCCATTAATGTCCTGTATCTATTTTGTTGAAGGTACTTCATATTTTTTAATGTTACCGTGGGAAAAGCTGATTTTGAGCTTAATTTTATAACTGTTGCTAACTGAAAAGGAATTTAATTTTGACAGTTGATTTTGTATCTGGAAGTTTGGCTTCTTGTGTTCATTCTGGCAAATTTGTACCTACTTTTCATTTCCTAAATAGAGGACCATGTTTGTAATAGATCCTCTCCTTCTCTTTCTAATCCTATTTTTTCCTTTATTTTTCTCATCTCCTATAGTTCTAGTACTTCTGATAGATTTTTTATTATTGATAACTATTGTAGGATGTAGTTGTGCATGCCTTTAATCCCAATATAACAGGAGGCAGAGTCTCACACACACACACACACACACACACACACACACACACACACACACACACGTTCGGGGATAGCCTAGTCTACATAGCAAGGTCTAGGCCAGCCAGGTCTGCATAGTGAGCCTCTATCTCAAAAACAAACAACCCTTATAATTGTTAACACATGTATCTGATCTTATGTCAATGAAAAAGCTTTCAAATGCATGATCATTCAGCAAAACGTCTGTGCATAATATTTATCAGTGGTTCAAGGAATCTTCATTGTATCCTTAATGTGAGAAAAGTTATTATTGTGAGTAGACACTGGATTTGAGCTTTCTTGCTTCTTTTGCATCTATTGAATAAATCCGGTCATTTCCCCCGTAATGTGCAAATGTGGTGGCTAGTACTCATTGAATTTTAATTGTTAGACTGTTGTGAGTCAAAGGCATAAACTGCTTTGCTTGTCCTGTGGTCGTCATGGGAACAGGCTTTTGAATTAGGCCAGATCTAAAACAGGGCTGTGGCCAAGTCGCTGAAGCCTGCCTATGCCTCAGTCTCCTTGCTTCCTGGCCTGGAGGTAACTCACACAGCTGCTGTCAGGGTTAGTGACATTCACACAACTACTGTCAGGGTTAGTGACATGCGCAGACGCTGCAGGCGGTTCTTGGGCTGTATTAAGCACCACGGAAGTTTTAGTGGTTTTACTGACTAGGTAATAGTTAATTTAGAATTTTCTTTTTTCTTTTCAGGACAGGGTTTCTCTGTGTAGCCCTAGCTGTCCTGGAGCTCACTCTGTAGACCAGGGTGGCCTCGAACTCAGAAATCTGCCTGCCTCTGCCTCCCAAGTGCTGGGATTAAAGGCGTGTGCCACCACTGCCTGGCTTAACTTAGAATTTTTGCCAGAGTAATTTTTAGTTTGTAATATTTCCTTTTTGCAAATCACCACAGTATTTGGATTTTTCCTAAGTTTATAAGCGTAGTTGTTGAAGAATTGTATGTGAATATAGTTTAATCTTTTCCCCCTTCCTTTTTTTTTGTGTGCATGTGTGTGTGTGTGTGTGTGTGTGTGTGTGTGTGTGTGTTCATTCCAAAGCACATATATAGAGGTCAGGGGATGGATTGAGGGAATTGGTTTCTCTCTGTCCATTCTGGGCTTCAGGGGTTGTTCTCAGATTGTTGGATTTGTAGGCAAGCTGGCCTGAGTCACCTCTGCAGGACTGAATGTAATTTTCAGTTTAATTTATTTAATACGTAGAGCATTATTTGAAATTTGTAGGTGTCATACCTTTACTAAGGAACTTATAAACCTAATTTTTTTTATAATGCATTGGCCTAAAACTAGATGTAGAATCTTATTATCATTTAAATATCTGTGCCTCAGACAAATCTGGAGGCATTTCTTCCTCCGTGAGTAAATGAGACGCTAAAATCCTATTTTCATCCTTACGATGGATGTAGGGAACATGGCCCTTGACCGCTTGGAAAGGGCAGAACGCAGATACATTCAGTAGATGAGGAAGAGAAGCTGATGTGCAGAGAATAGCACACAGAGACAGGCAAAAGGACATAGAAACAAGGGAAATAACTAAGCTACCTGGCTTTTGTTGTTGTCCTTATTCGCTTTTGTTTTATCAACCCGTCAGATTTCCTGTAATTTGTTTTAATTATAATATCAACCAAAAAATTATTTTTTTTTTGAGACGGGGTCTAACTATGTAGCTGTGGGCACCTTCCATTGCCAACCTTAGTGGGGATTCTCTGGGTGAGTTTTTATGCCTTGTAACCAAAGAGCTCTTGCTTAATCACGACCCATGGGATGCCAGGAACTTACTGCTTTCGCATTTGGTGCAACAGCTCCGGCTGGTAAATCAAACACTATTTTGAGCAACGACTCTGTGAAGCAACTCAGGGTGTAGAGCAGGGAAAACAGACTTCAGGCACAGCCCCTCGTGTACCCGGTCGGCGCATCACTTCCATAATAGCTGTGAGAAAAATAACGGACAGGCAAATCCAGGAACAAACATATGCTGGCATAAGAATGAAGGGTTTGGCTGGGCAGGGTGAATTCTAATTGGCAGTTGTGAGCCCAGAAATGGAAACGGGAGGGATTCTGTATGGAAATTGAGGTTTCTTGGAGCTTACTTTGAAAGAACTGTCAGGGTTTGAACTCCCTGGAGGCAGCAGGGAATTTGGGGGAGTGCAGAGCGGGGACAGAGGTGGGAACAAGGCACAGATGCATTGGGTGGGGCCTTGAACTTGCTATGTACAGTAGCCAAGGATGAACCTGAACTTCTGACTCCTAGTGCCAAGTGCTGGAACTACATGCAGGCAGCACCATGGCAGATGTGTGCAGTGCTGGTGAGCAAGCCTCAGGCCGAACGCATGGCCAGCAAGCACTCTACCAACTGAGTTATGTTTTCAGCCCTTAACCATGTTTGTGATTGATTAATCTGATGTTCAGACTTTTGATTATTCTTTGACAGTTTTATACATCTTCACCGTGTATCATGATTATACCCATGCCTGGTTATCTCTGACACTAATCATACATCCTCCCTCCTTCTATGTTCATGACCCCTCACAGCTTTAGAACTCATCGGGTCCTAGTGCTGCTGCCTGCTGGCATGTTGGCATGTTAGCTTGGCCTTGTGCAGGTAACTGCAGTGTGCTCAAAAGGGTAGCCATCATACCGTATCTAGGAAGACACTGTCCATGTTTTGAAAATTAATCTTTCCAGACTCCGTCTGAGATTATTTTTCTCTAGCCAACATTCCTGAGCCATGAGCTCGTTTCCTTACCCCCACATTCCCTTTTCTTTCTTTTGTATGTTCAAACTGAAACCATTCTGTGGGACTCTTCCCTGACTCTCCAGGAAGAA
Organism: Mus minutoides; assembly: GCA_902729485.2. Classification (NCBI taxonomy): domain Eukaryota; kingdom Metazoa; phylum Chordata; class Mammalia; order Rodentia; family Muridae; genus Mus; species Mus minutoides. The sequence continues at coordinate 1,592,416 of LR749758.1, forward strand.
TCCTTGCAAGAACAAGAAGACTACTGGATTGTTTGGAGATGATCCGGCTCTCTGGACTCAGGGCTTCTGCAGCTTTGCCTCTGATCTGCACCACTGGTCAGAAGGCTGCATGTAGTTCATGGTCCTCCCCCTGCCACTCCCCTCTTCTCCTAAGCTCCCTTCTCCAGGAATTTCATCACTTCCTGGAATAGCCTGAACATCTGCAGTCTATTTCACTGTCAGTATTTAGCAAACATCAGTCTCTAAGGGATGGGCCGAGCTGGAGGAAGATTGACAGCCCTAAGACTCCAAAAGCCAACTTCACAGGGTGACTCCCTGCTTCTGGAGGAGGGGACAGGAGAGCATCAGGCTGGTGCACGGAGCTGAGACACCATGGAATCTGGCTTCACCTCCAAGGACACTTATCTAAGTCATTTTAATCCTCGGGATTACTTGGAAAAATATTACAGCTTTGGGTCCAGACACTGTGCAGAAAACGTGATCCTCAGACATCTGCTGAAAAATCTTTTTAAGATATTCTGTCTGGGTAAGTTTGTCTGTCTAAATATGAGTCACATTGTGTCTTGGGGGATGACTGGAGGACTTGTGTCCACTATTAGTCTCTTGGCATCACTTACTTGTTCAATGAGAATAAAAGTTAATGTTGGCTTAGTTATTTTACAGTTTACAAAGTTATTTTATGTCCATTGTCTTTTGTATGATTGTGAAAATGGAGGCCAGGGGGCCCGAGTGCTGTCCTTGTAGCTACCGTGACTTTTCTAGGTGGCTTGAAGAAGCCATTTCACCTCACAAAACAGTTTAGAGATTCTAAGGGAGTTGGGTGTGTGTGTGGGGGGGGTGTCACAGGACTCAAGAAAGGAAGATTGGCAGCACTAAGACTCCAAAAGCCAACTTCACAGGGTGACTCCCTGCTTCTGAGCATCAATCAGGCTGGTGCACGGAGCTGAGACATGATGGAATCTAGCTCATCATCTCCATGAGGACAGCCTGGACTACATAGTGATTTTTTTAGGTCTAGCCTGGTCTATAGAGTGAGATCTTGTCCGAAAGAAAGAAAGAAAGAAAGAAAGAAAGAAAGAAAGAAAGAAAGAAAGAAAGAAAGAAAGAAAGAAAGAAACAAGAAAGAAAGAAGAAAGAAAGAAGAAAGAAAGAAAGATCAAAAGTTTAATTTTACTTTTTTATTTGAAAGGAATGTTGTTTACTCATAAAGTAAAGACCTCCTCAAATATTAAGAACTGGGTGATTTGATTATTAATTAATCTCAGTGTTTTAAATTTTTAAATATATGTATCTGTCTAAGCGTATTGTACATGGTCTATGATGATGCATGCATGGGGCCAGAAGAGGGCATCAGGTGTCCACTTCCATCACTTTCTCCACCTATTCCTGTGGGGCGGTGTCCCCTCCTAAACCTGGGGCTTGTGTGTTGGCTAGACTGGAAGCCAGAAAGCCCCAGAGAGCTTCTCCTCTCTGCTCCTCGCAGAGATGGGATCACAGGTATTTGTGAGATGCCTGACTTGTTACACAGGTTCTGGGATCTGAATGCTGGCCCCCATCGCTGGACCATCTCTCCAGTCCTTAAATTCACAACAACAACAACAGCAACAACAAAAATGGCACAGTCCCAGTAAAGTCCCAGCTCTGCCTATTCCCTTATGATGCCTGATTCCCTGCCCCTCTTCTGTTGCAGGTGGTGTAAAGGGAGAACTCCTGATTGACATTGGCTCTGGCCCCACCATCTATCAGCTTCTCTCTGCCTGTGAGTCCTTCACGGAGATCATTGTCTCTGACTACACAGACCAGAACCTCTGGGAGCTGCAGAAGTGGCTGAAGAAGGATCCAGGAGCCTTTGACTGGTCCCCAGTGGTCACCTATGTGTGTGATCTTGAAGGCAACAGGTAGAGGAATGAGTATCTGCTCTTCAACTTTCTGAAGGGACCTGGATGTTTCTATTAGCCAAACTACCACTAAGATCCAGATGAAAAATGCAAAAAACAAAAACAAACAAACAAACAAAAACCTCAAAGACAGAGACCAAAGGGAACTCCGTATGGAAGATGAGAGCTCAGGAGAATAACTGGGCTGTCAGATGTACCACCTGAGTACTATTTGATTATCAGTCATCCAACGCAAAGGTGGTGGCTCTGCCCATGCCTAACGCTCACACGACCAGAAACAACAAAACATTGACAGGTGTATTTTTTAGCCAACAGAAATAACATGAAGCAATTATGGGGAAAGAATTCATTACTTACCATCCATAAAATTAGAGCCTTTAGGATCTGGGAAACGGTCAGTGGGTAAAGCGCTTGTCTCAGAGGTTGTCCTTTCTCCAGTGTATCCTCTTAGCATCGTTATTGAAAACCAGCTGGCTGCAGATGCATGGTTTAGTCCTATACTGTCTATTCTGTTTCATTATTCGGTGTTCTCTGGGTGTTGTTGTTGTTTTGTGGAAAGGCTGTGCTGGTTTGGTGACAATAGCTTTTTGTTGTTGTTGTTGCTGCTGCGGATGTTGTTGTTGAAGCTAAGTAGTATGTGATTTCTGATATTTTCTTGGTGCTATTTGGCTTTGTGTGTACGGCTGCCTAAAAAATCTAGAATTGTTTTCTAGTCCTGTCATTAGTGTTTTAAGAGGAATGGTATTGGCTACACCAATTGCTTTGGGTAGTATGGACATATTCATGATCTTGGTTCTTCAGATCAGCGAACAGATCTTTCAATTTCGTTGGTGTCTGCACTATTCTTCTCCACTGATGTATTCAGTGTAATGATCATTGGCTTGTTTTAGCTAAATTCATTTTGAATGTATTTATTATATTTATTAATAAATACATTAAAATAATATTAAATATTACATTTTGTTTATTTTAATAACTATTGCAATAGGATTGACTTCTTGATTTCTGTTTCAAATAATTCTTTATTGGGGAATAGATACTCAGATGACGGTTCTGAAAAGTTAGTGCTTCTTGGTTAATGGTTAAAGGAACTAGCATCTATCCATCCATTCATCTGTCCATCCATCCATCCATCCATTTATCCATCTACCTACCCACTCATCTTTTTGTCCATCCATTCACCCACCCACCTATCCATCCATCCGACTATCCATCCATTCATGTATCCATCCACCCATTTATCTGTCCATCTATCTATCATCCATACATCCATTTATTCATCTGTTCATCCATCTATTCATCCATCTATTCATCCATCCATCCATCCATCCATCCATTTATCTGTCTGTCCATCCACCCATTCTTCTTCCCACCCACCAATCAATTCATCCATCAATCAATTTATTCAGCTCTCCACCCACACATATATCTATCCATCCACTCACCCGCCTGTTCATCCATTCATCCACCTACCCACCTATCTACTCATCTACTCATCCATCCAACCAACTTAGGTTGAACAACTGTGATGCACCCCATAATACTAGCTCTTAGGCCAGAGCAGAGAATGAGATAAGAGAAGCCATCCTTCCCTTTAGCTCCTATCAGAAGTCAGACAAATGTCTGATCATTTAGGGCCTTTGAGGCCACATTTAAGGTTATGGCATTTAGTAACAAGTTGAGAGGCAGTTTTCATACGTCAACTTAACTTAGAAACCTCTTATACACCTAGCATAAATGAAGATACATTCTCAAAATTGAAGGTGAATCTTACTACTCTTTTTCTTTTTAATATAAAGTACATGATTCCCCAGGACAGAATTGGTATAACTTGCTATGAACATTTGGACACTATCACAATGTATTAAGCAAATAAGGAATTTACCAGGATTGATAGAATTTCAGAGAAAATGTATTAAGCAGAAATTATCTGCCACTATGAGACGACATATCTTTTTGAAGTCCAGAGCACGTGTCCTGAAAACCCTGGGAGCCTCATTCCCACTTTGCCTAGACATCACCGCCTACATCTCATTCAAAGATGAGCCCTTCAGTCTAGCGAGATACTAAAAGAATTGCTTATCTCCCAATAGAATCATCAGCTCAGAACAATTGCCTCTTAAGACGCACTCCCTTCCCCATCACTTGGCCAGGATGAGGAACTGTACTTTTGGCAGGAAGTGCCTGCATCCCTCCCTTATCCTCACACCAGATCCAGCAGCTTCAACTATTTTGGGAGCGATAGTGATCCCATTTGGCTTATGTCTCTCTTGCATCTCCGAGTATCTCTATCAACCTACAGTCTATTTCCCCCGAGATTATTTCTTCTTTATCTGGAGATATTTCTTGTGCTGAGGCTTCCAAGGACAATACGAGCTGCTTTCATCTACTGCTTGGGGAGTGCAGCTCAGACATTTAAAAATCATTCATTTCACAATTCAGTTACCAAACCCTCACTGTAAACCATGAGATATTAATATCATTAACACCCCAGGTCTGTCATGAGCAAGGGAAATTAATTCTTTTCTTAAGAAATTATACAAATAGGAGCTGGCCTCGTATTGAGAGCTTTAAGAGGCCTTGATGCTGTTTCAGGGGGCCTAAATTCAGTTCCAAGCACCCACATTTGGGTAGCTCACACACAGTACCTGTAACTCCAGTTTTAGAGAATCCCTCTTCTGGATTCTAAGGCTACCCACAGACATACACACACACATGCACGTACAGAAAAAAAGAAAAGGAAATTTAGAAGAGAAATCACAGAAATAATGTGAGCTAGCCTTTAGCCCCTTTGAACACTGTGCTTAACCTTGGGATCTCCAGATTAGCCGCTTCAGTGTATCCTGTAGCAGCATGTGTGAAATGCAAATTCTCCGGTTCGAGAGATGGCTCAGTGCCTAAGAACACTGGCTGCTCTTCCAGAGGACCCAGTTCCAATTCCCAACGTCCACATGGTGTTAATTACTGTCTGTTATTACTCCAGTTCCAGAGGATTTGACACCTTCTGGCCTCCCAAGACATTAGGCATGCATGCTGGTGCTCAGACATACACTCAAGCAAAACACTTATAGATTTTTTTGTTTGTTTTATTTGTTTTGTTTTAAGAAGGAGAAATGCAGACTTTTAGACCTCAGTGACTGTGCACAGAGCTTGGGTTCCTACTTCTATGAGGTCTGCTGAGGTGATCACGCGGAGAGGTGGAGAGAGCTACACCTAGAGCCAAGATTCTTGCAGACCTACGGGGATGCACAGGGAAGGGAAAGGAGTTAGGGGTGTGCTATCCAAGCTCTTCTCTCCACCTTCCATACAGCCAGTGGGGGGTTGGGGAGAACAGAGACTTCCAGAAAGCACCTGGCCCCACTAGGCCTATGAGGAAAGAGCTGAAATACTGAAGAAGTAGCTGATCTCTGAAGCCAGAGCTCTCCCCACTGAGGTTGGTAAGGGTTGGGCATGGTAGTATACTCTGGGTATCCCAGCACTCAGGAGGTAGACAGCAGGATCATCAAGTTCAAGACCAGCCTGGAGCTGCAGAATGAAGTTACGTCTAGCCAGGGCGGCAAGGCACATGTTTATTTCATTACTTTATTAACCTAGCTGTCTGACGCTTTTATTTATAAGTTCATTACAATCATTTTTTATATTTTTTTTAAAAAGTGAAAAAACTAAAAGGCAAGATTGTCACAAAACAAAATAAAGCAGATACCATACTAACAACAAGAGTTGGTATATTGTCCAAAATTATACACGACTGTGAGAAATTTGTTCTTCACTCCAAGTGTCTCTGGATTTTCAAACCCACAAAAAGCTGATCCTCCTCCTTAGGATCTTGACGGTCATGGTGACAATCCACTGACTGATGCTTTTTTGGAGCTGTCTCTCTTTCTCAGATAGGCACTCTCCCATCTCTCAGGTACATTATCTCTCTGCAAATATTGATTGGATTGGTTAAGAAACCTTCAATTACCCATTTCCATTCAATTATGAACATCTCTGTGTCTAAGTCTCATAGGACCCGAAAAGTCAGTGTAGCCGGAGTAAAGTGATGACCCACCCGGATCTCCTCCATAGCCAGCATTCCTGGCTCCCTGAATGATGTCATCAGACAATTTGTTGGATGACCCCGAAGCCTGGAGGTCAATTGTGTCATCGCCCTCTCTGTTATGGACCATGCCTGACCCAGTTCTAGCTTCTGTCCACTTTTTCTTCCTGCGTGTTCCCTTTCATCAGTGTTATTCTTGAAATATTTACCTACCTCTTTGTCCAAGCTACCATTCCTGAGGTAGCTCTTTCATCTCTACTTTTGTCCTTTTGCTCATTTCTCTACATCTCAAGGCACTTCTGATCAGGGTCCTCCTCCCTTTTTTGAAGCAAGGTCTTACATGGTGGCCTCCAACTTATGCTCTTGTTTCTGCCTCTGGGGTATTGTGATTATTGGCATGTGCCACCATGTCTGGTCCTGACATACCTTTGAGTGTCACCCTTTACACGTCCTAGGAGAGAAAGCAAAAATCCCAGTTTTGGAGACTTGTCTCTCCGTGTAGCCCTGATAACCTAGAACTTGCTTTGTAGGCCGGGCTGGCCTTAACCTCACAGAGATCTGCCTGCCTCTGCCTCCTGATCCTGCTGAGATCAAAAGTGGACACCACCACACCTGGCCCAGAAAGTAAAATTCTAAGCATACTCAACAGAGCCTTTTGTTGTCTGGCGCCCAGCATTTCATTTGCCTGACAGTCCAGGCCCACCGGCACACTCTTCTCCTTATGTCTTGCACCTGGTGGCCTTTGTGCATGCTGTCTTCTCAGGCTGAACCATCTTTCTCCCCTTGCTCCTCTCTCTGCCTCAGACAGTGATGTCATGTCTTCTCCACATCTCTGCTTACGTGCCTCTGTTTCTTTCCACTGTGGAATAGATCAAGCCAGGATCCCAACATCCCAGATTCTTTTCCGCCCTAAATTTCTCCGTTTCACTTACATTTTGACGAGTAATCCTTAGATTAACTATTTTTCTCTCTCTTTCCCTCTGTAACCTCCAGGAAGACAGGAGCTGTTTCTCTTTTGCTCATCCCTGAGTCCCCAGTACCTTTGAGTCCCCCAGTACCTGTCCATCACATAACACAGGTTTAGATGTAAGTGTAAAATAAATGAATGAGTGTATCCTATCTTTAAGACGTCACTTTGTACCTTTTCCACCTGATTCAAGTGTGGGCTGTGCTGAAGGATTATGGGCAATCCTTCCTGCCTCTGATCAAGTTGGTTTGAGTTCTCTTTGTTATGTAAAGATAGGATCTAGTGTATCCTAGCCTCAAGCGCCTTATGAATTTGAGAGTGACCTTGAACTCCGGATCCTTCTGCCTTCAACTCCCAAATGCAGGGATATAGGGCATATGCCACCACACCAGGATTCTTTAGCCTTTATTTCCTTGAGATGTTTTGATGGCTTTGCCACAGGAGGGTTTGCTGGAGTCTCTAGGGGTGGGACTTAGGGCAGAGAATCATAATGGAAAAGTCCCCTGTGGCCATTCTGACTTAACAACAACTGCCTTGCCTCTCAGGGTAGGCAGAATCTCAAGATAACCACTGGGTATGGAAAGACATCTTCACATAGGGCTCTTCCCAGGAGTCCTTACCTGTTCTTTCCTTTTCTTCCGTGTCCCTTAGGCTTGTGTACATAGCGTATTTACAGAGGAAATGGCAGTCTTTATTTGAAAGGATCGATCCTAACACAGAGAGCAGTGGCCACGCTGCAGTTAGCTTTCTGTAAACCAAGCCCCATGCTGTCCTGGTGCGTGTTTATCACCTTCTCCTTGAGCTAACTGTGAGACTGAGTGGTAATTGCCCAGGTCTCCAGGCAAGTCCATTTCCCTGTGGGTGTGATCCGCAGTCCTCAAGGAGCCCTGAGGGGTAATCTTTACGCAGCTGCCTTGGCAACTGAGTTCACCAGTGTTTGCTACAAGGACAAGGACAAGCAGGTACCTAGGCAGTGGGAGCGCCTAACAAACTCCCCTCCTCAGGTTGGCACATTTTCTGTGAGCTTTCGAGATTTCACAGTGGGTTTCGTCATCATCTGACTGGCAAGTGCTAGTTCTGTGGTAATTTGCTGTCTTTAAAATAGCTTACTACACAATAGAGCACAAAGGTCCTTGCTGCTTCTGACGTCATCGGTTAAATACACATTCTCACGATGTCCCCGACCTACAGTAACATTTTTAAAACATCCAAAAAAAAAAAAAATACACCCAACCCCACAAACAACAAAAATCAAAACCGAACAAAAGCCCCAAAGCTGCCATGCTCCATTTCCTTAGCCTCTTCTGTATGCTTGTTCTGGGTATGTGCAGACAGGTCATTTCATTTTTTTCTGATCAACTTCCTTTACCTATTTAAATCTTTTTCTCATTGATGTCTATTTTTAATCATCAGTTTTCCTTCTTAATAAGTTCTGACAAATTATCTTGTTTAGCAGGATTACGTGGTAGCCTTGGAACAAGTCTCCCTACCTTTAGTATAACAGTTGCTATGCTCTGCCCAGTACTGCAAAGAGCTCCCAGCGTAGGACATTTCAGCATAGGAGATTTTTAAATGAGGAAAATCCAAGACAAATTAGGACAAGTGGTTGCCATAGGGCTGTCTTCATTCCTGATAAGGAGCAGGTAGACCCAACCAAGGGTAATTTTAAAACAGATCTTTATTATTTTAAATTATGTATATATATATTATGTTTAAATTATATATGTGGGGGTAGGTGGGTATGTGCCAGTGGGTGCAGGGACCCATGGCATCCAGAAGTGCCAGATTCTCCTGAGCTGGAGTTGCAGGAGGTTATGAGCTGCCCAGTGTGGCCACTGGGACCTGAGTTCAGTTTATAAACTATTGGCATCACTGTTCCATGGTATGGCTAAGGAGAAGGTTTTTATGAGAGATCTGAGAGACAGAACAGTAAGAGGCATCTAGAAGAACCCAAAGCAGAGAAAGAAGTACACTGAATATGGCCTGCACGTTGGGCACGGCAAGGGCTCTCTGCAAGATAGGGGAGAATAGCAGGGGATAGAGAATAGAGAAAACACAGTAAGAGAAGCAGGGACAGAACACACACACACACACACACACACACACACAGAGAGAGAGAGAGAGAGAGAGAGAGAGAGAGAGAGTCAGAGAGAGATGGACAGACAGAGACATACACAGAGAGACAGACAGATAGTCACAGACAGACAGACACAAATAGACACACACAGGCACACACAGAGACAGGCAGACAGAGACAGAGAGAAAACATAGTGAGAACAGCAGGGTTATATGGAGAGTGAGTAGCTGGGGAGCAGAAGCCAAGCCAGTGAGCTAGAGGGAGTGTGGGGTAGGAGAAGAGGTGAGAAGGGCTAGGATACCAGCAAGGACTTTGAGATGTGTAACAGGTACTTGGGATCCTGAGCAAGCCTGCAGGCCAGCCTGAACATTGATGTGCTAACAGGCACTACAGGTAGCCATATGTCCCACCTTCCAGAAGGGAAATGGCACCTTTTGGTAGATGGGAAGCAGTTTCACAAGTTTCTAAGGAATTCTGGCTTCTATCTAACTGCCAGAAATCCTCCTATTGTCCAGGTGGAGCTCCTCGGGCTGCCTTTTGGAGTCCAGGGAACTGGAGTTTCCTCTGGACCTGACACTCAGATCCTCTGCAAGAGCAGGATGCACTCTCCACCACTGAGCCATTTCTCCAGCCCCCATTTTTTTATTCCCTATGCAGAGACCAGTGTTTGTTGTAGAAATTTCCTGTAACACCTTGCTAAGCCTCTGCCCTTTCTGTATATTTCTCACTCTTTCCTCCGCTTTCTTCTCTGCAATCTCGCTACGTAACCCAGGCTGACTTGAACTCACATATTACCCACAATGGTCTTGAACTCACAATCCTCTTGCTTCCCTTCAGCCTTGTGAGAGCTAGGACTGAAGCTGTATGTCACCATTCCTGGTTGCCCCCTTTTAGAGAGGGTGGCTTATTAAGCTAGAACTATACCACCAGTAGATACATTTAAAGTGGGACCCAGTGGTTTTCCGTGTATCCACAAAGTTGTATAATCTCACCTCAAGTAATTTTAGAATATTTTTTGTAATTTCCCTCCAAAACCCCTGTATCACTTGGCACTCGCTGTAATTTCTCACACCTCCTCCCCTGCCAAATCCCTTAGCTTCTGGCAACCTCTGCCCTGCTTTCAGTCTCTGGAGCCTTCCTGGACATTGTGTGTAAGTGAGCCTGTGTAGCACATAGCCTTTGGTTTCAGGCTTCTATTACTTGATATAATGTCTCCTAAGTCCACCCATGTTGCAGTATACATCAAAACCCATTGTTGACCATTAGTATTCTCAAACATGCATCTTCCACAGTTGAGTTTCTGATATCTAGGCTGATGGGTATTTGGAGTGTCTTGGGTCATTTAAGGACACACATCTACAAGTTTTTGTGTGGATATATGTTCCTCTGAAGTATTATATGTCTATGAATGGAATTCAGGGCCATGCAGAAATTTCATGTTTAACTTTTCCCAGAAATGTCTAGACTATTTTCTAAAGGAGCTAGACTATTTTAAGTTCTCACCAGCAGTGCATGCAGGTTCCTGGCAAACGCTTGTTGTCTGTTTTTCCTGATAGCTCTCCCAGTAGATGTGAACTATGACCTTGTGGTTTGGGCACGTTTCTCCGATGGATCCTGATACTACCCTTTCCTATGCTCATAATCAAACCATTCATATGAAAGGTTATGGCAAACTCAAAGGACACTGGCAATTAACTGAATGCCCCAGGCTTAAAATTTTTAATCAAACACTCAAGACTAGATGGCCGCGGACCGCTACCCCCACCTCAAGTCGTTCTGACCAGAGGCAGATTTAAGTCTTCCGCAAAGCGCTGACTTTTCACCATGAGCAGAAGTTGTCCCAACTTAAGCTCTTCTTTCTTGGCTGAGGTTGGAGCACCCTCTTCTGTCTCCATCAAGCTTTGCCCTCCGGGGTCTGTGTCAGACAATGGGCTGTGTTCCCCCCAGTTTACAGCTGCGCATGCGCCAGGTGCTTTGCCAAGCAGTTTCTTTCTAAAGGCTCTGCAGCAGTGAACAGGGCTCCTAGTGGAGCTCAGGGCTCAGTACATCACACACTCATTCCTTCCTCCCTTCCTCCCTGACTTTCTGCTAGTTTCCCTTTTCCCCTCTCCAGTTTCTCTAGTGAGCTCTATGTGTTTATTTACTTGGTCCCTTTTTTTCTCCCCTAATAGACACAAAACGAATCCTGCGTGTCAGTCGCTTTTCCTTTCTATAGCTAAAACCTGAGACGGTAGATTTGCATGGAGACTTAGTTTATCTCACAGTCTCACGTTGCTTATAGGTGTTTGGTGGAGTATCATGGTAGGAATATCTGATGGAGAAAAGTCACTCGATCTCTCAAGAGGGGGTGGGGGACACCTACGCTTTACAATCTCCTTGGAGAGCATGCGCATAAGTACATTTCACTAGGCTCCACCTTCTAATGGCCCCACCACCTCTCAATAGAACCGAGCTGGTGACCAAGCCTTTAACACAACAGCCTTTGCGAGACATTGCAAATGTAAACTATAGGACCATACACGACCTCATCTCCTGCTTTCTCTTCTCCATTGATCAATTGAAATTCTATTAATCTGGCAAAAAGAGACAAGTGTCTTGAAGAGGCTACCAGGAGAATGATCTGTTAGGAAATAGTAATAGATGGCTATCTGCAGTCAGGAGAAAGGAAGTGGTTCTAGACCCTGCCCTGTGCTCCATGTGCCCTGGACTACTCTCACTGCCCGACCCTACCTGCCCTTGGGGATTGGAGATGATATAGAGCATGTGAGAAAAACCGCAGCAAGCTCATCTGAATGCTGCTGCAAGCTCCTTTAATACCCTCCCCCTTAGCCCCACTGGTCCCAAGAAAGCATCTCTTGTAAACCGCAGTTCCCGATTGGCTGGCATTGTCTGTGTCAGCAATCCTTGGTCTCTCAGGCAGTCCTCAATTAGGTCCTCCTTCAGGAGAAGCCTTAGTGGCTGTGCCCGGGCCCTTGCCCCACCCGGATTTCTGCAGAGGCTGCGGCACAGTCATGGTGATAAGATGATCAATAGGGCTGTTTGTTTGTTTGCTTGTTTGTTTTTGAGCCAGACTCTCACATAGGCTCTTATAGCCCAGACTGCCCTTATACTCGTTAGGTAGACAGCTTCTGATCCTCCTGCCTCTACCTCTACCTCACGAATGTGTGCAAGAATTGCAGACAGACAGTACCACACCCGATTTATATTATGATGGGGATGGAACCCAGGATGTAGTACATGTTAGGCAGGCACTCTTGTCAACTGGGCCCAATTCCCAGGCCCCGTGATCCACAGCTTCTAAACCCTGTCTTTGCTAGGTCCCATCCCATCATTAATAGATAACTACTGTAACAACAATCAGTCAGCACTTATGCCCCATTGTTTACTGTGTGAGGGTCAAGAGCTACCAGCTTGCAGTTTGACAGAGGTCAAGGACAGTACTAATAATTTAAAAAATATATCAAAATAAAAGATCATTCCATGGGGAGCAGTTCATTTTAGAAGCAGGTAGGACTGTTGTGATTATCCGCATCATTATTTACTTTATAAAGAGATTTGACCCAGCTTTGGATTATATGGTAATACACAGACACCAGATTAAGATGAATTTAAAAGTCCACAGTATGAAGCCGGGTGTGGTGGCGCACGCCTTTAATCCCAGCACTCGGGAGGCAGAGGCAGGCAGATTTCTGAGTTCGAGGTGAGTCTGGTCTACAAAGTGAGTTCCAGGACAGCCAGGGCTACACACACACACACAATGTCCACAGTATGGACCACGCTGGCATACTCAGATCTGACCACAGAAATCTGGAGTCTCCGTATCTAGAGCGGCAAGTGACTTTGGTTTGAATCTGCTTTTCAGAACGAAGGGACCTGAGAAGGAGGAGAAGTTGAGACGGGCAATCAAGCAGGTGCTAAAGTGTGATGTGACTCAGAGCCAGCCTCTGGGCCGGGTCTCTCTGCCTCCTGCCGACTGCCTGCTCAGCACGCTGTGCCTGGATGCTGCCTGCCCTGACCTCCCGACCTATCGCACTGCCCTCAGGAACCTGGGCAGCCTGCTCAAGCCAGGGGGCTTCCTGGTGATAGTGGATGCCCTGAAGAGTAGCTACTACATGATTGGGGAGCAGAAGTTTTCCAGCCTTCCCCTGGGATGGGAGACTGTTCGAGATGCCGTGGAAGAGGCCGGTTACACCATTGAGCAGTTTGAGGTGATTTCTCAAAATTACTCTTCTACCACATCCAATAATGAAGGACTCTTCTCCCTAGTGGGGCGAAAGGCAGACAGATCTGAATGACATCTTGTGATCCCAATTAAAGGCCTGATGGTTCATTTCAGGCTGTGTCTCTGAATGCAGGGCTCACTGTATGGGTGTGGAAACTGAATGGGTGGGATGGCGGGGCGGGTTCAGGGTTGGGTGGGCAGTCAAGGACCATTGCTCTGTGTTCCATACACATATTAAGACTATGGAAACCTCAGGGTTAGAGTAACTGAGAAATCTGGTCTCCTCCACCTGTACCCACAAAAGAAGGTTTCACTACCACAAACATGCACTTACTGCCACACCTGTGAATCACACGTGAATCGTGCTCACACCTGCCTTTGGGGACATCAGTTATTCACAATTAACCTCCCAGGGAGCAGCTGCACCCTTCCCTTGCATTCTTCCTGGACAGACGCAGCATACCCCAGCCTCTGATACTGATGAATCTGCTCTGGGCCTAGCCAGGATCTAATGGACTCCCTACCCCCACACCAGCACCAGTCAACTTCAGGGATCAGAGGAGAGCTGATCCGTATTTCCTTCTATTCATCCCAGCGGTCTGCTGTTTGTTTCTTTCTAAATCCCATCTCATTTTCAAATCCTACCATCCCGTGGATGTCTCTCCTCTGGAAGCCATCTAACCATCCTGGGCCTCAGTTTCCTCACTCAGAAAATGAGACTGAAATAGAACTGCTGGCTAAGATGATGGGAGTGAACTACAAGCCAGGAAGAATCCAGAGGGATGCTTCATATTCACCAGGCATCTGGTAAATGGTGATGGTTAGATCATCATCATTATCACAATCATCATGATCGCATCTTTGCTATCAGTTGCCAAAGCAGCTGAGAAGAGACGTTTCCATCTCCGTGTAGGAGAGGAGCCCTTCACTGGGCTCCCCACCGGTGTGCTTGTTAAGAGCATCCATGAGAAAACAGTTCCCCATACCACATGCCACCAGGTCCTTCCTGATTCAGAAGCTATTCGGCAAACATGTATTTAGCGCTCTCCATGGTTAGTCCTGTGCCAGGTCCTGGGCATGTAAATAAAGTCCCAATGTGAGCTGGCTCGAAAGCCCCCATCTTTGCAGACATAGAGACATGACAGGTGCTCCCAGGTGCTGCCAAAGACAGTGCTCTCTGCTGTCCCACCCAGAGTCCTCCTGCTCAGCGTCTCTGCTCAGGATGTCCAGCCTGACACTTCTGGGGAGGGCATTGTGGGAAAGCTACTACCTTGCCTGAGTGTCAGAGCCATGCTGGCTTCCCACCCAAGCGGCAGAGAACTTTTTCCGTCTAGACCATGGTTGGCCAAGAGCAAATGCTTTCTGGCACCATGGATCATACAGTCTTTTCTTACTTGTTCGTTTGTTGAGAGAGGATCTCACTGTCCTTGAACTCGCAGAGGTCCGTCTGCCTCTGCCTCCCAAGTGCTGGCATTAAAGCCTTGATCAAGGCTACTCAACCCACAGTTGGAGCAGTGTCGGCTACAGATGGCATGAAACTGGAAATCGAACGTCACTCCCTGAAATAACTGGATAGGGAGATTTGGACCAGGGTTGTGGTTTGTGGACATTGATCTAGGCCCAGAAGCAGTCTTATCTGCAGTTCAAGTTTAATGAAGTTTCTTACAAACACTTCGGTTAGCTTGTGATACTCGGTCATCCTGTAAGGGTAGCCCAAACCCTATACAAGGGTCAGGTCAGGGAACAGGTAGGGTATTGTTTCTCCTACACCCGGTCCATACCCGTTCTTTCTCTTATTGCTATTTCTCTTGATCTAAACCCCTCAACTTGAAAGCATCCCATAAATACAAACAGAAAATGGGGGAACAAGCGGGGCAGGGGGGAGCCAAATGAAGCGTCTACTACATCAATATTTTCACGCTGCAAGTTACCATCCACTGAAGTATTATAAAATCAATTGACGGTCACAATGCACATTATAAAAATGACCGGAAACAAACTGGAGCCCCCCCCCCCCAAATGCAAATAGTGGAACAGCATGCAACAATATTTTATGAGGTTTTGTTTTACAAATCTGCATATCTCTCTGCTCACATACTGACCTGCACTTAGACACAGCTAAGTGAGCCCTGTAGGCATCCTCCACCCAGAGTTAGCTTCCCGGTTGTGGAGCCAGCTGAAAGATGCTCATTACATTCCTGTTACTGATGTTTTCCTTTCATTTCTGGTGCTGTGAGAAATTATTCTGACAAATAGCAGGCTATGGGAGAAAGGAACTTACAGCTTCAGGGTGCAGCCCACCATTGTGGGGAAGTGAAGGGAGAAACTTCCACCAGCTAATAATACCATACCCACAGTCAGGAGCAGAGAGAGACATATGAACACACCATCCACTACTTGCTTGTTGATCAGTGGCTCAACTCAATCTCTCCACTCTGTGATTGTTTAGGACTCCCTGCACACATGGGGCTGGATCTTCCCACATCAGTTGACTTAAGACAATCTCCCCCAACAGACATCTACATAGGCCAAGCCACTCAGTGTAGATGACTCTCATTCTAGGTGATTTCGGGTTGTGTCAAGTTGCCAATTAGAGCCAACCATCACAACTTGATGATTTGCCACTGGGTTATGATGTAGCATCCATTTAGTACCGACTGCAATCCACAAAGGTAGAAAAACCACTTGCCTATACTCTGGGCTTCTGAGACTGGATTATGAGAACTTACATTTCTTTTCCTTTCAAAAGATGTTGCTTCTTCCTCCTAAGGAATAATTAGTGGCTCAGAGAGACTGATGTGCAAACAAAATATAACATCAGGAATGAGAGAAGAGCTCAGATGGAGAGATAGTAGTACCAGATGCCTGAGGGGGAAGGGGCCAACAAACATAGTGTTTGTTCTGCATCTTGCAGGCCGAATAAGGGTGTGTTTGGCAACTCGGGAAGGAAGAGGAGCCCGAGAGCAGTGTGTACCAAAGCATGAAATAACTTCTGCCAGTCGCAGGCCCACCCTTTACTGCCTTGTTCTTTCAGTAAAACCCAGACCTAAACAAATATTCGGCTTCTGTTTTTGTTTGTTTTTGCCTTTTCCTGAACTCAAATAGACCAACCAAGTCATGAGCAAATACGGACTTAGGGGTCACTCTCGTCCCAACTTGTAAATGTCTTTGACCTCTGACCACTCTCGCTTGACTTTTTCCAGAGGGCTTTCTGAGGGAAGCGTTGAAGAGTTCCACCCTGAGCAGACTTGGATGATGTAGGAGACTGGAGGGCTATGTGCATAATGCCCTGGGGAAGAACAGAGCGAAAGAAAGCTATTAAAGAGGTGGTTAGCCCATTTAGTGTTATGCAGCCCAGCCTTGGTAATTCCTATCATCTGGCTGTCAAGAGTAATCAAAGGACATGTTCATGATATGACTTACCAGGCTCCGCTTACCAGGCTGTGACTGCCTCTCTAATTTTAACCTCCGGCCAACTCGGAGATTTGAGGCAACCAGTAAATCATGTGGAGGGGAGAATGTTGGAGATTGAGGACAGAAAATATGATCATCATTAGAGTACCACACCACTCTTATCAGGCTAGGGACCCTTCTGGAAAACAAGGGCAATAGGCATCTCTCAGGACTGGATTGAAATCAAATGAGATGCCCATAAAGCCATTCCGTAGCCTGCTATGCTATATTAGAAATCTGCGGTATCATTAACTCCTCCTAGAACAGCTATTGAAACCCAAATTGCTACATTCATTAGATTTTCTTAACGAACACTTGGAATCTGACCTTATTTAGAGCTAGGAATTCACTCAGATGATATTTACCATACTCTCATTACATTCTAGAGCTTGTCTCTGGCTTCATGGGCCTTAATCCCTGGGGGAGGGCAGAGGTCATGGAGCCTCACAGTATCTAGAAAGTATGTGTGCTAGTTAGCTGTAATTGTCAAACAGCCTCGAGTCATCTGAGAAGAAAGCCTGTATTGAGGGATTGCTTAGATTAGATCAGCCTGTAGGCGTGTATTGGGGGATTGTCTTGATTGTTAATAGGTATAAAAGGGTACAGCCCACTGTGGGGAGTACATTCCCTAGGCATCAATGGAGATTCTGGGTGGTATAAGAAAGACAGGTGAGAGGTGGGCGTGGTGGCGCACGCCTTTAATTCCAGCACTTGGGAGGCAGAGGCAGGCAGATTTCTGAGTTCGAGGTGAGCCTGGTCTACAAAGTGAGTTCCAGGACAGCCAGGGCTGTACAGAGAAACCCTGTTTCAAAAAACAAAAAACAAAAAAACCAAGAAAGATGGGTGAGCATAAAGTACCTAGCAAGCACTCCGCCATGTCTTTTGCTTAAGTTTCTGCCCAGACTTCCATCAGTGTTGGACTGTGACCTGGAAACGTAAGCTAAATTAGTCTTTTCCTCCCCTGAGTTGCTTTTCATTAGAGTGGTTTGTGTGTTTGTTTGCTTTTCTTTCTCAGCAACAAAATAAACCTATAACAGTACACTATAGTAAATAGGTCTTTTGGTGCTCAGGAATTGCCAGCCTTTTCTGACAAAGTCCATCCAAACAAGACATGCCAGGCTTGCCTTACAGCTGAGCCTCTTGTGCATAGCCCAGGCTTGCCTTACAGCTGTGCCTCTTGTGCATAGCCCAGGCTTGCCTTACAGCTGAGTCTCTTGTGCATAGATAGCCCAGGCTTGCCTTACAGCTGTGCCTCTTGTGCATAGCCCAGGCTTGCCTTACAGCTGAGCCTCTTGTGTATAGCCCAGGTCTGTGCAGCTCTACTCTGTTACTAAAACATGTTCAACTTCTATACTGAATTTTGAATACTATGGCAAAGAGAAAATCGTGAATGGACTCATGGGCGCATCCTGCTTCATACTTTGCAGTCAGAGTAAGAATCTCAACTTTTTGGTCCTTCCTCTCTTCTTTGCTGGCCAGTTTCATGCAAAGTGGAAGCAGATTGCTTGATCTCTATGAGACCAGCAGAGGGCGCACACGGCTCTTACTAAAGCCTTTCCAAGCCTGCGACCATTCACACCAAAAGGAATTTAAATAGAAATTAAACCTTCCAAAACAAGAAACTGATTTCCTTTGGACGTTCTACTTATGAGGTTGCTAGGAAAAGGGTTAGAGAGCTCAGCACATTTTTCTCTAGCAACAACAAAAAAAAAGTGATTACTTTTACAAATATAATTTTTTTCCCCTTTTGGGTCTATACACAAAATGCAAATTTTAGGCACCCTATACAGAGGCTCTAGGCCAGTTTAGCATGAGAAATGTTGAATATTAGATTATGTGGTTAACTTACCATCATCTTCTATTTCCTGTTTATTTAACAAAGGGACAAGAAGTTTTTGTGCTTTTGCAAATCTTTTAATATTAAAAAAAAAATCAAAAAGTATTTTGGTGGCTTTGGTTGCTGACTAAAAGACTAGGGTCCAGATTCTAATTTTAATTTTAATGGTGTCTGATAAATAAATGGGAAGACTTGGGCTGAATTGCAAACCTTCCACAGACCATTGAGTTAATATTACCTTTGTTCTGACTCAAGTGTTGAAAACCAGAAAATAGTTTCTCTCCTCCTTAGATACCATTTCTCCGTTTTCAGGGAAAAAAAAAAGCCTTTGGATATTTAATAAACAGGTAGGTTGTTTTTAGGCAAGTGACTTTATACTCTGGAGGAGCAGGTATGTGAGCAGGGCAGCACAGGGAGAAAGACAGATGGTCCTAGAACAAGCTCTTGGCTGATTGCTCCTTACTGATCAACGAGGAGTATCTGTCCCCCTTAACTTGTCCCACCCTCTCCAACTTTCTAAGTGCGGGAAAGTTCAGCGGTTTAATATGAACTTTGCCCTTGCCAAATCAATATATTGACTTCATCTTTCTAATGTGAGTCAAGACTTGGAAAATGAAAAGCTAAAACCTTTTGTTTAATTGATGAAAAGCTGAGACTGGGGTCAAGCCAAAGGACTTTACCTCTGAAAGCCCTGTTTTCCAAGGCACAAGATGAAGGATTGAATTATGTACCCACAAGGTCCAACGTTCTGTGGTTTTATTCGTTGAAAACCATGCTTTGGGGAAGAGAACTCTAACACAAATGCCTCCTGAATTAATCTCATCCTTTAAGATTCCAGTAAGGCAGAGAGGGCTGAAGCTCAGTTGGTAGAGTGATTTCCTAGTGTACACAAAGCCCTGGATATCACACGAAATCTAGTGTGGTGGCTCGTGCCTGTAATCCCAGCACTCAGGTGCTGGGACATCTGGAGAGCAGAAGTTCAAAGTCATCTTTGGCTACATATGGAATTTGAGCCCAGTTTCAGACCTTGTCTCAATAGATTTTTTTTTTTCAAGTGAAATTAGCCCTACCCATCCATCATTCACACAACCCATAATTTCCCTTGGCTTTCAGGGGGTGGGGTTGGGGGTGGCTTGTATTTTTCCTAGTGACCCCTGGATCAGAGATTGCCCTGATGTTTAGTTTGGTAACCATCTCTTTCTGAACTTGGCCTGATCTCTTTCAGTGTACCACAGCCCTGAGCCTATGGTCTCCAGGAATCCTACTGGCTATCACATACTTGAGCCATAGGCTTGACCAAAGCTGCAAGATTTCAAAATAATGGGGAATCATTCACTCCATAGGGTGAAAGCAATTTAAACTTGGTGTCTGGACTAGTCACGGTTCTTCACAGGAATAGAGTGAGTGGAATGTGTGTATAAGAGGGGGTTGATTAGATGGTCTTGCATAAGCAGAGACTGGAACATCTTACGATGACTGTCTCCAGACTACAGAGCCAAGGAAGCCAGTAGCTGCTCTGGGCAAGAAGCTGGAAGCCTTGGAAAGAGGAGTCAATATGGCAGCCCCAGATGAGAAGCCTTGGAAAGAGGAGCCAATATGGCAGCCCCAGATGAGAAGCCTTGGAAAGAGGAGCCACTATGCAGTCCCAGAATGAGTGGGGAAGATCTCTCTAGGTTCAAAGGCTGAAGAATCTAGAAGTCTGGTGTCTGTGTGTGACAGCCACAGCAAAACCTGAGCTTGTCCAAGAAAAATCAAGAGTAAGTCCAAAGAGAGGGGAAGTGGACAGCAGCCCCCATCCCTAACCCAGAAGCCATCAAAGGAAAAAAAAATTAGTTTTCTCCAATTGTGTTTCACTGAGAATACAAACCACACCTAAGGGCACACCCCATGCTCAGCAGTAGACGACCAACAGCAACCAACAGCAAAATGGATTTGGCGGTATTTTTGGAGTGTTTTGTGTTTGTTTGATTGTTTTTTTGTCTTATAATGCTTTGTCTGGGCATATTTTTTAACATTATAGGTCTTTTGCTTGTATATTATAGTTTTCAATTTTGTGTTTTTATGGAATTTCTGTGTGAGCAAATGCGTGTATCTCTGCATCTCTATGTGTTTCTTGTACATTTTCTTTGCCCCCTTTTCCTGTTTGCTTTATCCCTTTCCCCTTCCTTCCTTCCTTCCTTCCTTCCTTCCTTCCTTCCTTCCTTCCTTCCTCTCTTTCTCTTTCTCTTTCTCATTCTCTCATTCTTTCTCTTTCTTTCCTTCCTGCCTTTCTTCTTTCTTCTTTTTCTCCTCCTCCTCCTTCTCCTCTTCCTTCTCTTTCTTCTTCTCCACCTGTTTATTTTCTAAGGAGAGAGAGAAAGGAAGTGTACTGGCTAGGTTTGTGTCAACTTGACACAGCTGGAGTTATCACAGAAAAAGGAGTTTCAGTTGAGGAAATGCCTCCATGAGATCTAGCTGTGAGGCATTTTCTCAATTAGTGATCAAGGGCCCCTTGTGGGTGGGACCATCTCTGGGCTGGCAGCTTTGGGTTCTATAAGAGAGCAGGCTGAGCAAGCCAGGGGAAGCAAGCCAGTAAAGAACATCCCTCCATGGCTTCTGCATCAGCTCCTGCTTAAGTTCCAGTCCTGACTTCCTTTGGTGATGAACAGCAGTATGGAAGTGTAAGCCGAATAAACCCTTTCCTCCCCAACTTGCTTCTTGGTCATGATGTTTGTGCAGGAATAGAAACCCTGACTAAGACAGGAAGGGTGTGGACTTGGGTGGATGGGGAAGATCTGGGTCAAGCTAGGAGAAGGGAAAATGTGGTCAGAATATTTTGTACAGAAAAAGAAAAGACTGGGAGCTCAAGCTTTCTCTTTCTGCTTTGTTCTCCCATCTTGTTGATGGAGAGAACATTCAGTTGGTTCTCCCCACTAAGCTCACAGCCTCTCATGCCAATCATCTCTGGAAACACTCTCAAAGACACAAGAGAATATCTTGTGTATTGTATGGATGCATCACCTGTCAATTAAAAAGCCCATGGCCCATGGCTTAAGCAGGAAATAGAAGGAAGAACATCCAGGAGGCAGAAAGAGTTCTGGGATAGAGCCATTTGAGAGATCAATCCAAGAAGATGTGAGGAGACAGACACCACTTGTCAAGCCATCCTGCAAACACATTGTTTAAGCCATACCTACTCCATCTCCAAATAGAGACAACAAAGCCGAGATTTTCCTAACACATCATCCTGGATTCAGCCAAAAGCACACCGACTTCTTTCTCAGAAGAGAACTGGGGTTTTCTGGTAGTTTTCCTCTATTTCTGACACACTGTCACAGCTCTCTTGATCCTTATCCTATTGGGAGATTTCTGCCCTTAACACATTATTGTGCCTCCACCATCCTCTCTTTGAACCCCGGGCCCCTTCTCTGTAGATTCTGCTCAATCCAAAAACAGCTCATCATTTTACATCTTCAAACCTTGACTAGACCCTTGGAGCTTCACTTCCTTTGAGAATTCATGGTATTTTTTCTTGAAAGGAGCTTTTAAAATTGTATTAAAATAAAAGAGCAGGAGCCAGAGACAGGAGGGCCTTTAGTTCAACTTTATCTTAGATAGATAAATGGATAGACAGACAGACAGGTAGACAGACAGATACATGATAGGTGATAAGTATATAGAAGATAGATATAGATGATAGATGATAGGAGATGATAAATAATAGAGAGATGATAGATGACAGAGTAATAGATGGATGGATAGATAGATGCATTCATCTCCTTTTTCTAACCAAGAAATCAGATTCTGAGCTTCCTAACACCCAAAGAAAACAGAGAAAAGAGTGCTAGGAATGGTTGTTAGTTCTGGTCAGACAGGACTATAAGTCAGACACACTCCTATCCTGACTTCCAAGTCACAAGCAAGGTGGATACAGGTGAGTAGCTTTATTATGTCACATGGTGTCACTGGGAAAACATGGAACCAAACTTGTCTTAGAGGGTTGACACATAGGGGAAGAGATGTCTAAGTTAAACTAATATTAGCTAAGGAGGGTATGTGTGTGTGTGTGTGTGTGTGTGTGTGTGTGTGTGTGTAATGAGGTCAAGATATAGAAAAAAACACATATACAAGAACATACAGAGGACAGAGAGACAGTGCCCAGGCTTGGTAGCTGTCGATGTGGTAGCATGTACCCAGATACCATGCTCTCGAGTGTGCGTAAGCACACACACACACACACACACACACACAAACACACACACACACTGAGCCAGCACACCTAGCTCCCAGCTGCTCTTACTGCTGGCTGTCCATAGCCCACAGCAGCTCCTTCTCAGGAGATGTTCTCATAGCTAATGGGAGACATCTCATCTAATGACAAACGACTGTCCTCAAGGCAGATCTCAATCCATGGTCTTCTGATTCCAGAAGATTTAAACAACATGCACTCCCATAAGGGAAGCCACTTGTTAATGCAACTTGTGTTACCGTGCCTTTGCCCTCATGAATCAAGGCACCCCCAGAGTCTACCTGATATCACATCCTTGCTGGGCCTCTCCTATTTCCCTTGTTAGTTCCCCTTAAGTGTGGTCCCTGAGGTCAGATATGGAGAACACTCCTTTAACCCCAGCACTCAGGAGTAGAGGAAGACAGATATCTGGGAGTTAGATGCCAGCCTGGTTTACACAGTAAAATCCTGTCTCAAACAAAAACAAAAACAAAAACAAAAACAAAACAGTAAGTAAATGACATCTCAAATCCTTGGACTATGCTTCTGAGAAACAAGTTTTAAAGACACTGCTTCTGAGGCTGAAGTTGCCAGGGGAAGCTGTTTTGAAGTTTTCGTTGACTTAAGCTACAGCTGTTTTCAAAACATTTCCTCTGACCTGGGTTTGGCTCCCAGCACTCACAAAAGACATCTCATAACGTCTGTCACTCCAGTTCTGGGGATCCAATGCCCTCCTCTGGCTTCCATAGGCAACTGCACACGTGTAGCCAACATAAACACACCAAACACACCCAAACACATAAATACAAAATAAATGAGTTTTTTTTTTTTTCCAGAAGTTCCTCTGTGATACAGCCAATTACACTTCTGGTTCCAGGATCACAGTTAAACTTTACCTTCATTGACCCTCCTGTTTTTACAAATAAGAGACACCAAGATCAGGATATCATGGCACCTGAGTGGTGTCCTCTGAGCCTCAGTCTCTTTGAAAAGCAGGAATAATAATCTGTGTTCCTTCAGCTTTATCACAGACCAGGCAGAAGAGAGCCTACCTCAAGCTATAACATTTTCTCTTATTTGAGGCTAAGACCTACAAATGCTTGCCATGCATCACATCAAGTAAACTGAGTCTGCTTTTAGTCTCTTATGTGTTTTGTTAGTGAATCAGTGACTATATCCACCTTGAAGATAATGATAAATTAAGTTTCTGAACCTATAAGATCGGACACTGAATCATGACATGGACAATCTCTAACATTTAACCCTAAATAGCTTAATGTTTCTGTTATGGTTTGTATATCCTCGGCCCAAGGAGTGGCACTATTAGAAGGTGCCGCCCTGTTGGAGTAGGTGTGGCCTTGTTTGACTAAGTGTGTCACTGTGGATGTGGGCTTTCAGACCCTCATCCTAGTCCACTGGAAGCCAGTATTCTGCTAGCAGCCTTCAGATGAAGATGTAGAATTCTCAGCTCCTCCTGCACCATGCCTGCCTAGATGCTGCCCTGCTCCCACCTTGATGATAATGGACTGAACCTCTGAGCCTGTAGGCCAGCCCCAATTAAGTTGTCCTTTGTAAGACTTACCTTGGTCATGGTGTCTGTTTACAGCAGTAAAATCCTAACTAAGACAGTTTCCTTCCTCCTTTTATCCCCTATAGATTGAGGTGAATGACCACCCATGATTAGGGCTGAGAGATGGACTGGAAGGATGGGAGAACTCTAGTAGAACCTACTGTAAGGAAAAGAAGTGGAGCTCCTCTCCAATATGCAATGAGCCTTTCAGTTTCTTGCTCTGGGCAGTGAATACAATCCATGAATTAAAGATAATTAGTGCCCTTCTAGAAAGCACAATTTTAATTACAGACAGTTAAGTGTGTTTGGGGCATTTGAGAAGAATCAAGTGTTTCACAGTTCACAGAGGGTCCTTGCTGGCTGGAGGGGAAACTTGGCGCTCTTGATAACTCAGTTACCATTAGAGGAATGCGAGATGGAAGGAAACCAGCATTCAAGGGGCAGTGGAGGATGGAGCAGTCAACCTTAATACAATAGAACACCCCACTGATGTGTACTCTACAGAGGCTGAATGTTCAAGCTCCTGGGGTGAACTTGCTTTCTCCCCCTCCTTTGGTCTCACAAGAAACTATTAAGAGCCAGGCACTGGACACCGTAGAAATAAACAATAAATCTAGCATACAAAGCCCACACTCTCAGAGTACTTGGTTGATTGATTGGCAAATGCCATGGGGTAATGCTATACACTGAACCCATATGATGAAATCTAACTCAAGGTGACATTTCCAAGAAGCTAGTCAGATATTATCAGACTTGAAGGTCACTGAAGATGGACCCCCTCCCTCATAGACAACAGTTATATTTTTGCTTTTAGGTTGAGAAATAACTTCTGAACTGCCCAAAAGGTCACAAAGCTACTATCAGCCAGATACTATAGTCCTTTCTAGTAAAGGATTAAGACATTCCATTGTCCCTTTCCTTAAGACTTAATCTGGATGGACTTGTCAACCACCTGGACAGGACTACCTGCCCCAATCTATTTTAAAGCTACTCTGTGGACTTTAAGAAATAATATAAAACTCACCTAAAAATGTAGGTTGGCACAATAGACTCTGGCCACTGGCCACTGTCACCCCACGGAAGTGTTTTTCCTCTGCAAATGTCCTTGTGCACTGGACACTCTCACCCCTTGACAGAACCTCACTTCACTCTAGTGGAGTCTGTCATCTATAGTATATGCAGTGTGTCACCTCTGGATTCTTTCCACAGAAATCACAGGATGTGGGGTAAGTGTGGACCAGCCTGGTCTTGCAACAGCTGCAGGAGATGGAGTCGGTGGGGGATAATTTGATCATGAAAATGGAGCCCTTGTGAATGGGTAAGACTAGTACCTTCATGGGAAAGACACAGAGTGACAAAGCTCTGCCATGTGACACAACATTAGCAGACAGACATTTAAAAATGAGAAAGGCGGGGCTGGTGAGATGGCTCAGCGGGTAAGAGTACCCGACTGCTCTTCCCAAGGTGATGAGTTCAAATCCCAGCAACCACATGGTGGCTTACAACCACCTGTAATGAGATCTGACGCCCTCCTCTGGTGCGTCTGAAGTCAGCTATAGTGTACTTATGAATAATAATTAGTGAATCCTTGGACCGGAGAGAGCAGGGACTGAGCAAATGGGACCGACCAGAGCTAGTGGGGCCGACCTGAGCGAGCGGTAGCGGCCGGAGTGAGCTGGGCAGACCGGAGCGAGCAGGGTTGACTGGACCGAGGGAAAAAAAAAGAGAAAGACAGCCATCACCAAATGCCAGCTGTGTGTGTGTGTGTGTGTGTGTGTGTGTGTGTGTGTGTGTGCAGGTATACAAGTTCCATTGCACATGTGGTAGTCAGAGTCAAATTTCAGGACTCAATTCTCCCCATTCCAGTGGGTTTTAAAGCAGGGTCTCTCTTGTTTCTGCTGCTATGTATGGCAGACCAGCTGGCTTGTGAGCTCCCAACCAATTTCCCTTTCTCTGCTTCCTGTCTCATTATAGAAGTGCTGGAATTGCAGATGTGCACCACAGTACCCAGCATTTTCAGGTGAGTTTTAGGAAGAAGTCAGATGATCAGGCTTGCATGGGAAGAGCTTCTACCCATTAAGCCTTCTCTCCAGCCCCAACTCTTGCCAAAGAGTTTTTAATTAATTATTTTTAGTTATCCTGTAAAACAATAGGTTTCATTACAACATTTTCACACACATATTTATTGTATTTGGTCATACTTGCTCCTGCCCACCTCCAATCTTTCCCAGAAGTTTTTGAGCTGAGATCTTGGGGTGAATAAAACCTGGCAAGGTGTGTGGTTAGAGGACTGGGGTGGCGGTGGGGGCAGGAAGGAGAACAATAATCCAGATGAAATTCAACAAGGATGAGGCAACAGGAATGCATGGTTCAGTTTCAGAATGGAAGCAAGTTCTCTGGAGCTGTTCTGCAGGACTTCAGTGATAGAGTGGGTTGAGACAGGCTCTCAAAAGAGATGAAAGAGTGAAGGCTTTGTACTTAATTTTAAGTACAATGAGAGCCACTCAGCTGTTTAAAGGGAATAGCAAAGTCTTAAAGAGTTTTCTAGTATCTTTGAGTTTTATCCAGGGAAGGAATCTACAACTTCTTTGGATTGCTAATCTGCCAGGTAACTGAAAGACGATGTTTACTTAAGCCATTCATTCTCGGCCACATTGGATCCTTCCATCAGCTGATCCTCCATGGGCATGGGATCAGATCTAGAGCCTGTAACTCTACATCCACTGTGTGTGTGTGTGTGTGTGTGTGTGTGTGTGTTCATATATATGGGCACATGTGTGTATAAATTCATGTGCATACATATGCATGTGCATGTCCAAGTCAGAAACAAATTCATATGTCATTCCTCAGGTGTTGTCTACTCTTGTTTGCAACAAGACCTCTCATTGACTTGAAACTCTGCCAAATTTGTCTAAGCAGTGAACTCCAGGGGCCCACCTGTCGATCTTCCTTCTAACTTGCCAATGCTGGGATTACAAGTGTGCACTACCATGCCTGGCATCTTTGAGTTCAGTTCCTGTGGCTCTGACTCAGATCCTCACATTTGTAAGGCAAGTGCTTTACCAACTATGTGGTCTCTCTAGCCTTCCACATCCCTTCTCAACAGCTCTACCCACCTTGCTCCAATGTTCAGCCCTCACTCAACATGCCTAAAAATTAGAATGCATTGCATAAATATTTGCCAAGTGAAACAGTGGAGAGATGCCTTTGGGTGTCTCTCTCAGTGGCTCACGGGGCCATTTGACCAGTCCCTGGATGCAGTGGGAATCTCCAATTACCACGAGGTTGGATCAGCAAATATAGTATTACTGCTCTTCATAACTTAACACATGATATTGACTCATTAATAGTGAACTCATGCCAACAGCATTGTAACACACACTTGAAGGAAGCTTATTGGACAAACCCATTTCCCTGTTAGACACATCACAGCATTCTTGTACTTAAGAAGAGAAGGTGACATATGAGTATAGAAAGATGACTTAGTGGTGAAGAGAGTAGCCCTCTTGCACAGGATCTGAGTTCCCAGTACACACATTGGTTAGCTCACAACTACCCTGTAACTCTAGTTCTAGAATATCCAATGTCCACTTCTGGTCTCCATGACACTGCACTCATGTTCACAAACCCACACCCAGATACAGGTATCTACACATAATTTTTAAAAGGAGGAGGAAGAGGAAAGAAAAATAGGAAAAGGAAGAGAAGAAGGAAAAGAAGAAAAAGAAGAAGGAGGAGGAGAAGAAGAAGAGGAGGAAGAGGAGGAGGGGGGGGAAGACAACATTTCAGAGCTATGCTTAGGGGGCACGACTCTGAATTGGAATGACTAACCTTAAGTGCCAAGGAACAACCTCATCTTGGAGAGGGATTCTGAGGAAGGGGGTGTTTGGGAGTGGCAAAAAGAATGACTCAAAGTCAAACGAAGGGGTACAAGCTGACAGCCTTGTAGTCCACTTGAGATAACTTCCTAGACAGCTCTCTGTAGATAGCTCTTGGCTCTATAATAGTCTGCTCAAGATAGCTTTCTGCTCAAGGCAGCTCTCTGCTTGAGACAACTCTCTCATGCTAGGAAAAAAAAAGTCTAAAAGCTCTCTGGATAGCTCATAGGTTTTCAAATCAAAGTCAGAAAAGCTGCTACAAAAAAATTATTGGATTTAGAAAAAAATTCTAAAAGAGCTGTGTTCACTCTCTAAGCAGTTCTCTCTGGGTAGCTACTAGAAAAAAAAAATTCTCAAAGAGCTGTCTTCTCTCTCCAAACACTTCTGAGTAGCTGTCTTTTGCAATTCAAAGCCCAGTCTTTTACATATCAACTCAGCCATTTACTCCAAGTTCCCTTTTGTTATCCCACAAATCTGCATTTTATGACCTTAGCCCCTTGATTCTTAGAAAAAGACAGCCAGTATACTTTAAAAAAAAAAAAAAAAAAAAAAACATGGCAAATGAATTCAGAGATCTGCCTTCCTTTGTAAGTACAATTAGCTAGCTATACGGGATCTGGCTCTGAAATTACTATTCCCACCATGCCTGAGCCAGGCTCTGTGGCAGGCTAACCTTGAACTCAAGAATCTCCTGCTTTTGTAAGCACAAACAATAAACTTATCTAGGTGGGATTTTGCCCTGTAATCACCACTGTCCAATCTCTTTATCTCCTTCTTTAATATCTTTCTGACAAGCTGGCTCATAGGGCAGCTGCCTTTGTTCTTTTAGGTCTGTGAAGCCCCTCGTGTAATTCTTATATATAACATATATAAGAATTGCATTCTTATATTTTGCATAGATGAGAAATAATATATTTTTGAACTCATGTTTTCAGCATTCTTTCCCACAGCCTTAACAGCTGTCATAAAGGTCACAGCATTCTACCATTTTGCTGAGGCATTAGACAAACCCTCCCCTCCCAGACTCATGCTATCTCTGATTATCATGGAGTCATTAACCTTGGCAGAGAAAACATTCCCCAATAACCTTGGCAAGGAAAATATTTCCCGAAGGAGGAATATGAAGCTATATAAACTATATAAACAAGCCTTACACCCAACAACTGTCAAAATTTGTGGAGGGCACACCTTCCTGGCTCTGTTCCAGGAGCAGGAACTGTAAGGTCCACAGAAAGGACCTCTGCTCCAAACACGAGTCATTTGTGCATCCCAAGAATCATGAGAGACCGTCTGGATGCAACAAGCAAAAGGCAAATTTAATCGGAGCTCCGGGATGACACGTATCTCACGCAGGAGACAGGAGTCGACCACGAGGCCCAAAAGCTAGGGGTTCATATAGGGGAAGGGGGGGGGGAGGGAGAAAGATGGCGTGATCATGCTGGATTGGTAGATTCAAACATCAGTAAGTTAATCATCAACAAGCAGCATGTGCAGGTCAGGATGTTCACTAGTGAGGCAATAAAACTTCTGATTAATCTCAAAGCTAACAGCAAACAAGGGGGAAGAGAGAGACCAGGAGGCTCCAGCTTGTTGGTATAGACCAGGTGACCCTCACTCTGCCTGTTTGTCCTTGCATTCCTTTCTTATCTATCAGTTCCTGGAACAGCTCTTGGGCCGGCTTATCTAGGCCTGTCCTGGTTCAGACCGTTGTCCTGTGACTGTAAGCTCTCTAGTTCAAACTTTCAGCACGAATTTTATTTTAAATCTCCTTTCAGAACCAAGTCACAGAGTTGATTCCATGACCATACAAGGTTAAAAAAAAAAGTAAAATCCGTGTCAGTAGATAGACTGTGACAGGACCTTTATTTACAGTCTGAGAGCTAAGATGGGAAGATGAAAGGCAGCATGCTATCTTTGATCTCAGCTAAGGATGTGTATTGGGCAAATCAGAGTTTTCAGTGCTTCACAAATGTCCATGAGCATGCAGTGGTGGTGCCATATTAGTTTAGGGCTTACAAATTTTCATGAATGAGTAAATCCATACATATGGAATCTATGAATACTGACCATCAACTGTATTTCTATTGTAGAATCTATTGCTCAGAATTGAAGTGATTCCTGTATCCTTTCTTCCATTAGAATCTAGTGACTACCCAGTGAACAACTCAGAGTTAGCATAGATCTGAAATGACACTCTAACCTGGGAGATTCTGCTGTATGGTTTTTCCATACATGCTTTCCCATAAAAGGTATGTGAGAATCCTGTACCGTTGTTACTCCTAATGTGCAAGTGGGAGACTCAAGGCTTAGCAGTGATGGCAATACTTGCTCATAGGAAAATTATTAGCAATGAAGCAAAGGCTAACTTAGAAACCCACAAGCTTATTGACTATGGTATCCTGTCTATGGATTTTAAATCATTTAGCGAAATCTCTAGAAAATACATGGCCTTCTTTTCTTTGTTTGTTTGTAGAACATGATTTTAATATTTTCAACTGTAAATATTCAACAAACAGAATAATTATTTTAAGATATCCTTCATTGTTACATCTCCCTTTTCATTTCTGATTTTGTTAATTTGGATACTATCTCTGTGCCCTCTGGTTAGTCTGGCTAAGGGTTTATCTATCTTGTTGATTTTCTCAAAGAACCAGTTCCTGGTTTTGTTGATTCTTTGTATAGTTCTCTCTGTTTCTACTTGGTTGATTTCAGCTCTGAGTTTGATTATTTCCTGCCCTCTACTCCCCTTGAATATATTTGCTTCTTTTTGTTCTAGATCTTTCAGGTATGCTGTCAAGTGGCTCTCTCCAGTTTCTTTTTGAAGGCATTTAGAGCTATGAGTTTTCCTCTTAGCACTGCTTTCATTGTGCCCCATAAGTTTTGGTATGGTCTGTCTTCATTTTCATTAAATTCTAAAAAGTCTTTAATTTCTTTCTTTATTTCTTCTTTGACCTTGTTACCATTGAGTAGAGTGTTGTTCAGCTTCCATGTATATGTGTGCTTTCCATTGTTTTTGTTGGTATTTAGGACCAGTCTTAGTCATTGGCGATCTGATAGGATGCATGGGATTATTGCAATCTTCATGGATCTGTTGAGGCCTGTCTTGTGACCAATTATCCAGTCAATTTTGGAGAAGGTACCATGAGGTACTGATAAGAAGGTATATTCTTTTGATTTAGGGTGAAATGTCCTATAAATATCTGTTAGATCCATTTGAAGTTGAAACTAATTTCTCTTAGTTTCACTGTGTCTTTGTTTAGTTTCTGTTTTTATGATCTGTCCATTGCTGAGAGTGGGGTGTTGAAATCTCCCACTATTGTTGTGTGGGGTACAATGTAAAGTTTCTTTTATGAATGTAGGTGCCCTTGCATTTGGAGCATAGATGTTCAGAATTGAGAGACCTTCTTGGTAGAATTTTCCTTTGGTGAGTATAAAGTGTCCTTCCTTATCTTTTATGATAACTTTCGGTTGAAAGTCGATTTTATTCAATATTAGAATGGCTTGTTTCCAAC
The DNA here is from genome assembly GCA_902729485.2 of Mus minutoides. Lineage (NCBI taxonomy): Eukaryota > Metazoa > Chordata > Mammalia > Rodentia > Muridae > Mus > Mus minutoides. The sequence goes on from LR749758.1 coordinate 1,624,076, forward strand.
TTCCAACTCCAGCTTGTTTCTTGGGACCATTTGCTTGTAAAATTGTTTTCCAGACCTTTACTCTGAGGTAGTGTATATCTTTGCCACTGAGGTGTGTTTGCTGTATGCAAAATGCTGGGTCCTGTTTACATATCCAGTCTGTTAGTCTATATCTTTTTTGGGGAATTGATTAATACCCCCCCCCCAAATCAATGATCAATCATCATTGATGTTAAGAGATATTAAGAAAAAGTGATTGTTACTTCCTGTTATTTTTGTTGTTAAAGGTGGAATTATGTTTGTGTGACTATCTTCTTTTGAGTTTGTTAATAATTATTTACTTGCTTTTTCTAGGGTGCAGTTTTCCTCCTTGTGTTGGTGTTTTCCATCTATTATCTTTTGGATTTGTGGGAAGATATTGTGTAAATTTGGTTTTGTCATGGAATATCTTGGTTTCTCTGACTATGGTAATTGAGAGTTTTGCTGGATATAGTAGTCTGGGCTGGCATTTGTGTTCTCTTAGGGTCTGTATGACATCTTCCCAGGATCTTTTAGCTTTCATAGTCTCTGGTGAGAAGTCTGGTGGAATTCTGATAAGTCTGCATTTATATGTTACTTGACCTTTTTCCGTTACTGCTTTTAATGTTCTTTTTTTGTTTAGTGCGTTTGGTGTTTTGATTAATATGTGATGGGAGAAATTTCTTTTCTGGTCTAGTCTATTTGGAGTTCTGTAGGCTTCTTGTATGTTCATGGGCATCTCTTTCTTTAGGTTAACAAAGTTTTTTTCTATAATTTTGTTGAGGATATTTGCTGGCTCTTTAAGTTGGGAATCTTCGTTCTCTTCTATACCTATTATCCTTAGATTTGGTCTTCTCATTGTGTCCTGGATTTCCTGGATGTTTTGGGTTAGGAGCTTTTTGCTTTTTGCATTTTCTTTGACTGCTGTGTCAATGTTTTCTATGGTATCTTCTACACCTGAGGTTCTCTTTTCTGTCTCTTGTATTCTGTTGGTGATGCTTGCATCTATGACTCCTGATCTCTTTCCTAGGTTTTCTATCTCCAGGGTTGTCTCCCTTTGTGATTTCTTTATTGTTTCTATTCCCATTTTTAGGTCTTGGATGGTTTTGTTCATTTCCTTCACCTGTTTGATTGTGTTTTCCTGTAATTCTTTAAGGGATTTTTGTGTTTCCTCTTTAAGGGTTTCTAGCAGTTTACCTGTGTTCTCCTGTACTTCTTTAAGGGAGTTATTTATGACCCCCTGAAAGTCCTCTATTACCATCATGAGAAGTGATTTCAGATCCAAGTCTTGCTTTTCTAGTGTGATGGTGTATCCAGGACTTGCTGTGGTGGGAGAATTGGGTTCTGATGATGCCAAGTAACCTTAGTTTCTGTTGCTTATGTTCTTCTGCTTTCCTGCCCTCACTATATACTTCCCTGACTGGAGCCTGTCTTTCCTGTGATCCTGGTTGTGTCAGAACTCCTCAGAGTTCAGCTGTCTCTGTGATTCTGTCATTCTGGGATCCTGGGATCCTGAGATCTTGGGTATGTCAGAGCTCCTGGGAGTCAAGCTGCCTCTGGGTCCCTGAGATCCTGGTGCGACCAAGATCCTGGGATCCTGGGATCCTGGGCGTGTTAAAGTGCCTGGTAATGGAGCTTCTTGGTGTTGTGAGACTGGTTGCAGAGTTCATGCCCAAGGTCTGCTGAGGGCACCGGCCCAGACCTAAAGGAACCTGTGCCACTGGTCTGGCAGAGTTCCTAGGTGCCTGAGTTCTGCTGGTCCCAGTTACTCCCTGGTGTTGGGGCAGTAACTCTGATCCTATGAATACATGGCCTTCTTATAACCAGCTTATCAGCCTCAGAAACAGGTAGACAAGTAACCTAGCAAGAGAAGAGGGAAGGGCTTCTTGAGAACTCTTGGAAGGTCTAGCAAGGAGGACAGCTACTTGTACACCATTGACTGAGGAAGTATCTGTCTCTCAGGAAAAGTTCATCCTCTTCCACCTAACATGAAGCTTTGGTAAGATGCTCATGAGTGGTGAAAGAGGAAGGAGACACCCGCCTAACCTACAAGATCAGCCAAATCAATCCTGATAATCAGTGGAGTGATAGATGTGTCACACAGATTCCCTCCTTCCCATGGGTAAAGAATCTTCCAGGAGGAAGTGACTCTTATGCATGGCCCTCGATCACTGACATCACCCACTGACTTAAGAAAGTGACTGACCAAAATCTTATGCAGAAGGAGGTATTTTCTGCTCCTTGGAAAATAAGACTTATACTTAACTGTGGTGAATGAGTCACCCAAACTAGACATTTTTTTATGGTTTGTTTGTAGAGTGCCCAACCCTTTATGTGTTTGAACCATTTTGGAGATGGGTGGATCTTTAGAAGATAAAATCTAGCTGAAGGAATTGAGTCTGTGCAGACAAGCATCGTCCTGTCCCAATTCTGCTTTCTGGTCCACAGAAATATGAGTAGGTAGCCTCGTGCTCCTGCTGCCACAGCTGAAATCCACTCCTGCTGCCATGTCTTTCCCCAGCATGACGTATCATCAAACTGTGAGCCCAGATAAATCCTCTCGCCCTTAAGTTGCATTTTTGGCATCTCTTTGGTTGTGGCAACAAGAAAAGTAAGTCAAGAGACAGTGGGATGGCAGAATTGGGTCCCAACTGCAGTAGAGAGAAAAGAACAGTGAATTTGGAACCCAAGGAGATATGGTCCAGGATGTGAAGATCATTAGAGAAGCAGTCTGATGTCTGCTTGTGTCAAAAGAATGAGACTGTGTCTTGACCACACAAGAGCATGAAGGGTCATTTGGTTACATGAAAGAAGCCCCGTGGGGAAGACACCTCTGTGATTGCTCCCCATGTCTTAAGTATGTGTCGTTTGAGCCAAGTCAAATCTCTAGCCATTGACTTATCCACCATGATTTGGTAGATGCTGTGCTAGGATTAAACCATGGGGAGATGGCTATGTGTTCAAGGGATGAAGGAGCATGAAGGGAAATAACACCTTGGGTTTCAGGGACAGTCATTACTCTTGCAGTTGTGGTACTCTTACCCTTCTCAAAGTTCTATTTGTGCCTAGAGTGTTCAGCTGTCAACAATGCTATGGTCAGCTCCCAAGCCAAGCTGCTTGGCACCCCCATTTGAGTCCTTTTCATGGTGACAAGAAAAAAGGAGGCCAGCTTAAAATTGTCTACCTGGGAGGAGACGAGGAGGTCTCCAGTGAGAGCTGTGTCCATAATTCAGAGCAGGCTGTCAGCCTTCCCAGGAGCAGAAAGAACAGACTCTCCAAAGAGGGGCTGCTGCTTTTGCACACATTTCTGTGCCCCAGGGTGTGCTGGGCATTTGACTCAACTGCCTCATGTAAGATAACTGAAGTGTGTGCTCTGTTTTCCCCTAATGGCCTACCTGCCTGGCCTTGCTGTGATGATTTCATCTTGGGAAAGAGCCAGCTCTCTCCCTTACTCCCAGAATTTCTAGGGTCATGTAGACTCTTCAAGGTCTACATCTCTACTGTCTCCCATCAGGGATGCTGCAGCGTTAGCACAGCCCCAGCACCGCAGCTACTGTGTTCCTCTTACATAAATTCTCTCTTGATCCTGGTTTATATTAGGTAGAGCTTGTCTGATTTCCCTGAGACTATTTCTGCAGTAAACATGGTTGATCAAAATGATAAAGTGACTGAAATCTGTCTCTATTAACTCCACAGCAGCCTGAGTTTTAAATTCTCTTCTAGATCATTACTACTGAGTAATTTCCTCTCCTCTCCTCTCCTCTCCTCTCCTCTCCTCTCCCCCTCTTCCCCTCCCCTCCCCTTCCCTCCCTTCTTGCCTCTTCAACAATTTTAATAGGTTTCTCTTACGATTTGAGGGACTGTATCCTGGGACTTCCACTATCAGAAAAATGCAAATGAATATGAAGCCCAAATAAAACTGGGCCTTCTGTGGCCAACTGCACCAAATGAAACAATCTCTTACTCTGAATGCACTAACAAATACTGCAGATCTGGAAGCTTCAGTGTGCCCTGTTTCTCAAAGCATAAAGATGTCTTAAAGCTGTCTTGGAGTCTTTCCCATTCTACACAGTAGCAGGTACTTCCTGCTTTCTCTCTCTGGTCTTCTCTCCTTATAACTTTTTGTCTCGGGCACATGAGCAGCAGCCCCCCCCCACTTCTGCCTTTGTATTTTTCTCTCTGCCCCCCTCCAAGTCCTGTGGTCCCCTTAGCCCTCTTCTCCCTCTTAACCCCTCCCTTCTCCACTTCTCTCTTAAGTTCCTTCTTTCAAGCATCTTATCACAGCAATGCAAGAAGTACCCGATACAAACGGAATAGTCACAGACATGAGGTGTAGGTCACTCTCACAGACATGGAAGTAGCTGATGATACCGTGGCAATATTTCACGAAAAGTGAGTCAATGCTGGGCTCCTCCATTGCCGCCCTGCTCTTGGGCATCTGTCGGGAGAAGAACGAGGTGTGCTTTGCATCGTCAAAATCCTTAGCTTTTTAGAGGTGTACCGACTGAGATAGTCGAGCGAAGCAAGGGTTAATTTTAAAGAAAGTGTCCCTGTATTCTAAGCAGTGAATGCACTGCTAGGGTTCCATGCCTACCTCCATTCTCCAAACCTGTTCAGATCAGGGCTCCAGGCTCATGGCTGCTCTATTGTTGTGTCTATTTGAGTGCCTGTCGCTCTAGCATCTTTTTATATGTGTTAACCACTTCATTTCAGAGAGCCCCTCCTCTCTCTACACTATGCTAAGCAGCACCTTCTCTAATTCCTATTGGATTATAAACAAACTGTCAGTTCTTTACAAGCAACAGGATATATCAAGTTATTAAAACATTCCTTGTATAGATAAATGAAAAAAATTAATTAATGAAGATTGTTTAAAAGATTATGCTGTATATCTATGCTTTTATCAATTAAAAAATAATAATTTTGGAGAAATTTCCCACTGCTAGTGAGTCAATACACTGAATAAATTTATCTTTCTTTTCCTTGTTTTCTTTTCTTTTTTTTTTTTTTTTTTTTGTGCAGCCAAAAGATTTGTGCCTTCCTCAAGTTCTAGAAAATTATCTTAGTGTTTCTTGTTATGTATCCTTTCCTACCATCTGACTATCCACTCAATCTAGAATGCCAGTTTTATTATATATATAAAATGTTAGAGTGGAGCTTCTTGCTTGAGTGTCTCTGATTTCATTTCAGTCTTCCATACATTCATGTCATTGTATTTAGGGTGATTTCTGTATATGTCCAAGATAAGCTGCCCTGTAAAGCAAATAAGGCCCACAAGAGGAAAGCTTATTTCTTGTCTACATCACAGTTCACTACAGGCTTCGGAGCTCTGGGTGGAGGACTCGAGGCCCCTTCTTCTCTTGATGGTGCTGCTATCAATATGTGGGGACCACAGCCCCAGGGAGGAGAATGGGAACCCAGAGTGTATAGTGGCCAGGACTAAAATTCACTTCCTCTAACAGCCCAATTCTAATTCTCCAATCTCAGTGCCAAGACATCCAGGAAATAGAATTTGCTCCAGTGCTCTGGAAAGAAAATGCAGGTGATGAGTTTGTACTCAGATTTCACTATATTTGCTTAATTCTTTCTTCCAATAAATATATTCTCTTTTTTCTAATGTGCCTACTAAGTTTTAATTCCATTTTCTATCGTTTGGAATATATAAAGTATAATAGCCTCTCATTTATTCAAGAATTTTTTCTCACTTGTGGCTAAGGGTTTTAAACACATTTAATTTAAGCCTGTTAACAAGTTACCTCATTTATTTTTGTTTCCTTAGATGTAATGTGCCTTCTTTGTTGGCTATGCCAACCAGCTCTTAATAATGCAGATATCATGATGTGCTTTGTAATTTTTATTTGAAAACTGATCATGCATGGGAGTGTTTTTCCTATGCTGGTCCTGTCTGCTGGAAGCTTTCAGAATTGCCTTGGACAGATCCTCTGAAATGCTAACATTGAGCCAGGTCTTTGTAACGGGGACTAGAGACTTCGTTCCACTGTAAAACACTGTGTTTGAATGGTATACCCATGCATAGCAAAGGTATTATTCCCATTTTTATAATATAGTCATTGTTTCCCATTGTCCCAGATACATGATCACCAATTTTTGAGATAGCCTCAAGTTCACTTGTGGAGAGCTTAGGCCAAGCCCATCTTTTTACACAGGGCTCTGGCTTCTGCTTCTCATTCATTCCCAGGGAGCTTGGCCACTCTACTAATGACTTGGCCTGCACATCTAGCTGGCCTCATTTTTTCCCTTTGTACTGCATATCTCAGCTCCTGCCACCTTTCTAGAAAGCCTGACCTACCCTTTCACACTGAATTAAGTGTGCTACCATCTCAGTCACCTGGCACACATACCCCATCACAGCTATCCATGTCTTCTTGACTAGACTGTAAGAACTTTGAAGATAGATTCTATTCCCTATTTATCTTGCTTGCCCTAGTGCCCAGTACAATGGCTGTAGACTAAGATACTTAATACTGAAGAAATTAAATTTGAGATGTTTTAGAGCCTCTCGAGAAATCCAATTTTAACCATAGCCTAGAAAATGAGTCCCTAGTCCTACAACATGATGTTTGTGGAAGATAATTTACAGACGTAACCAAAGGCATGCATTTGGACTCTGTAAATGATGCTCTGATCCGCCTGCTTGTATGGTAACTTGTGCCAGGCCTTTCGTTTGCTTTCACTTTGCTCTTTTGAAGATATAATTGCTTCTTGGTTCCATATTTCTATTGCTCATTACACCGTTCCGTGCCATTTCATTCTGAAAATAAAACAAAATAGGATATTTAAAATTAATGGTGCAAGGCGCGGCTTTTTTCTCTCCCTCTCTCTCTTTCTCTCTACCTCTAGGCAGAATTAGCAAATGACTTGAACACAAGCCATTCTTTTTATTGGAAGCGTCTGGGTTTCATTAGGGTAAGAGAAATCACTGGTTAGAAGGAGAGGCCTCGGAGCCTTGGCGTTGCTAAGGTGTTCGTCTACCCCTACTGCCTCCGCCCAACCTTGGCAAACTCATGATGGTTGCTTCTGTTTTAATGTAAATTGAAAAGTCAATCCAATTTCTCTGAAACCCTGTAAGCAAGAAGGTGGAGTGAAGTTTTTAAAGGGCTGACAGAGTAGATCCATCAACCTACAGAAACTCTCTGCAGAATTTTTCTTCAAAAACAAAATCAATTGTCAGGAAAGCAAAAAATGAGAGAGGTTGTTATGGGTAGATCTGCCTTCAAGAAATGCTCAAAAAGCCACATGGTGCATACTTTTTATCCTAGTCCTTAGAAGGCAGAGGCTGGTGGATCTCTGTGAGTTGGAGGCCAGCCTGGTCTACATAGTGAGTTCCAAGACATCCAGGGCTACATAATGAGACACTGTCTCAAAAATAAATAAAAAAATAAAAAATAAATAGATAAATAGGTTTTTTTCCCATGCTCAACCAACCCCTCCCTTCCTCCATCCCTCCCTCCTTCCCTCTCTCCCTCCCTCCCTCTTGTCATGTGTTCTTCCTCTTCTTCCCTGTCTCTGCCTCCTCCTCCCTCTCCTACTTTCTTCTCCTCAGTCAGCAAGGTTTTAACTTGTTTCTGAGGCTGGCCTGGAACTCACTCTAAACTAGGCTGCCCTCAGCCTTGCTGTCTGCATCCTGTCTCAGCCTCCTGAGAGCTGGGATTAGAAGGATAAGCCTCTGTAGTAAGCCTAAGACTTTTCTTTTTTTTTTTTT